>JAPDVR010000007.1:11580608-11813108 GCA_026230005.1 Gila orcuttii | reverse complement strand
TCATCTCTACACAACAGTTCATCTCTACACAACAGTTCATCTCTACACAACAGTTCATCACTACACAACAGTTCATCTCTACACAACAGTTCATCACTACACAACAGTTCATCACTACACAACAGTTCATCTCTACACAACAGTTCATCACTACACAACAGTTCATCTCTACACAACAGTTCATCACTACACAACAGTTCATCTCTACACAACAGTTCATCTCTACACAACAGTTCATCTCTACACAACAGTTCATCACTACACAACAGTTCATCTCTACACAACAGTGATGCGGCCACTGACTGTCATGTTTAATACATTATTAATACAGCTGTTGTGACATGCTATTGTCCCTTTAAATAACTCAAATAAAACATTCCAGTCCTTTCATAATGATTTTAATATAAGCTACTGTACTATACTCTCACAATCCCTTTAAACACCTATTATATGTTTTGCCCTTTCATGGGGCTGTTGTAATACAGTAAGAGTCTTTTTAAGACTGTAATATTACATTATTACCCGTATTAGTAATTAAAAAAAGTTATATTTTAAATAAAGTAAATAGTGTTCTTTCTATTCATCAAAGATTTATTAAAAAAAAAAAAATATCAAGGTTTCCACAGGAATTTTAAGCTGCATAACTGTTTTCAACATTGATAATAATCAGAAATGTTTCTTGATCATCAAATCATCATATTATACTGATTTCTGAAGGATCATGTGACACTGAAGACTGGAGTAATGATGCTGAAAATTCAGCTTTGATCACAGGAATAAATTACATTTTAACAGTATATTCACATAGAAAATAATTATTTCTATAATCACAATTGTACTGTTTTTACTGTATTTTTGATCAAATAAACGCAGCCTTTGTGAGCAGAAGAGTACTTTTGAACAGTATATGACAGCATACATTACTAATATGTGTCTGATCCTGTATGACTATTATACAATATTTACTGTCCCTTCATTTCTGTATTTTCATAAGGCTGTTATAACTAGTGACTGTACCTCAAAACAACTGTCACATGTTTTGGTCCTCTTATAAAAGTCTGTCCACACGATATATATATATATATATAGTTCTAAAAATATTTCTAAATATAAATTAACAGCACAAAGTAAACAATAACAGCACACAGAAACAATATCATTTTTTCAGGATGATTTTTTCCAGCTGATGAACGATAAAATCATTGACAGCCAATCAGAATCCATCCTGCTTTAATGAGCTCGAGCATTTAAAGCGGCAGACGCCAAAACTGCAGCGCACGCTTATAATAAACAGAACGATATGGTGTGGATGCTAATATAGCTATCGTTATAGTTATTATACTTACCATTATTGGTGTGAATGGGCCTTAAGGCATTATTATCCCTGCATAAGACTATTATAATTATTGACTATTATTAAACTGTCATAGTATGTTAGAATAGGACTCTTCATAAGTCTGTTATTATAGACTACAGTCTTGTTCTTTTATGAAACTGCAATGATATTGTTCTGGTTCTATATTGTAATAGTACAGGTATGTCCCTTATTATACACAGAAATAATCCAGAAATGAGCATCCACACACAGCAGTCCATCATGAACAGCACAGAACCCTATACCTGATCGTGGAGAGTGTGTGTTATGTGCGTCATGAGTGAGGAGTGTGTGTCGATGGTGTGTATCGGTGCGTGTCTGACCCTGCCTGATTGGTCCCCTTGATTTGGTTTAGACAGATGCAACTCATTGTGGCTTAATAAATGGGATGACCCAGGGGAGTGTTGCTAAGCGTCTCTATTAACTCTCAAACATGTCAGCCAATATAAAAACCTCCTGACCCCTGCAAAGGTCAACTGTGACACGCATGTTTACTCAGAGAAACAAGACCAGAGCGGACAGGCCGGTTTTATGGGTCTGCTTTAAAAATAGGAAAAAACCCAAAGGGAATAAGACAGAAAGAGAGGGAAGAGTCAAGGCTTAACAATTCGAAAACCTTTGAAATCAAGCCAAAAGCTATCAGAAACACTGACTAACAAGTGCAGACAGAAAAAAAGCTGTCACATTTTCCTGAAGAAACTATTTAAATTACACCACACTACTCTTAGAAGTACCCAAAAAATAAATACTCTATAACTTTAACTATGCTTTAGAAGCACGGTATGTATCAAATTACTATGGTATGGATGATTTTATCACATTACAAGGTTTAATTGTATTATCGTTGAATATATAATGTGATTCGAGAGTGTGGAGCAGAGAATATTTCTAGTAATAATCATTCGATGTTTATTAGGGGAGCTGATGAAAAGAAAATACTTGACATTGTTAATAACTGCAAGAATGAAAATACAGCTTGCAATGATAATGACATGTCATTATTAAAAATATTAAAGAATATATAGTAAAAACATTTACATATATATGCAATCAGTCCTTTTTAACAGGCATTTATCCAAGTAATCTAAAAACAGCGAAAGTTATACCTATTTTTCTACGGACCAATTTCTCTGCTTTCCCAGTTCTCAAAAATTTTAGAGAAAGTGCTTGATAATTTTATAGATAAACACAAACTATTGAGTGAACATCAGTATGGCTTTAGAGAAAATAGGTCGACCTCAATGGCAGTGAGGAAACTGGCCGAAGAGATTTCCACTTCAATGGATAAATCCTACATTTAAAAAAAAAGGTTTGACAGTATTGATCATGGTTTATTAATGATGAAACTGGAAAGATATGATATAAGAAGAAACACCTTCTGTTGGTTAAGAAGTTAACTTGCTCATGGATATCAATTTGTACAAATAAATAATGTTTTTTTGTGTGTGTGTTCCACAAGGTTCGGTGCTAGGCCCAAAATTGTTTGTTCTCTATATAAATATTTGTGTCTAAAATATCTAAAAATGGTTCTGTTTGCTGATGACACAAATTTATATTGTTTGGGGCAAAATTTGGAACAGCTTCTAAATACAGTGGAAATTGAATTGATGGTCTTAAAAAGTGGTTTGATAATAATAGACTTTCATTGAATTTAAGTCAAACAAAGTTCATAATATTTAGTTATCGGCAAAGTAAAAAGAAAGCTAAAATTAGGATTAATTACGAGAAAATAGAAAGAGTGTTTGAAAATACATTTCTGGGTATTATAATAGATCATAAATTATGCTGGAAACCACATATAAATGATGTAACAACAAAAATGTCTAAACCCATTGCAATATTAAATATAACAAAACATATTTTGAATGAAAACTATATATTGTATTGTTCGCTATATATTATATTTCCATACATTACCTACTATGAGGCGGTGTGGGGTCATACATTTAAAACCAATATAAATCCAATATATACAATACAAAAGAGACCAATAAGGATTGCAAAATGGGTTGACTGTTGCGAACCAACAAATATATAATTTATTAAATTACATGCTTTAAAACTAGTTGATTTTTACACTGCACAGATAATGTATAAAGTAATTTACTTCCAAATTGTATTCAGAAGCTGCTCGAAATAAGAGAAAGTCAGTATAAACGAAGAGGAATGTTTATGTTTTAAAAAAATAAGCGCAAGAATTAATACAAAAATAGATTTATATATCTATGGAATAAATGTGTATTTCTCTTTGTAAATTCAAGAAAATGTTTAAAAACAAGGAGATAAATAATTATATAACTCAATATGAATAATGTGTGTAAACTATTGTAATAATATCTGAGAAGTGTACCTTTGTAATTATGTACATTTTGGAAAATGTCTTATGTAACTGTTTTGTTTATCTTGTATGAATTAAATCCAGTGAGAAAAGTGATTCTCATTAGATAAATATGAATAAAGGGTAAGCATAATAAGCAAAGGCCTGCACCTTTTTTCAGTTATTTATTATATTTTTGATTTATTATGAAAAATTGTCTGTGAGGATGGAAATCATTTTTTGTTGAATTGAATTGATAATACCACAAAAAAAAACTTTTTTTTATTATTATTTCATATCACACTAAAATAAGTGATTTTATGATGTTCACCATGTGCACTTCCTTCAAATATTGAATTTATGGTTTTGCTGAAAAAACAACAGCTGGACTGCTTCAGTTGTCAACATATATAGAAGAATTAATGAAAAAAAAAACTATATCCAAATTTGTACAAAACATTGCAGCCTCTTGATGTTTTTGGATCATTCTCAAATGATGCTTTAGTAGCTCATCAGGTTTTGTGGCATCACTTACCTCTACACACGTACACTTCACTGCAGTTTGAACTCGACACCAACTGTATTCCTTTTCACACAAATTATGCTTACAAGGGCACACTGTCGATTAATACAGACTTATTTTCATGCACAATACTATACTAAAACATTTTGCCATAGAGCATAATTTGTAAACAAACACATTTTGACGTTTCCTAAACAAATGCCAAAATAAAACAACAAACGGTGCAAATACACACTTATGATGTGATGTAATGTAATGTTGCTGAATAATCATGATCCTAACCTTTATCTTACACTGAAATCCCAGATGGTCAGACAGTGATTCATCATATCTGAGACTGTGGTGCACACTGTAAGTTTACAAACACTTAGCTTATTAAAAGTGTAATATGAATAAACGTCTCTGGTTACGTATGTAACCCTAGTTCCCTGAAGGGAACGAGACGCTGCGTGACAACGCTTTGGGAACACCCCTGCGTGAGTGCGTCATGAAGCACGTATGAAATCAGTCCAATGGCGAGACGGAACGTCATCGGCGGGTGACGTCATCGACCAGGAAACTATATAAGCACCCCAAAACACAAGCGCATCAGCTTCTGATAAGACTGAAGCAAGTGCTCACGGGCATGCTGGGAGTATGGCAAAGACACGCAGCGTCTCGTTCCCTTCAGGGAACTAGGGTTACATACGTAACCAGAGACGTTCCCTATCAGGGAACTCGAGCTGCGTGACAACGCTTTGGGAACGCTAATACCAACGCCGCCATACGAGCAAGTGTCCGTCGTGTGTAGTCAAGGCGCACATTCAGACGAAAGCACCTGCGCCCCTGGAGTGGAGCTGAAGTCAAGATGGTAGAACTTTACGAATGTGTGCGGTGAGGACCAGCCTGCCGCATCGCAAACGTCCTGAATTGATACTCCTGACAAAATAGCCTTAGAGGCAGCCATACTCCTGGCTGAATGAGCCCGGACAGCCAAAGGAGAAGGCTGACCGGCAGACTCGTAGGCAAGTGAGATGGCCTCGACCACCCACTTGCTCAACTTCTGCTTAAATGCAGGACAGCCCTTCCTAGGGGGTCCAAAACAAACGAACAGTTGTTCACATTTTCTCCACAGGGCAGCTCTGTGGACGTAAGCATCTAGAGCCCTAACTGGGCAAAGCAGATTTAGTTTCTCTTGGTCCGACGCAAAGGAGGAGGACAGAAGGCTTGCAGTACAATAGGCCTAACAGTATTAGTTGGGACCTTAGGAACGTAGCCCGGTCTAGGATGGAGAAAAGCTTCTACCATGCCGGGCGAGAATTCCAAGCACGAGGGAGAGACCGATAGAGCTTAAAAATCTCCCATTCTTTTTAGAGAAGAGATAGCAAGAAGAAAGATAGTTTTTAGAGTAATGACTTCTCAGAAACTTATTCAATGGGCTCGAACGGTGCTAGAGAGAGACCTTCTAGAACAACCGCAAGGTCCCAGGTCGGCACCCTCGTGCAAACTGCTGGCCTCAGCCTCAAAGTGCCACGAAGGAAACAAGTTATACGTGGGTGTCTCCCGAGAGAGGCTCCACTTAAAGGGACGTGGTAGCAGATAAGGCCGCCACGTACACCTTCAGTGTGGAGTAGGATAACCCTGTGGAGAAACGCTCCTGAAGGAATTCCAGCACTGCACCCACCGGGCAGTTAACTGGGTCCAACTGGTGTTCCCCACACCAAGAGGTGAACATATTCCACCTCAAGGCATATGATTTCCTAGTGGCCGGAGCTCTGGAGTGGAGGATGGTCTCCACGACCTCAGTCGAGAGACCAGATTCTATAAGCTTGGCCCCCTCAGAGGCCAAGCCCACAACCTCCATAGATCTGGGCGGGGGTGAAGTATCGACCCGCTCGCCTGAGAGAGAAGGTCCCTCCTGATCGGAATCTCCAGAGGAGAGCCGTCGAGGAGAGATATTAGGTCCGCAAACCAAAGTCGGGCCGGCCAGTACGGGGCTACCAACAGTAGACTGACCCCGTGCCGGCGAACCCTCTCCAGAACTCCTGGGAGCAGAGCAATCGGGGGAAATGCGCACAGGCGTGACCTCGGCCACTCCTGTACCATAGCGTCCAACCCCAGAGGGGCTGGAGGACTTAGGGAAAACCACAGTTGGCAGTGTGATGTTTCCCTGGATGCAAATAGGTCTACCTCGGCACAACCGAACTGTTTCCATAGGAGCTCCACCACCCCCGGGTGGAGTCTCCACTCCCCGGGCCTCGGCCCCTGCCTCGACAGGATGTCTGCCCCTGATTCAAATACCCCGGGATATACATCGCCCTCAATGAATTAGCTTCCCCTGGGACCATAGAAGGATCTGGCGAGCCAGCTTGTATAACGGGCGCGAACGCAGACCCCCCTGATGGTTTATATAAAAGACCACCGATGTGTTGTCTGACCGGACAAGAACATGGTGACCTCACAGGTCTGGGAGGAAGTGTTTCAGAGCCTGAAACACCGCCATCATTTCTAGACAATTTATGTGCCAATAAAGATGATGGTCCTGCCACAGACCCTGGGCCGAGCGACCACTCATGATCGCCCCCTAGCCTGTGAGAGAGGCGTCCGTCGTTAGCGTTACCCGACGATACAGAGCCCCCAACACAGGACCTAGGGCCCGCTTCTGCCATCAGACCCAGAATTCTCTGAGTGAGTGACTGGCCTAGCTTTGCCGGTTTGACGGCTAAGAGAATCGAAGCTATACGAGCAGGAGACAGACGTGCCTGCATCGACGTCGAATCCCAAACCACGCCGAGAAAAGTGGTTCTCTGTACTGGAGAAAGCAAACTCTTCTTGGCGTTGAGCCTCAACCCCAACTTTTTGATATGGGCGAGAACGACATCTCGATGCCGAATCGCCTGAAGCTCCGATTGAGCCAGAATCAACCAATCGTCGATATAGTTTAAAATGCGGATGCCCTGGAGTCGCAGCGGAGCCCGAGCTGTATCCATGCATTTCGTGAAAGATCGGGGAGACAGTGCTAGGCCGAACGGAAGAACCCGATATTGGCGCGCTTCGCCCCCGAAAGCGAACCTCATGAACTTCCTGTGTTGTGGAGGATGGAAATGTGGACGTATGCGTCCTTAGATCTATCGTGACAAACCAGCCCTCGGCGATTTAATGGGCGCAGATCTAAAATTGGACGCAACCCCCCCATCCTTCTTTGGAACGATGAAATATCGGCTGTAATAACCTAGCTCCAAACTGGGAAGAGGAACCCGTTCTATAGCTTCCTTTTGAAGGAGCGTTTTCACCTCTTGTTCCATTACCAGAGCCTGCTCGGGGCCCACCACTGTGTGCAGAACCCCTCTGAATTTTGGTGGAAGACACCTGAATTAGATTGTATAACCTTTTTTTACTGTCTGCAGGACCATAGAGATATTTTTGGAAGGCTTTTCCACCCTGCCAGAAATTCTACTAAGGGTACCAGTCCCTCGAGACTTGCCTCTGGTATAACTTGAGCAGCAAACACAGTGCCCTGTAATGGCGCACCGGCAGGGAACAACTGGTTTGACTGCCCTGAGACCCTCCTCAGAGGGAGCGAGCGTCCATCGGGAAAGCGCTCGCTGGGACCGTCTACGCCCCGGCATAGAGGCGGGGTTGGCAGAACGGGCCCCTGAGGGCACCGAGGCAGAACGGGCACCGTAAAAAGAGGTGAACACCTTTCTCCCTCGGTGGGGACCACCCTCAGTGGTCACCCTCAGACTTTTATGACGTCAGGACTTTTTCTTGGCTGAAGCCTTCTTCGCCAATATAACTGTCCTCAGATCAGTTCCACCGCCCGCAGGCTTTGGCTGAGGGTGCCACGTCTGGTCCCACTATCTAGCAGGGGGAGCGCGAGACGCGACACACTACTTCTGCGCCCTATGCGAAGAGCTCGTAGACGGCCAGGGATGTGAACTTTAAATGGAAGAACCTTTTTTTTTTTTTAAACTGCTGCCTGTTTCCTTTCTTCCTGAAATTTATCAATGACAGAATTAACTGAGTCACCGAATAACCCCGCAGGGGAGAGAGGAGCATCTAAAAGAAAGCTTTTTCTTTCTAATCATAGTCGAAAAATTTAGCCATAAATGCCTCTCTGCGGCCAACAAGGGTGCACGCCGAGAAAAATAAGCAGCCTGACGCAGTTCTCAAACCACGTCAGAACTGACCTCCTCACTCTCGCTCACGTCCCTTAACGCTTTACCCCCGTCTTTTTTTCATTAAGCTTGGGGGTAAAGTCGGTGCTCTAAATGACGAAGCAGCCTCGGAAGAGAGATGGCACGCAAGCGTCTCTTCTACCGAGGCATAGCGCCATAATATTTTGCCCCCGTTATATTAAAAAATTCTATAAGAAACCGGCTTCTTCCATAATCTCGAAACCTCAGTATGGAGATCATGAAAGAATGGCAAGCACCGGCGTGGAGGTAGAACACGGGAAGGGAGAAATCTCTCATCTAAATAGATTCAGTAAAAGACTCCTGCCTAGCTGTTGGCCACTTATATGCTTAATATTGACACAGCTTGAGCGAAAACCT
Organism: Gila orcuttii; assembly: GCA_026230005.1. Lineage (NCBI taxonomy): Eukaryota > Metazoa > Chordata > Actinopteri > Cypriniformes > Leuciscidae > Gila > Gila orcuttii. The sequence continues at coordinate 11,804,358 of JAPDVR010000007.1, read as the reverse complement.
CCATAAGCCCTTCGCACAATACTGACAACATCCAGCTCCTCAGAACTGGGTAATTGAAATGATGATGCCTCAGCCCAGGTGGAAGAAACAGCAGCGCGTGCTTCCGAACCCGGATCTGAGGCACTGGATCTACCAGGTAAGGGCTGAGAAAAGGCAGAGCCCGTCTCAATCCCCGCTGATAGATCCATATGCGATCCCCACGATTGAAGCCTTCGCTGTGCCTCGGCAACAGCGGGACCTGAACCGCGGGGAGCGCGCACCGAACCACTCTCCTCGAAGAGGGCTCGGCGGGAGCGGAGCGTTTTTTATGGACAAACGCTGGCAATGCTCGCAATCAGCTCCCTCGAGAGCTGACTGGGCATGCAGCACTCCCAAACAAACAACACACAGAATGTGTGTGTGTCCCCACCCGTAGTATAACGTGAGCAGGGATGAACACACTCTCTGAACTGCTGTTCGTAAGCCATGATATATATTGTCTCTTTTATAGTTTTTTTTTTATATATAAATATATATATATATGTGAAAAACTCCTGCCTAGCAATTTCTGAGGACAGACAAAAACACTTGAGACACAGACTTTTTTCATACACAGAGCGCTTGCTGAAGACTCAGAAGCTGATGCGCTTGTGTTTTGGGGTGCTTATATAGTTTCCTGGTCGATGACGTCACCCGCCTATGACGTTCCATCTCGCCATTGGACTGATTTCATACGTGCTTCATGACGCACTCACGCAGGGGCGTTCCCAAAGCGTTGTCACGCAGCTCGAGTTTCCTGATAGGGAACAGTGTTTATAAACGACTGTTGACATTCCTTACGTCACGACTTCACAAGTTTTTCTCTGTCAGGGCCGAGTGAAGCCCTCCTCCCTGATCTACACGCGAGTCATGCACACTTTCTGATCTCAGATCAGCTCCACACACACACACACACACACACACACACACACACTGAGATGCGGAGCCGGAACATGACGCAGTCGCAACATTAACCGGCATTAATGAACTGTTTGCTTATGCAGTAATAATTAACTTCCATTACATTACTTTGTGTGATTACTTTCTTAATTGCCTGAATTATGCATCAATTTAATATCTAATAAGCAGACTCAGACATTAGACAGTGTTCAGAAACAAATTGCCGACTCTTTCGGTGGTTTAATTAAAGACAGCGCTGTAAATGAGAGCGTGTAGGATGGATGTCTCCCAGTGATTTCCTGTGAGCTTAAATATGCAATTTATTATAAACACACATAAAACTCAAGTCTCGCCTCAGGAAGGCAAACCACAAGATGCCAATTACAGCATGTAAGCAGCCCCACCACTGCTTTTTACAATTCAGATTAATACATGTATTCAGGGAAATTCAATTTTGCATTATGCAAATGCCATTGCATGTCATTTTTAAGTTGGTAAGTTTCATGTCTTTAATAGTGGCGAATCCCTCGAAAAATGGCATGTTCTTATTCAAAGGAGGGGCCACTGCTGATATTCCCAAACACACAGACACACACACACACACACACACACACACACACACACACACACACACACACACACACACAGACACACACACGACAGCATGATAAAGACAACACTGAAAGCAAAAGAGAGTAGAAAAATGAGTAAATTATTGATTAGCCCCTAGTCTTGGTTGTTAAATAACATTTCTTGTCAAACACTCAGTGACCTTGTGTTGTCTGTGCTGTGTGTGACGTTAATTATAGCTCGGGTATCAGCCTCATCTTTCTCAATTAGACCATGCGCGGTAAACAGACAGACTGATCTCATCTTGAGCACTTTACAGAGCGTCTTAAACCCAGGCTTATTAAGAGTCCTCCAGTCCAAACACAAAATCGTTACCTGCGCTGACACACACCCCTCCGCTGTGTCTTAATTTCACCCTCCGCTCAAAAAGTGATACATTTACATTATCAGGGAAATCAATACAATCAAGCAACATCTCAACGGAAAATTGGGGTGCGCAAACTAAAGTCATGCATGTGTGCCAGAAGGTTGTTATAACGCAGTGTTTCTTCATAAGATCCTTGCAATACATCACTGACCCTTGTGACAAAGAAGTGTACTGAATATGCACTTGTAGTGTACTAGTCTTAAAAGACTATTAAAAAAACAGTATCTGGTAAAACAGTATCTCTACAGGACGGTTATAATAGTCCGGAGGTTTCATGAGAATGTTAAAATAAATTTTTACCCCTCCATAAGACTGCTATAATAACTGTTCCTTCATACTGATATATCAGTACTACATAAACCTGTTAGGTAACACTTTATTTTAACCTAACCTAACCCTATAGTACATGCATATTATTATTATTATTCCTTAGTACTTAAATATATAATTACACTAAAACAAGGACACCTTAAAATAACCAGTGTAACCAGCTGTAATAAACTATTATAATTTCATCCATCCATCCATCATCTATCTATCTATCTATCTATCTATCTATCTATCTATCTATCTATCTATCTATCTATCTATCTATCTAGCCTATCTATCTATCTCGCTATCTATCTATCTATCTATCTATCTATCTATCTATCTATCTATCTATCTATCTATCTATCTATCTATATATCTATCTATCTATCTATCTATCTCGCTATCTCGCTATCTCGCTATCTATCTATCTATCTATCTATCTATCTATCTATCTATCTATCTATCTATCTATCTATCTATCTATCTATCTCGCTATCTATCTATCTATCTATCTATCTATCTATCTATCTATCTATCTATCTATCTATCTATCTATCTATCTATCTATCTATATCTTCATCCCTTGTAATACACATTAATTTACACATTAAAAAGTAATGCATTTATATAATCAGGGAAATCAATATAATCATGAAGCATCTTCAACAGAAAAACAGGGTTGTAAAACAGTGTGTGTGAGGCCCGAGCCCATGGTCTGTTTTTTAAGGTGAGCATAGAGATGAAGTGAAGGGATTTTTATGATGGCAGGATAAGCCAGCGCTGTTCACAGGAGTGAAAATGGCAGCGATCCCGGCAACTGTGCTAAAGTCATGCATGTGCGTCGAAAGGTTGTTAGTTCTGCTTTTTTAAACATGTTGTGGGGTGAGGTGGGTGATGCCAACCTAGACACAAAATGATGGCAGCAAGCAGACGCTTCACAGATCTCATCATAGTGTCTGCCGGCCGGTATTTACATCTGAGCACCACGTCATGTCAGTTACCTCCAAAAGCCTCTCCACATGCTAAAGCCTCTCTCTCTCTCTCTCTCTCTCTCTCTCTCTCTCTCTCTCTCTCTCTCTTTCTTTCTCTTAAACAGACAGGGGTACCATTATTTCTCTGCTTCAGTACACTTAGGTGAAGCTTCAGCCTCCAGTCTCTCTCTCTCTCACACACACACACACACACACTTCAAAATCAAAGACAGGTCTCACGCCTGTTATTAAACATGCTTGCACCCTGTTCAGGGAAGCTGACACCAAACAAGCCGTTCCTCACTAACTCTACATGTGTGGATGCCATGCAAGCGGATTTGCCAAGATATTTAAATATGTCGCATTCACAGCAGATTTCACACAGGTGAGGGCAGAAGTCAGTTCATAGTTCCACTACATATTAAGTGCTTTTAACCACTACGTGCTTTAAATTAATCATTTGACACAATGCACTTATTGTGTACATGTATGTTTGTACATTGTACTTATATTTAAACAATACCTGTATGTAATTGCAGCAGTAATTAATTTCTGTAATTACATCTATAATGACACTGATGTCGATCTCTTCTCTGTTAACCCTTAAAATGACACACACACCAAACCTGTGCTGACCTCACCTGTATCTCTCAATATCAGCTCAAGTGCTTTACAATACAACATCAACACAAGAAGTACACTGAACCAATTGTTATTTTTAATGTAAGTACATAGTAGGTAAAGACAGTGTGTGACCCATTTCTCAGTAACATAAAAAACCTAAATGAAAATGTTGATTAAAAGTTTGTCTTGTAAACAAAATTGTCATTACAGCAATATTAGGTAACATTTATTGTACAATATCCTTGTTACACGTACATGTTATAAGTGCTTATAACAAAAAGTGATTATTATAAAATAGATTATTATCCTTATCACTACTTAATTTACTTTGAATAAACACTGAAAATAAATTAAATATTTATTTTGCAACGGCTTGCATCATTAAAGCTGCAGTCCGTAACTTTTTGGGGTTAAAAGAGTTAGACTTGGGTTAAACTTACAAGATTGATAATATCAGGGAGAATATTATAACTGTCTACTAGAGTATCGCACCAGGCAGTGCATTGTAGTCTCCCTGAGGAAAAATTTTATTAACTCATTGCTATAGGAGAGGAAGAATTTTCTAAACTCGTTAAATCATCTAAATCGACAACATGTATGTTAGACCCTATACCGACTAAACTATTGAAAGAGATGCTTCCAGAGGTCATAGATCCTCTTCTTAATATTATTAATTTATCTTTGTCATTAGGATACACACCAAAAACTTTTAAGCTGGCTATTAAACCGTTTGTTAAAAAAATGCAACTTGATCCTACAGAATTAGTCAATTACAGGCAGATCTCGAATCTACCTTTTCTGTCAAAGACACTAGAAACGGCAATATCCTCACAACTATGTTCCTTTTTAGAAAGAAATGATATCTGCGAGGATTTTCAGTCCGGATTTAGACCGTACCATAGTACTGAGACAGCTCTCATTAGAGTCACAAATGATTTGCTCTTATCATCCGATCGTGGTTGTATCTCTCTTTTAGTGCTATTCGATCTTAGTGCTGCATTTGATACCATTGACCACAACATTCTTTTAAATAGACTTGAAAATTATGTTGGCATTAGTGGAATTGCATTAGCATGGTTTAAATCATACTTATCTGACCGTTATCAGTTTGTAGCAGTAAATGAAGAGATGTCTTATCGATCACAAGTTCAGTATGGTGTACCACAAGGCTCAGTACTAGGACTGTTCACTCTGTACATGCTACCCTTAGGAGATATCATTAGGAAGCATGGCATTAGTTTTTTTACTATTATGCTGATGATACTCAGCTCTATATTTCTTCCCTGACGAAACTTACCAATTCACAAAATTAACGGAATGCATAGCTGATATAAAAAACTGGATGACTAGTAATTTCCTACTACTTAATTCTGAAAAAACAGAGATTCTAATTATTGGACAACAAACTTCCTCACGTAATAACCTAGAATACTGTCTAACACTTGATGGCTGCTCTGTCAAGCCCTCGTCGTCGGTTAGGAACCTGGCTGTGCTCTTTGATACCATTCTTTGATTTGAAAGTCACGTGTCTATCTGTAAAACCGCATTTTTCCATCTTAAAAATATACCTAAATTATGTCATATGCTCTCAAAAAAAAAAAAAAAAAAAAAAAAAAGTTTAATAAACAAACTACAGCTGGTCCAAAATGCAGCCACTAGAGTTCTTACCAGAACCAGGAAGTATGACCATATTAGCCCGGTTCTGTCAACACTGCATTGGCTCTCTATTAAACATTGTATACATTTTTATTGCTGATTACTTACAAAGCACTAAATGGTTTAGCTCCCCAGTACTTGAGCGAGCTCTTAACGCATTTTAGGCCTTCACGTCTATTGCGATCTCAAAATTCTGGCCAGTTGATAATACCTAGAATATCAATATTTCCTATTTAGCACCACACCTTTGGTCTTGTCTTCCTAACATTGTCCAGGAAGCAGACACACTCTGTCAGTTCAAATCTAGACTAAAATCACATCTCTTTGGCCTAGCATACACATAACACATTATAGACTTCTATAATTCAATATTAGGCTGCATAATTTAGATTAGCCAGAACCGGGAACACTTCCCATAAATCCTAATGTACTTGTTACATCATAAGAAGGATGGCATCTACGCTAATATTAGTCTCTCTGTTTATCCCGAGGTTTACCGCAGTCCGCCGGATCCAGGCCGTATCCGGATCTGATGAAGGACCTGTGCCTGGACACGATGACAACGCAGTCCTGAAGTGTCAACTAGTCTCTCCACTGTGAACGCCCTTTACCTCTATACTGATAAAACGTTGTCGGGATGATTACGGTTCACGTGGCTACACGGAAGCGATAAAAATATCTGTATTATACATTTTTCAAGGCTTGTACCTTGGAAGCTATTTCAATGTTAACGTTCTCAGAGCCATCAGGCACTGTTTTGTACAAATGAGCGGCCGGATCGCATTAAAGGTTTTCTGTTAGAACGATGTCGTGTTAGCGGCCCCTAAGTTAATAACTAATGATCATTGCGACGGAAGTGAATCAATCAAAACTAACTTTAGCTAGACAATAACTTTATTCTAGAGCTGCTGTAAAGCCAAAACAATCTCTGTTTCTTTAAATTTCTATTATCACTGTAAAGCTGCTTTGAAACAATCTATATTGTTAAAAGCGCTATATGAAGGAAGGTGACTTGACTTGACTTAAAAATATTTTTTTTAGCAAGTACATAACCAGCCAGTGTTCAAAACTATCTGCTTGCCTCAGCTCGATTCAAAACGGTAAACCTGTAATAATGTTTTTAATTCCAGAGGTACTGGTGGATTTCAGCCGAAAATTCAAGCATGTCTTTGCGTCATTACATCACATCTGTACACATAAAGAAGGAGTCTCAGCTAGTAGGCTATATTGCGTGTGAGGATGTTGGAGGTGGAGATTTATAACCTTTTCTCACAGCACTTGATACTGTATACTTAAACGTATCAATTTGATGGCGGATCCAGAAAGGTTCAAACGACAATCACCAGCAGGGACAACTGGAGATTCACCCGCTGTAAAATGTCATGTTATGCCCCTTTACGTCTATCAGTAACACTCTATTTAGTTCCTGTCTCTATGAAGCCCCTCCTTCTGAAAAGCACACTGTGCTCTGATTGGTCGGCTGGAGCAGTGTGTTGTGATTGGTCGAGCGCTTCGAGCGTGTTTGGGAAATGTCCCGCCCCTTACCACAACCGCCAGTTTCAACACACTACTGACTAACTCAACCAGGCCCCGCCCCTTTATTCTGCGTATGAATTATTTAAATGAGGAATATTGTGACGTGTTCGATCCCAGAAGAAACTCAAGATACAATGGAGGCGTTTCAGGAGTTCAGAAACACGGACACTGAAGAACTCCCGCTGGAGAGACTTTGTGCTTTGCAGAGCTTTTTAGTGCTCAAACTGCAATATTTCACACTAAAGAAAGTTGATGATGTAAAAAAAGCAACATTTTAATACTGTGTCGTTACATGGATGATCAACGGCTGGATTTTATGTTTTGTTATAGTTGTTCATGAATGCAAAAGACTTCGGAGTGGCTACAGAAAAAAAGAGACTGCAACCGGCCCACGCGAAAACAAGGATAATATCGGAAGGGCATTAAATGTAGTCACGCAATTTTGATGTTGTTAACATTAACAATTTGAGAACAAAGTATAATTTGCACAGTTTGACGTGATATGATAAGCGATTGTTATATTTAATCAGCACGATTTACTGCAATGCTTTTTTCCCCTTAGTTGGTCAGAACAAAAGTGGATGATAGTTGTTCTGATGACATTTTCCAGTGAATATCTTATGTTGGTCATACTTACAAAAAGTATAATCTGTGATTGTGAATGCCAGTATCCACACCGACTGACCGCCGCACATTCTCCTCAAAACATTGTGTTCATCCGCGCCGAGGCACAACCCACGTACAGCTGATCATTCCACGAATAACTGCAATTGCAGATTCCGAACAGAGATGGCGACAAAGAGGAAAAACTACGACTGCTGCTTTAATAAGACAAATAAAACAAAATCACTCCACTCAAAATAATTGTCATAATACTATAATCTATCTATCTATCTAAAAAATTATGTAAAAACCCTAACTGTAACTCTATGGTAAGTTAAATAATATTACTCAGTACTTATTTGAGTAAGTACAATGTAACTACGTCACCTCAAAATAAAGTACAGCCCAATGATTTAGCTGTTATTAAAAAAAAAAATCTATGGTTAACATCAAACATAGTCTTTCCCTGTGTGTGTGTGTGTGTGTGTGTGTGTGTGTGTGTGTGTGTGTGTGTGTGTGTGTGTGTGTGTGTGTGTGTGTGTGTGTGTGTGTGTGTGTGTGTGTGTGTCTGGAATGCTTCAGTACTCTAATAGGTGTGTTTATCTCCACAATGAGGCGGTGTGTGTTGGCAGTGGTCTGGCTGTTTCTGGGCTTGCTGTGCCCTGCAGGGAGTCCAGGACTCAGATCTGACTGAGGTCAGTGTAACTGCTGCTCAAATGATCATCCCTACAGCATCCACACACCCTCAACCTCACACACACACACACACACACACTCATGGGTCTGGAGATCGCTAACCAGTCTAATTACCAGCTACGCTAGTATTGTTAAGGGAATCCTTTACATACATGATCCAGTTCAAAAGTTCACATGTCATTGAATCTTAAAGTCCACCTGTAGTCAAAAATGTTATCCCTTAAAATCATCTTTGATCACCAAAATGACATATTTAAACCTTTTTTCCTTTGAAAAAAATTCTTCATGCCTTAAAATAGCTTGAATCTAACTCTTGCCTCATTTAGTATGCGTGGTTCTATGAATATGCAAATGGGCCCCGTCTCCACTCACTCACTCAGCTCAGAGATCCACTCGTTGACGATCACACGTTGATCTGATTGGTTACAAGGTTGTTTTTGACGTCAGAAACACCAGCGATTTCAACCCGTGTTTTTGAGACTGTCTTTGGTTCACTGCAGTTTTCAGCAGAAAATACTCAATGCTGTCGACTTATGAATTTACACATGGTTTGTCTCAAAGCATATTAAAAACACCACACAGACTTATAAACAACATTAAAAGCTGGATTTTCACCACAGGGGGACTTTAAAGAGGTCATGTTATGCCCCTTTACGTCTATCAGTAAGACTCTATTTAGTTCCTGTCTCTATGAAGCCCCTCCTTCTGAAAAGCACACTGTGCTCTGATTGGTCGGCTGGAGCAGTGTGTTGTGATTGGTCGAGCGCTTCGAGCGTGTTTGGGAAATGTCCCGCCCCTTACCACAACTGCCAGTTTCAACACACTACTGACTAACTCAACCAGGCCCCGCCCCTTTATTCTGCGTATGAATTATTTAAATGAGGAATATTGTGACGTGTTCGATCCCAGAAGAAACTCAAGATACAATGGAGGCGTTTCAGGAGTTCAGAAACACGGACACTGAAGAACTCCCGCTGGAGAGACTTTGTGCTTTGCAGAGCTTTTTAGTGCTCAAACTGCAATATTTCACACTAAAGAAAGTTGATGATGTAAAAAAAGCAACATTTTAATACTGTGTCGTTACATGGATGATCAACGGCTGGATTTTATGTTTTGTTATAGTTGTTCATGAGTCCATTGTCCTGAGCTGCTCAAATCCTCCAGGTCCTGCACATTATTTGGTTTTCTTCCTTTTCAGCAGTGACTGTATGATTGTGAGATCCATCTTTCACACTGAGCTCAACGGAGAGACTCAAACACATCTATTACAAAAGATGAAATCATTCACTGATGCTCAAGAAGGAAACATGATGCATTAAGAGCCGATGGTATAAAATGAGTGAGTAGGAATGAGTAAGAGTTAACAGATGAAATAACTACTAATTGTAAAATACAATCGAACTATACAACATAACCAATGATAACGCTGATCTACGTGTTTCATGGGCTGTGAGGAAAAAAAAAAACTACGCTGACTTTTTTTGTCCAATGCATTACACCGGCATAAAGATCCCAGCGCCACCAATTAACAAAACTAAACAAATCTGCCGCTGATGTACGAGTTTTATGGGCCGTTCAGACAAAAAAAAAAAAAAGTTTAAATCTTTTTTTAAAGTATGAGATGTATCAGCCCAAAAAGCACGTCGGCCCACCGGGGAAGTGCCCGGTATGCCCGATGGCCAGTCCAGCCCTGGTGGTGGGCAGTACAAAGTTACTACAGTTTATTGTAAATTACTATATAATAGAAAATATGATATTTGTGCAGAAACGAAGGTCTGGAGTCAAAGTGAGAGCCAGTTTGCAGATTTTAGGCAAGCGTAATTGACAGATTTCACAGAAAACTGTGTAGCGATTGATGGACAAAGACTCTGGTTTCTTTAGCTTCAAACTTTGATTCTATCCAGTTGGAGGATATTAAACATGTTTGATATTTTGAGTTGAGTTGAGTTTAGAACACATAATGTTTTCATTGCATGTGTTTGCCTGAGTCTGAGGCTTAAAAGTCTGAATTCGATGCCTAGTTTTTCTTTGTAATCATTTGTAATATCAGCAAGTGTGTGAGTGTGTGTGTGTGTGTGTGTGTGTGTGTGTGTGTGTGAGTGTGTGAGAGAGAGTGTGTGTGTGTGTGAGAGAGAGTGTGTGTGTGAGAGAGTGTGTGTGTGTGTGTGTGTGTGTGTGTGTGTGTGTGTGTGTGTGTGTGTGTGTGTGTGTGTGTGTGTGAGAGTGTGAGTGTGTGTGTGTGTGTGTGTGTGTGTGTGTGTGTGTGTGTGTGTGTGAGAGTGTGTGTGCGTGTGAGAGTGTGTGTGTGTGTGCGCGCGCGTGTGTGTGTGTGTGTGTGTGTGTGAGAGTGTGTGTGTGTGTGTGCGTGCGCGCGCATGTGTGTGTGTGTGTGTGTGTGTGAGAGTGTGTGTGTGTGTGTGTGTGTGTGTGTGTGTGTGTGTGTGTGTGTGTGTGTGTGAGTGTGTGTTTCTGCTGACATCAGAGGAATGGTGTCTGCGGAAGGTTTCACATGCATTACTGATTTCAGGGTAGCTGACGAGCTCGGTGGCATTTCATACACTCATACGTAACATACATGGATCATCGTAAGGGTCCCAGTTAATGGAGAATATCTGGTGTCCATGTCGCTGACAAGATGAATGTGGTATTACATTAGGCAGTAGTAGCACTGCAGTTAATAAGGTTATTCTGCATGTCTGATAAGGTGCTTTTCTGACACATTTGATCATAAACATAATTCATCTGGGGCATAAAGACAAGGGTCAGAGACCGGCTTTAATGTGCATGTGTACGAGAAAGAGGAAGAGAAGGAGTGAGGGTGAGAAAGAGGACGATACGGGCTGTTGCGATGAACGAATCCCACTGATTTCAACTTGAAAACTTAGCTTCAGTTGCTGCCTTAAATTTTAAGTATAATCAAATTGGCAGTATAATTAATTTCAACTCATTTTTTGGCATCTTAAATTATTTTAATGCATTAAAGAAAAACATGTTGCCATGACTTATTGATCATATACATTTTTACAGCTTGTGCAATACAGCAGCATGTGGGTGATATAGAGACCTGAGCATCATGCACCTATTTTTTATTTTTATTTTATTTTATTTTATTAGCCCATCTTCTTTTTTTGCAAAGGGACATGTTCAGTTTCAAATCAAACAATGTATTTTTTTTTATAAACCAAGAAAAATATTGCGAATGAACTTAAGAGCCAATGGTCATTATGTTTTTGAAAAATCAGAACTTTGATATTTTGATTATTATGTGAGGATGACGACATTATTTTCAGTTTAAAGCAAATTTACTTGTGAAAGTTGCATATGATCTGTGAGACTCTAATTAGACACGTGTCCACAGTGATTTAGATAAACACATCTTTTAACCTACAATGAATGAATCACTCTCTTCAGTTATTTTAAATTTAAAATTTAAATTTTTCTTCTGTATCAGTCAACTAATTCACAAGAGAACAAGAGTGTACAAAGGATCTGACTTCTGGAACAACAAGAATGTTAATATAATAGCTGAATAGCAGCAAATTACAAATAAATTGTTCGGGAAATATGTTTATGACCGGTTCACATGACAAATTTGTATTGTCAATGTATAATTTTAATAAATTACCATTTTATTAGAAAAATCTTAATATTGCAAATAAAAATTGCAAGCTAACCCAAGAGACAAACGATTTTAGAATTCTTTTTATAGTAAATGACATTCATATTTATGTTTTAAATTATTTGTTTGTATGTATAATGGGATTTGTCATAACATTATTACAATACTAAATGACTTGAGTGGTATGAATTCAATTTAAAAAAAGACTTGAATCTATAAAAAAAATACAGACATTTTGCACTGAAAGCATTGTAAAAAATAAAAACTCAAAATGTGTTTGAGCTTATTTATATAAAAAAAGAGAGAAATGAAAATAAAAAAAACAAAGATATTTCAGTAATCACATTGTTTTTGAAGACATCTAATCGGACAGACCTTGAATTAAAAAAAAAAACATGATAAAATACATCTATAATGTTCAGTATATCCTGAAGCCATTTGAGGACATAAAAAACAATCTTTTCTGAAATGAAGCAATGAATCCTAATGGAAACATTCCACAGAGAAGCTCGTGAACATCACACGTCAGTCCGGCACGCTCACGGCTTTCTGTCTCTTTACATAAAATGTGCCAAATCCTCCAGTCTGTGTTATATTGGCCTAATAGACACCGTAGAATCTATTTTACCCACATAAACAGACAGGACAGCAGAATCAGCAATGAAGAGGCCATATGAATTATGTATATTACATTACCATTCTCCTCCACTATCAAACACTGCCAAACAATAGGGATAGAAAATTGGCCAGGAACCAAGATATTGAGCAATTTTTCTGCATGGTTCTTAGACACCATGGCTGTGAAATTCTATTTAGTTGCTTCTGCACAGAGACGGCCAATATATATACACGTTCCTCCGAAATCTTTCTCTTTTTCCCAAGCAAATCTAATGCAAACAAGTGCTGCATAATTGAAAAGTCTTCGTTCTCAGAGTCCAAAGCCTCATCGTGGAGATGTCTGGGAAACACGGCCAATACGAGGCTGGAAAATAGAAAGAATTGTTTCATTGATTTTCCTTTATAAATCAAAGGCAGATAAATCAAACGAGGCAATTCTCCCCGGCTGCTTCACTAAAACCTTTTGTGCCGCCTACACAACATGTCACAAACTATTATTTGCAATCATGTTGCGCTTATTAATCTGGAAGCAAATGAATGAGTTGTTAGATGGAGTCACAGAGGGATTTATTGGAATGCAACACGCACGCCTGCCGTATTATGTTGCAAACACAGTGGTTGTTGAGACGCTGCCCTTTCACATCGAATTTTACCTCGCTAATTCATATTCTCATGGAAAGGCTTTTGAAAGGAGGGGTGAGTAAAGAGATTAAAATAACAACGCAACATCTATTCCACAGGAGCGTGTGACAATGAGACAGAACCAGAGCTGGCAGCGGGTCAGACGCGAGCAGGAATCTGCACACGTGACTCTGAAGATAATGCTGAATTAATATGTCAGTCACTGCATGTTCCTTTTATCAGCAGATTCATGCAAACGAGAGAAGGAAAACACACAAAAAAATGGGGGGAAAAAAAACAAAAAGTTGAGGTTACATTAAAATGTTCACCTGCATTTTTACATTCCTTTAAGGTCGATAATATGTTTTTTTTATGTTCTTGACTTTTATGCTCACTCCAGTAATCGGATCGGAAAAATGACATTTATTCCTGTGATCAAAGCTGAATTTTCAGCATCATTACTCCAGTCTTCAGTGTCACATGATCCTTCAGAAATCAGTATAATATGATGATTTGATGCTAAAGACACATTTATGATTATTATCAATGTTGAAAACAGTGATACATTTTTCAGGATCATCATAGATTCATTATATATTATAGATTCAGTGTCTTTATCGTAATGAATGTGATTTCTTTTTTTATTGAATTCATACCACTTAAGTAATTTAGAATTGTTTCTTACAGCTCCTTTTTGGAAGTCGAAAATACAGTTGTGGAAAATCCCATAATACATACAAAACAAACAAATAAAAGCCATTTAAAACATAAATGTAAATGTCATTTACTATAAAGAAAAATGTATCTTGCTTAGCTTGCCATTTTTATTTGGAAAATTAAAATTTTCTAATAAAATGGTAATTTATTGACAATACAAATTTGTCAAGTGAACCGGTCATAAACATATTTCCGGAGCAATTTATTTGTAATTTGCTGCTCTTCAGCTATTATATTAACATTCGTGTTGTTCCAGAAGTCAGATCCTTTGTACACTCTTGTTCTCTTGTGAATTAGTTGACTGATACAGAAGATTTTAAAATTTAAATTTTAAAATTTAAATTTAAAATTTTAAATATCGGAAGAATCAGGATTCTCTCACTTTTGACCAATTTAATGCATCCTTGTTGAATAAAAATATTAATTTCCAACTGACCCCAAATTTTTGATTAAAAATCGTACTGACCGTTGAACAGTAGTGTATTCTGTACCAGTGTTTGGGTAACGCATTGCAAGTAATGAGTAATCAGATTACTTTTTTCCAAGTAACTAGAAAAGTAACGCATTACTTTTAAATTTACAACAAAATATCTGAGTTACTTTTTCAAAGAAGTAACGCAAGTTACTTTGTTTTCCCACTCTTAGATTCAACAAAATGAGGCTGCAGGACTCTTTTGTGCATCAGACTATCTTAGAGTTGAATAAGACACTTAAAAATCAGGAGTATAAGCAAAGGTGTTGTAATTGTATAAGTGTAGTAGGTGTAATGTAATGTTTAAGTGAGTGTAATGTATAATGTATGAGATTTTTTTATGAGTGTAAATTGTTTTGTGTGGATGAAGGGTATGTCGATGTTTATTGGATGTTGATCGTTGTAAACATGGATACTGTCACGCAAGAAAAATTTCAGACTTAAAGTATCATATCATATCATATCATATCATATCATATCATATATATCATATCAGATCATATCATGTATTGACTGACAGCTCTCCTGTCCTCATGTTGAGTGAAATCAGGAGTAAGTACATAGGCGTTGTGATATTCATCTTTATGTTCTTGAGGCACGTCAATGTTAATTTGGCCGTTTCTTTGAGATCATTGTTGCAAGCATCTGTTATTTAGCCGACCGAAATCATTTCCCCACGAATAGCTTGTGTAACCCTGTGACTGCTTTTAAAACTTACCTCCCCTCTGTTCTCATAATAGTCCCCTATTATCCCCTGTGCCCTTTGAGCTCGCGCCGATCTGCTAAACACACACACCTACAGCTGATCTTTTCATCAGATTTTAAAGAGGGCGTCCCTGCTGGAGAGGCGTGGAGAAGAGGGACAAATTAGAGCTGACAGTATCTACTTAAACCAGTGAGATAACTGATCCTCAGGGACCCGGGGCCACATGGGGCAGAGAGGCTTCTCAAGGGCCCCTCGTTTTAACACACACACACACACACACACACACACACACACACACACACACACACACACACACACACATGTCTTTTAACAGGCTACAGAATGTCAACAATCCAGCCTTGAATGAGCCAATGAATCCACAAAGGAAAGTGGATTTAACAGCTGATGTCCCAAAATGCCATTTGGGGGGTGGGGGGGTGAAACTTGCCTTGAAATGAACATCAAGAACAACAGTGATATATACATATACAACATCAACACATCTATCTATATATCTTTAAGTGGTGTTTTTTTCATTAGGCATGTTTAAAGTGAAACTGTGGACTGTAGTGATTTTCTGCAGAATTATAACCAGCTTGAAAATATATGTGCTAGTCTTGATTGTTCCTGAGTTCACCTTTTAACCTTTACCAGCCTGAAACATGTTATGTGTTATTCTGGCGTCTTGCATGGGCTGTTATCTTCTTAATAGGGCATTTACTGCAGCGCGGTGTAGGTGTAAATCAGAGCGGGACACCAGAAGGGGGAATTAAGCCACATCAGTCTCTGTAAATCTCACATTCACTCTATCTGTGGTGATGGAGATCTCTCGGGCAATTATAACGCTATTGTTAAAGGCAGAAAGAGTCACAAGCTACAAATGCTGCTAATTTGCCCCTTTATTTTTTTATTTCGTGTGAAATAGCAAGCTATAGTAGAAGAGCTGCTGACAAAAAGGAAACTGAAAAAAAAAGTAATATTCAGAAACAGAATAAAGGCTTAGACAGCAGAAGCAGAAAATTAGATTACAGGTTTGATATTCATATTCAGATTTTATTTCAGTAATAGATTTGTTTTAGTAATGAACTCAGATCAGATGACATGGTAAGTTTAGAAACGACTAGAGACACTTCATATTGGTAAAATAAAATGGATACAAAAATATTATTTAATTAATGAACATACAGTAAATAAATAACACAAAACACCTGCAAGCAGCACAAGAACTGTGAATGTATCCACACACACTCTCGCACACAAACACACACACACACACTCTCGCACACAAACACTCACACACACTCTCGCACACAAACACTCACACTCAAATGCACTCACTCTACACACACACACACACACACACACACACACACACACACACACACACACACACATTCTCTATAACACAAGAATATGAGATCTAGAAGTCAGAGACAGAGGCATGCTGGGAATCCCGACTCAAGGTTTACTGATGAAAAACACTTAATAAAACCAGATAATTATGGGTGTTGCAATGAGCAACATTATCATGAAATAATTAATCTCACATGGTTGTCATCTTCAGAAACAATGACCTTCAAAATCAAACTGACTTGAAGTATGTTGTTCAAAATCGTAACGAGTTTGATTTAGGTGATAATAACTGTAATTTGACCAATGCTGTAAAAAGACAAAAGAAAAATCCACCAACATGTGTTTTTATAATATAATTTACTTGCGCTATGCGTGGTCAGGGCAACCAAACATCTTTAGATTAGATTAAACGTGCATTTGTATATATGAATAAAGCTAGCATAGCATTCACAGAAAAATAAATCCAGTCATGACAAACAGAACATGATGAAATTATTTCAGTAAACATCCATAAATGTGAATGAACGAGCCAAAGAAATGTGAAACGGTTTCTGTGAAGCTTTGCTCTTTTAAAATACTTTACCACAATCATTAGATCCTAATTTACTGTTTAATGTATGAGATGCGTCACCGTGTAAACACAGCGCTCTGGACGTGCAGTAAATGAAAAATGAGGAAACTACGGCAGGACAACAGTGGATTTATGGGCCGCGACCGGGCCAGCCTCTAATACGACCTTGAG
Source organism: Gila orcuttii (assembly GCA_026230005.1). NCBI lineage: Eukaryota > Metazoa > Chordata > Actinopteri > Cypriniformes > Leuciscidae > Gila > Gila orcuttii. The sequence goes on along the minus strand of JAPDVR010000007.1, from coordinate 11,787,197 downwards.
TTTGTCTTCATCCACATGCAAACACCATCCTTTTAGTTATTTACATTCACACAACAACAATACAGCGCCCTCAGATCTGTGTTAAGATGAGCAAATGCACACGATGGAAACGCAAAGACAAGTTATTTTCAATTTCCACAATGACCTCGTTCCAAAAAATGTCAAATTAAATGTAAATTGTAAAATAATGTTAAAACATGAGGGTTTATTAATATGAGAAAGGCATAATTTTGTAACTGACACACAACATTTGTGATTGTACATCAAGAATCTGGACCCTTAAATAGTTTACCCTTACGAAAAAGAAGTTTATTCAAGTGTGCTATTAGTATACTTCTTTTAAACTAAAAATAAGAAAGTATACTTTCAGTCTACTTTTTATGTACTTCTCAGAAATATACTCCAAATTGCACTTAAGTATACTTGACTTATACTGACAGAAAAGTCAGCAAGGATATTTGGCCTATACTTGTTGTTTGAGATATACTTAAAAGTATAATTAAGTATTCTAAGTATTCTTGGCTTGTACTTGCATTTACTATTTTGATTGAGTAGCTTATTAAATACATGTTCAGGCTTATATAGTAACAAGCTTTCAGGTGGAATAGCTTATAGAGTAAATAAAATAAGCATGGAACTGAACCTGATCTTGTACACAGCGATAATAAAGGGTCGTAGTTTAAAGAGAGTTTAAAGTAGTTTAAAACCTCAAGTAGTTTAAAGAGAGATCACACAAGCACACTTTTCAAACAAGACATTTCACAAAAACAAGTTTTAAATTATAAAACAATGGATAAACGATTCAACATGAGGATAAAAAGTATTATGACACCTATTTGCCAGACACTAGTGGATATTTATGTCTAATATCTGTGGTTCCGTTTCAGTCGCTCACATTCAAATTATCCAATTTCTTTGGGAATTTAAATCTCGTCGGTTCCACAACGTATATCTACGTTTACATATCTATGGTTTGAAAGCTGTGTATGGAAGAGCTTCTGTGCTCCTATTGGTCAACGGTACAGATGTGACGGTGTGGTGAAGAGATGAGTCCCACCATAGAGATGAGTCCTACCTTAGGACCCAAGCAATCCGATTGGTTCAAAGCTAGTTTTATTGGTAATCGCTTTAGTGCCTGATTACAAATCAGACAAAATCACTTTATTATATTGGTCAATTGAACTACGGCCATTTATGTCTCTTAACTTATAGGGCCCTATTTTAACGATCTAAGCGCAAGGTCTAAAGCACGGCGCAAGTGCACTTAGGGTGTGTCCGAATCCACTTTTGCTAGTTTAACGACGGGCAAAATGGTCGGTATGGCGCATGGTCTAAAAGGGTTGTCCCTATTCTCTAAATGAGTGATGGGTGTGTTTTGGGCGTAACGTGACAAACCAATCAGAGTCTCATCTCCCATTCCCTTTAAAAGTCAGTTGCGCTCGCGCCATGGCGGATTCGCTATTTACATGGAGGAATTTGCAAGCGGAAAAACTGAACGCTTCTCCAGAGAGGAAACAGATTTGCTCATGCGCGAGGTTAAAGTGAGCAAGCAGACCATCTAAGGGACAAAGCGTACGCGCGTTGTGGACCGTCTATAGGTGCACATTACAAATGTGCTCTTTAAATAACAAAATAATACAGGCCATTGACCAAACGAAACCTGGTCTAAAGTCAATGGCGCAGTCTATTTCATTTCCTCAAAATAGCAAACGCACCGACAATGCGCCTGAACACCTGGTTTCCAGACCAGCAGTCCACGGGCGCACAGATGAGCGCAAATGCATTTACTATTTAAACAATGTGGCGCAGGATGTGAAAATGATAACTGCGTCCGGATGAAACTAGCAAAACACACTTGCGTCGCACCTGGCGCAGCATTACGCCACGTCTATATATTTAATATACTAGTATATTGCGCCACGCAAATATATTTCATATTCTAGTATGTAACCGAAGCTATAGATTGTGAAATTAGTTTTTTATTTAGCTTATACAATTCAATTACTATACAATAGCTGTCTGTTTTTTCTGTAAAGCTGTGTGTACTGTGAAAAGCGCAATACAAATAAATATATTACTTGATGGCAGAAAACTGCTAGACTACCTGCTTAAAAAGTTTGTTTTTTTTCAAATTGCTATTATCTTATCTTGTACATAGTAGCAGGATTTAGCTGAAAACTGAATAAAACTCGAGCGTTTGAGCAACCGAACACACATTTCCAACCCATATTGCTCTGTGATGTCAATGGTCGCTTTGGCCAGGTGGTTTTTATAGCATAGGGGCGGAGCTTTAGATTCTAGAGAGCATTTGATTGGACAGAAGATGTGATGAGAAGCGGAAGTCCGAGGTGATGTCACAAAAATCCTGATTCATTTTAGCGGAAGTGAGAGACTGTACGTTTTAAATGCTTATATCTCCTAAATGCGAATTTTGTCATTGTTTTGGAACACACCAGCTTATTCATAACCTTAAGGCTAACATATTCATACTAAAAGCTAAAAAACGTACATTTTGATTTCAGGGGGCCTTTAATTTCCTACCAGATAAGCCTGCGAGTCTGATCCAATCAGAATAACCCATAGAGTAAACAACAAAGAGAAGATGCATAACATATTTTCACACAAAGGCTTTTTTATATATAAAAATTGGCAGTTCGTTTCTAAGGATCAATGTTCCCCATAGTGTTCGTTTTGCTCACACCGTGATAAGCCATTGGACAGGCAAGTCCAGCCATCTGAAATCTGTGCCTAATTTATTACTGAAAACTTGATGGTAGAACATGGAGGCGTTCTCCGTTAATCACATCTCCTAGGAATGCGTGCAGCGGGCCAATACCCTGATGTGTTTCCTTTAAAAAAAGACAGGAAAATAAGGCTCGCTCTCAGACTAAGCCTCAGCGTAATTCAGGGAACAGGGGACCGAGCTCAGAGCCGTTTACATCAGTGTAAAGTTCAATTCTCTTCATCCATTAACTCTGAATAAAACTACCATCATTTAGATATTTGTTCATTCAGTATTGCTTTAGCTTGAGAGAGGGAGATCTGAGACTCGACTCGGCGCTCACGCTTGGCTAATCACAGAGCTAGTCAAAATGGCTCCCCTCTCAGCATTAAAATAAGAACCTCAAAGAAAAGCTTTTAGCCTGTAGCTGGAGAGCCTTTTATCAGATCAGAGTAACATGGAAAGCAGGATATAAAAAAACCCTGAGGTAAATCTCCAGTCTTTCATGTGCTGAAGGAGACAGACTGCTGTTTTGGTTTTGTCTCAGCTCAGGATGTCGGCTTGATGGAGCCGCACAAATTATGAAAACTTCAAATCAATCCTGTGGATGGTTCACAAAGCTCAGGCATGTTGAACTGAGATCCTGCTGGAGTCTATGATCTAGATGTGTCATAGTTAACTAAGTTTTAAGACTATCTGGCTACTGCCTACATGGGCAACAGTCTACATGCAGTAATATGGCATACAACCTGAAAAGGAACCTTTTAAGCCAATCCTGCTTCTGAAGGGCCACCTTCCTGCAGCCCTAATTAATCACACCTGAACCAGCTAATCAAGCTCTTCAGGATCACAGGAAACTTACAGCCAGGGGTGTGTTTCACAAAAGCATCGTAAGCCAACTATGGTCACAAGTTCCGTTGTTATCAGCATAGTTCAACGAGTCGGTGTTTCCCGAAAACATAGTTCTAACGAACATTCGCAAACAGCATCGCAGAGTTGTGTGGTTGGAACGACAGCTCTCGACCTATGGTTAGAAGAAGAGTTTCATGTTTGCATGACATGTGGACTTAATAAATCCTTATCTTAAGCAAAATAAGCAAGCTGACATTCAATACAATCTGTATCTTTTATTTAGAATACATAAAAATGTAATTTACGTTAGGGCTGGGACGGTTACCGCATTACCGCAATACCGCGGTCACGTGACTCCAACCGCGGGTCTGATCTCGTCACCGACATCACCGCAAAAAAAAAAAAAAAAAAAAAACTTGGCCTGCACATGTGTGCACGTTGTGTCTAATGACATGGATTCATTGATTCTAATGACATGGATTATGTCTAATGATATTGTGGCTTACATGGATTCAAGGTTTTCTAAACAAAACTTATCATCAAAAGATGAATCAAATCCGACCTTTCGCGAGTTGAGGAGCGCAATGTTCCATGACGCATAATAACATTCCATTCGTATTAGAGATGTGCGGATGGGCTATTATTATTTCATCCGCAACCGCATCACAAAACTCATCATCTTTCCGCCATCCACCTGCACCAACGTTTTTTGATCAATTTTCGAAACCGCATCCACGGCGCTGACTGTTTTAAGCAATGCGAGGCGCTGCTGTCGCGAGGCTAGAAAGCTCTTGGCTGTTCTAGAAAGAACACTGATCCAATGCAGCAAACATATTTAAAGGCTAAAGTCCCTAGTATATTGGCTATGTTGTATCCCCAGAATATCAGCAGTGAACTCCGTCTCCGATCGGCGCACAGGGATAAATATGAATAAGTAAATAGCCTATAACGCAAATCGGCAAACCTGACCTTACCCGACTAGGCTACTGTACACTAAAATGTTATTTCGTTTTGAATTTTGTTTAAAAGTAGACATTTAGGCCCAGCCTACGCCGAGTTTCGGTTCATTTATGAGACGAGCTCCAGTTCACGCGCAAGAGATCGCACCCGCGCTTCCACGTCCTCCTGATTATATGTCTGCTATTTGCTTCTTAATTCTTAATTCCAGGCAATTAGTTAATGAAACAGTGATTAAAATTAAGGTACAATTTATACAAAACGAAATTTAATTTAAAGAAAGGCTTTCTACAAAACAAAACTTAATAAAGTGGTCAAAATCGTGTCTGACCCATCGTATGATCCTATCTTACTCATGCTGTTCACTCTTCATATAATCGACATAGATTAAATAAAAAATTAAACTATATTATGTAAACATAATTATGGAGTATAATATTTGTAATTAAGACATGTTGCAATAGGTGTTCTTTCATTTCCAATGTGAACATCATAATCCTGAAAATGATGAATTCAATGCGAATGTATCTGAGAATATTCTTAAATAAGGAAATCTATTCAGTGATTGGTTCATGCCAAATTACTGCTTGATGAAAATTTGACTATTTCAAATTGTGCTCGGTTTTTTTCGGATGTAGGTGACAATATTTAACAAAGTCCGTCTAGCAAAAACGACCTCTGGTGCGTGCGCGAAAGTCTGTCGGGGTTGGGGGGCTGGCTATTTAAAGCGGTTTACCGCCATACCGCGGGAAAATCTTGCTTTTCAACCGCGGTCAGAAAAAATCCATACCGCCCCAGCCCTAATTTACGTCTTTTAGTTTTTAAAGCACCGTTTTTGAAGAGTGCGCATGTGCGAACGTGATCTAGTACACAAGAACGAGTCTATGATTGAATCTGGAAATAAAACAAAATAACAAAAATGCGAAATAGTCCTCAGATGTCATGTCCGTAATTTATAACAAAAAAATCTAGCATTATTTAGATCTCAAACAAGTCAAGTAAAGTTTTATTTATAGAGCACAAGTTTAACACAACCGTAATTGATCCAAAGTGCTTTACAGTACAATAAAATAAATAAATAAAATATAGAGAAAAGTAGTAAAAAAAAGAAAAAAGAAGAGATTCATTAAAAGAAGTTATTACTCCAACATGCGTGACATCATTGCCAACATGGTTGAACGACAAATTTGCGACATAGCGGTTTCGGGAAACAGTCTTGACTAGCTACTTCAATGATGCATCATACTCTGGTAGTGGAGCAGCGAGTTACGTCGTTGTACAGGAAACACACCCCAGGTGTGTTAGAGCGAAACTCTGCAGGATAGTGGCCTTCCAAGAGCCCGATTGAGTCATATGATGTGGTTTTAAAAGTTCATTATTTTGTTTTATTGGGTTAATAGAATAGGTTAACATGCTTTAATGTTAAAAAGACAAATTATTTTTCATAAACTGTACATTATTGCAGCACCTCTATTCTCAGTCTGTCTGAAACACACTGATTTCTGCAAAGCCCCTCCTTCGAACAGCTCAGAGTGCTCTGATTGGCCAGCTGACTCAATGCGTTGTGATTGGCCAGACTTCTCAAGCGTGTGACGCCCCTTACCATGATCGTGAGCTTCAGCTTCCAAGGCTTCTAAAGCATTTATAAACACAGTTAATAATAATAATGTTGTCGGTTTTACCCAAGCGGCAAACTTCCGGTCTCTCTCTTGAGACAGGCTGCAAAAGTGAGTCAATCTCATAGACCCCCATGTTAAAACGCCCAAATTTACAGCAGAAAAAAAATTTTTTACAGCCAGGTACAAAAAGTGGTTTGGGTAATTATAGCTAATTTTACCCTTCATGAACCCTGTGAGGTGGGTGATTTTTTTTTATTACTCATCCATTTAAATTTTATGAAGCTTTAAAGTTCTGCATAATTAAGGGTGTGGCCACTTGAGTGACAGGTGGATTGGTGCTGATGTCACTATTAGCCGTTTGTCTGCTGCTGTCTGCTAGCGCCACGTCACCTCAGCTAATCCGCCTCGCTGCACATTTTCAGTTATCCGGTAGTGATGCGCTGCCAAAATGGCGACGGTCGTCTCGGCTTTGTGCTTCAAAAACAACACCTACGGGTGACGTCACGGACACTACGTCCATAATTTTTTTACATTCTATGGTTTTACAACATCAGTTCGAGCCTGGGTCTAATTCTGAAAATGCAGATGATCAAGCCGATCGATCGGAACCAACTTTGCAAGCATGACTCGAGCTGAACATTTCACAGTGGTAAGCAGTCTTTGCAGCCGGCGTTACTCTCCCAGGTTCAGGAAGATGTCCTCTGTCAAATGTGTTATGCACAAGCCAACTTTTGGGTTGTACTGTTTAAGAACAACTTTATAAATAAATCTTAACCTCTTTCCCTCGACAACATTACAATTCACTGAAACCTCGTCTTCTTTCTTTGCACATGCCTTTGGGTGGTATTATACTAATATGTCACATTGTGGACGTTTGAGGAAGGTCTGGCAAGTCTGGATCAGCGTTCTCTGTTAGATAGAATACATCCCTGTGTGGGAGACTATGAGCTTTGTAACTTTGTTGATTATATACATGCAAATATAGTTACTATACCTTATTTTGCACAGAACTTTCTTAGTATGCTGTAAGTACACATATACTGTAAAATACAGTGCAACCATTATGTCTTTATTGTAAAGTTAATATTTTACAGTACTGATTGTTATTGTGTAGTATATTCTTATCTGTTAATGTTCTTATTTTGTTTACAGCAGTTTGGTCAACCTTGGGTTAAATGTGCTTTATAAATAAATGAGAATGAATGAGGTTCCGCAATGGTTCTTCTTATTAAGAACCATTTTTCGCTACATAGAGTTCTTGAGCTCAATGAAAGCTTTAGCATATAGTTCTGCCAGGAAGACTTAATTACTACGTCACTTAATACCTTCACATCTATCCAATCACGTCCTTATACTCTCTGTATAAAAGATTGGTACTTACACACGTTTGAGTTCGCAGATGCTGTCACGACAACTACCTCCATCCTCCCCACTACCACCAGGATGGTCCTGTCCATACCTCCCGGGGGGGTCGGCTGCGCCCCTGCCTTCGTCTTCAGGCAGGAAATGCAGATCCGCTACCCTCGGATTATGAAATATGGACGGGGCCTACGCCAAAGAACTTTATAAATAATTGCTTGCTGGGCTGTCAATAAATGAATGCTTTGTTACATCATTATATCTCCCGAGTCTTTCTGGTAGAACTATATTTAGATATTTTTTTAGATATTACAGTTTTTCTCGATTGCTTAAACACGTTTCTTGAAACTATGCCTCGTATTCTCAAAACAGTAAACACAAATCCATAACGTCTCACCCAGTTTCCCAAACAACCTATTTTCAGGTCAAAATGAAGCTCTACACTCAAAACCATTCACTCTTGCTTAAAAACCAAACTTTGCCCTCAGACAGGACACACAAGCCCTCAAAATGACACACACTACAACATAGTCTAACACACTGGTGCAATAAATTCAAAACAACATTTCCAAAACTGGTAAGTTATGTTACTTGTGGTTCCCCTCCTCACAAACATTTTGACATGATGAACAAAGACACAACCAATGGATACATTGGCACATTTTTATTCATTTATGTACTACACAGTACAACACACACAAAAAAAGAAAAAAAAAGAAGATTATTCTGCCTCAGCCTCCTGTCTTTGGTCTGGGTCAGGCCAGAGAATCTCATCCACATCACAGGCTATATTAGCCCTAGCCAGGCAGCGGGGGTAAAATCCTCTTGCGTGCCTGATCCACCCCTGGCACGCATCTACTGATACATCTAGGCAGGCTTCTTCCATGGCCTGGAGGAGGTGAACACGCATATAAGGTTCTCGATCATACACTTTCCACCGCCATGCCGAAAAAAAACTCCTCTATTGGGTTTAGAAAGGGAGAGTATGCAGGCAGAAAGATGTTTGAAAATCTCGGGTTATTGGTAAACCAGTCTCGAACCAGAGCAGCGCGATGGAAGCTGACGTTATCCCAAACAACAACGTAGTGAGGGTGGTCTGGTTGTGCTGGTTCCCTGTGGTCCAACTGGAACATATGCTCCCTTAGACCGTCAAGGAAAGCAAGGAGGAGCATAGTGTTATAGGGTCCTAAAATGGCATGGCGGTGGAGTACCCCTCGTTGGCTGATGGCTGCGCACATAGTGACATTCCCTCCACGCTGACCAGGGACATTTATAATAGCCCGATGGCCAATTATGTTCCTCCCCCTTCTCCTTCTTTTGGTCAGGTTGAAACCAGCCTCATCCACAAAGATAATTTCATGGGGAACAGGCCAGCCTTCAATCTCAAAGATTCTCTGCAAAACACATGAAACACAGTAGAGTAAATCACTATGCTGAAGCACAGTTCAAGAGGGCACAAATGGCAGCATAAACTGCTATACTCTGATGGTACACAATACTTCATGCGATATCAAAATTCATACCTGAACATATTCCACTCGTTGGTCTTTCACTCTGTCAGAGTTTCTTTCAAAAGGGACGCAGTATACCTGTTTCATCCGGAACTGGTGCTTTCGGAGGATGCGGTCAATTGTGGAGAGGCTGATGGGATTTATTCCTCGAAAATGATTATTATCCTCAATCACTCTACTTTGAATCTCTCGCAGGCGGATTACATTATTGGCAATGACCATGTTTACAAGTTCCCTCTCTTGCTCCTCCGACAAAAGCCTTAGCCTGCCTTCACCAGGTGGTCGTCTCTGTGTCCTAAAAAAATAGAAGCACTCATTACTGTAACTCTCACACATCCTTTTTACAGGAAAAAATGGAAACATACTGAAACTATCTGTATGTGAGGCAATTTGATGCATTTCTTTATTACAGTAGTACATATTACATAGTGCAACAGTAGATGTGATGTCAAAGCACAGAGTACAGCACAAGTTACTGTACAGAGCAGTCTTACTGTAAGTACACCTACCTGTTTTCCTCCCTGAAAGTTCTGATGATGGAGGCGACGGTGAAGCGACTCAAATTAGGCTGTACTCGTTGCCCAGACTCCCTCATAGTCATGCCATGGACAAGGACATGATCAACTAAAGTGGCTCTAATTTCATACGAGACTGCTTGTCTCCTTGCCCTTCCTCCTCCTCCTCCACCACCACCTCCACCTCGTCTACCTCGTCCTTCACCACGTCCTCCTCTTCCTCTTCTTTCTCCTCTCCCTCCTCCTTCACCACGTCCTCTTCCTCTCCCTCCTCCTTCACCACGTCCTATTCCTCCTCCTTCACCACGTCCTCTTCCTCTCCCTCCTCCTTCACCACGTCCTATTCCTCCTCCTTCACCACGTTCTATTCCTCCTCCTTCACCACGTCCTCTTCCTCTCCCTCCTCCTTCACCACATCCTATTCCTCCTCCTTCACCACGTTCTATTCCTCCTCCTTCACCACGTCCTCTTCCTCTCCCTCCTCCTTCACCACGTCCTATTCCTCCTCCTTCACCACGTTCTATTCCTCCTCCTTCACCACGTCCTCTTCCTCCTCCTCCTCTTCCACCACCACCTCCACCTCGTCTACCTCGTCCTTCACCACGTCCTCCTCTTCCTCTTCTTTCTCCTCTCCCTCCTCCTTCACCACGTCCTCTTCCTCTCCCTCCTCCTTCACCACGTCCTATTCCTTCTCCTTCACCACGTCCTCTTCCTCTCCCTCCTCCTTCACCACGTCCTCTTCCTCCTCCTTCACCACTTCCTCTTCCGCTCCCTCCTCGACCTCTTCCTTCATTTCTTTGTGGATCCATTGTTCCAAAACTCAAATGAACTGACTCTGGCACTTTTATGTATCTTGAAAGTTCTGATTGATGTGTGATAAATTGTGACTCTTAGTGTTTTCACCTGGGTAATTGTGTGCTAATTGACCTGAAACTATGCTGACTTGAGTGAACAATATTGAATGCTAGTGCTTTCTAAATGACCACATGGTCTAGGCAATGAAATATTAAGGGATTTGTGTGTAGAGTTTTGCAGTGACAGTTCAACAATTCTGACTCATGTGTCAAAACAGGGAATAGTGTTTATAGTTTAGTGAAATGGGTGTGCTTTTTGATAAATGGCATTATGGTTTTGACATTTTAGTTCAAAAGCTTGGTTATAGTGTTTAAGCAATTGAGAAAAACTGTAAAAAGTACCACTACTGAGGTGGCTTTCCAAAGTGCTACAGAATAAAGTTTTGCATCAGGTTGTAGAACCCTATTTGGTTCTAATTATTTTTAAGTGTATGATACCCAAAAATGCTCACTATGATTTTGAGAAACAGCCATGATATTGTATGAGGAAGGCAGCATTTTAATGGAAAGCCTTTCATGTGAGGTATAAAAGTTTATGCTAATTAGTCGTTTAGCTAGTGATTTTATCCACAGTGACTTACAGCATGTTGATTACAAGGACAGGCCCTCTGGAGAAACCCGGGGTTAAGTGCCTCGCACAAGGGAACAATGGTAATAGCTCATAGAACAACCCTTACAGGGTTCAAACCTACAGCCTTCCCAGCCCAGATCTCTAATGCAACAGTAGAAGCTTATTAAAATCCTGAAAATATTGAGGAGACATTTCAAGCAATGGTTTTAAAGGAGTCATGACATGTTTTTTTATTTATTTTATTGTGTTTTTAGAGGTTCACTTGTAATGTTTGTTTGTTTTTGCACAAAAAAAAAAAAAAAAACCCGCGGAAAAACAATTATTTTCAACCCTCATTCTGACCCTTTTTAAGGTGCGGCTCCTTTAAGGCTTGTCAGTAAACGGGCAGTGTTATGATTGGCTAACGTCATTGCATTGGAAACAGTATCAATGCCCACTCGCTATTGCACGCGAGTAATTGTTTTGAAAACATTATCCATATAAAACCATCATTTACAGACAAAACATTATGAAATCCTTTAACTACGGTTTATGATGAAGATACTGTCAGATCCAATGCAGTTGCTGCTTCATCTGTCAATCAAAGTTTCTTTGAACTCTCCATTACACTCTGCCTCGTTCACAAAACAAAATGCTCCGAACAAACATATAATCCTCCGACACGATCCGGGACGCCATTAAAATAAACCATCCACTTGTTTCTGACGCTGGGATCCTTCTTAAGTCTGTACAGAGACACAAACGAGATGTTTAAACCGGACGTTCTTTCACTCTTCCATTTATCCTGTTGTCTGCAGACTCAAGCGCGTACACATCAGAAACTGAACACACATCTGTATACTGTATCAGTGTAGACAGCGTCAATGATTATAATGGCTTCTGTTTGCTTTTGACGTGACACTCACATCCACTGTAGGCAAATGTCAGCTGTTAAGTGGGCGGAGCCTATGATGCGATGATGTACAACTATTCCTCGATGTCTTGATCAGGAGGCTGGCATATGCAAATGTATTTGGTCATGTGACAGCACAGCTTGATTAAATAAATGCTTTGCTTATAATGAGGCGGATGTTTTAACCTATGAGACTTGCAGGATGTTTTAATGGTACAAACAGCTCTTATATGTCAAAAGACCAAGACAAACGTGATTTCTCATATCATGACCCCTTTAAGGTATAATGCACTGCAGCAGTTTCTATAGGTTGTTTGCAGTGATTTATGTTACTGACAGGTTTAAACCCCAGCTGACGAATGCACTCTGCTCATCCGACGCGTTATAATATCTCAATAAACACCTGGCTCAGACTCACGTCACACCTGTGCTTTTCCACGCTTAGACAGCAAGTCGTCAGGAGACCAGTGCACCTGCCGAACACCCCTCCATAACGGGAATCACGTGGGATTAGTGTGTGGCGTCACCGGAGAGTTCAGATGCACATTTGTGTGGAATATTCGCAGATTAGTGCAGTTTAAACCCTTTATTGCTGTGATTTCTTTTAAGAGCAAACTGTTTAAAAAGAGAAATTAAATTATACAGGCACAGACCATGCGGCAGCCTTTTTTCATAATCACTTTGCAATCGTGATGTTACAATCCACGAGGAATTTCAGGCATAGTTTGCCTAAGTGCCTAAATCTTTAATTGTGTTTAAAAGTGTGAATGAATCTAAACTGCAAAAATAAGTGTACATAATTAGTTTTTGATATTAGCAAGGATAACCAATTTAGCCTTAAACGGCCTTGAGCTCATGCATGTCAAGACTAAACTTTTCCAGTGAAACATCAGTACATGTTATACACACTAATCTGATGTAATGTGATTTTATGTGAACACCAGCACTAGGCTATACCACAATTTTCATAAACACACCACATTAAATTGTTTAAATTCAATAAGCATATGCCTCTAAATGCGCCAACGCCACTGGGACCGGGCTGTTGATCAATATTATTGCACACTTCCCACTCTATCAATTTAGTGTCTGCTAAGGGTTCATTATCCACTCTAATACTGAGGCTTAAATTAAAGAGGAAAAAGAGGAATATATTAACAGTCCCTTTACCCAACGGTATTTATTAATTTCACACAACAGCACACATTCAGTAACTCACCTCACTGAATTTCCATGCAGATGAGAGAACTACTTCTAACATGGAAAATAAAAACTCTATTTTCCATCTGAAGGATTGGCAGAAAGCCATCTAAATAGGTCAACATGCATATTATACCAATTTTTAACCACAAATTTGTAATTTGCTAGAATTAAATGCCTCAACAAAAACTTCAAATGACTCTATTACAAGTACATAATGTCAGTTAGTGATAACCAGTTGCACGCTTTCACTAGATTTGAAACAAATCCCGCTACAATGCGACTTCTGAGTGCTAATGGCTGTTTGGCTTAAAGCTGAGCTTCAGTCTTAATGAGGACTGATCCAAACTCCAGCAGTCATTTGGATGCTCTTTGTAATTATGCAAATGAAGGTGCATGTTTGATGAGGCTCAGTGCAGAACTCAGTGTCTGTGACTGTGATCCAGGCAGGTGTTTCATCCTTCAGTTCAATCACACTACAGATGAATCCCACAAACACACACCGAGGAGGATTACAGTCAAAACCATGATGAGTGATCATTACACTGTCATTTATTCAAAGGTTGTAGTGCAAAATTATTTATTATCAGCGGCACTTTGCTCTGTTTTATTGATGTGAAATATTTACAGAGATGTTGAATATTACAGCACTGTCATTGTGAACATTGTGACAGCTTATGTCTGTTAATGTGTTTCATTCTCAAGGCTCTGTATGCTTTAATAATTAAGACAGTATAATAGGTGTAAATGTTAATTACTAATAAAGTCATCCTAAACGGAAAATAATCATGAGGAAAATAATCTAGTTTATCTTCTTTCATCTATTGAGAATATGGACTGGGTTTTACATTGCACTCAGACACAGTTGTTGATAACTGTTAACAAACTTGTCTGATAATTACTAGTACCTTTTCTGTTTTCTGAAACAGTTTTTTCAGTCTAACAGAGACGCAGATGCAGCATGATAACCCGGAGTGTCCTGATCATGGTATTCATGAAAAGATGAAATTGGGTGTAGCATAAATCTGTAGCTTCAGGCGAAATCAGCACCCCTGCATTACACCACATGAACTCCTTCTATCCGAGTGATGCGGCGGGCATAATGAAACTTCAGTAGAGAGACGAGCAGTTGGAGGATTCTGGGAAGAGCTTCTCAAAACATACTCAATACAGATCAGGGTTGGGGAAGATACTCGGATTGTAGTTTGTCAGGCTAAAAGCTACTTATAGTTTGAAGCAGCTAAAATAGAGTTACCAAAAAAAAAAGGAAAATTACATTGAAGCCATTTAAAGTCGCCATGAAATCACGTTTTTTTTTAATGGAATATTGCAGTATTTATTATAAATTATGTATCTGTACACATATTTTTTTTATTCATGTGCCTCGTAATCTTGAATCAGAATATCTTCCCCTCCCTCTATCAGCTCATCTCTTCTCTCATGATGAGGGCGGGGCAACCTGTCACTCACATGAGATCCACCAATAGCAAACCACAACCATCCAGTCAATTCCCCATGACAAAATTAAGCCCCGCCCCACATTTGTTCTTGTTTGTAAAGCGTATCACTCTGATATACGTCACAATAGGGAAGAAAAGACTATCACAATTTCCGTTTCATGCTGACTTTAAGGGGTCAATATAAATATAATTAATATGATTTATTACTTAATCCCAGTTACTAAATGTTTTTGTCCTCATTCACCAAAAATTACTCAACTAATAAAAGTTGCATAATAATAAAAAAACTAAAACTCACTGTAAATTACAAAGACATAACAATAGCATTTTACTACATTTTTCCGTTTTAATAGTCAGTAAGTTTAATAGTTGTTAAGTGTAGCTATTTGGTAGGATTAAGGGATCTAGAATATAATCATACAGAATAAGGCATTCATTTCTGCATTTTAAGTACTAAAAAACAGCCAATATCATAGTAATATGCATGCTAATAAGCGACTAGTTAATAGTGAGAATTTGACCCTAAACTAATGTGTTAACATTTTTATTAAACGAGCTGAGCTACTTAAACGTAGGTAAGTGATTAGTGTCGCTAAAGTTTCTCCACAACACATTTACACATGATCTGATCTTGTCCTCCGTATCCCTTCATATCCATTTGCCGAACCGTTTAGCGTACGTGAGCGCGCACGTGGCTCTGTGACCAGCTAGAGTGCGGGAATGAAGTGCTTGGATTGGTAGTGATTATGAACTAGACTGGGATAAGCCCTGTTGTTATTATGCAGATTAGGCTTGCGATGCAGCATATTGTACAGATGCAGGGCAGCAGCTGCTGGTGCAGATGGTTGTTGTACGGCTCCATCAGCACACAGCTATTGTCTCCACTCCGATTGTT
Organism: Gila orcuttii; assembly: GCA_026230005.1. Lineage (NCBI taxonomy): Eukaryota > Metazoa > Chordata > Actinopteri > Cypriniformes > Leuciscidae > Gila > Gila orcuttii. Next base: position 11,771,790 of record JAPDVR010000007.1, on the reverse strand, counting down.
CTGAGACCAGAGAGGAGGGCTTCCCAACAACCCAAATGCAGTGAATTACAAAAGAGAAACGGAGAGCAGACAGCAAATTTATACACACGAGGCCGTGGGGACAGACACGCAGTCATCTACACACACGCCAACATGGTGGCGCCAGTCAACTATACCACACGGAGACGCCATGCAATGCAGTAATGCACACACATATGCCCAACCGCTGCTGTTGTTGTTTTGTGCTGGTGCTGTTTAATCGGTGATGGAGAAAGGAAATATTTGATTTGATGAATGTTGCGTTTACAATGCAGGCCTTGATCTTGCAGATAAATGTAAGTGTTATAACAAGCATCTTTTCTTTCTCTCTCTCGTTTACAGATGTGTGGTGTTTTTGTCAGGCAGGCCTCAGGTATAATTATTCCATAAATTAAATCCCTGATATTCCTCCTTTAATTTACACCTCCCCTTCTGATCAACTATACAGTAGCACATAGGGATTACACTGACTAGTTTATTGATTCGTGGATCACATTACTTAAAGGGATAGTTCAGCAAAAAAAACTTGTATTTAACGCGTGTGTAACAGTATATTGGATCCGTGCATTAGCTATTAAAGTGACAGCAGCTAATAAACCTTCTGAAGTCTGTCATTAATGATAATCAAATGACAAAGGAAAATCACTCACTGATCTTGACTGAATAAAGTTGCTTTAAAGGTGCAGTGTGTGATTTTTAGCGACATCTAGCGGTTCGGTTGCGAGTTGCACTAAGGGCTCAGCCCACTGCTCACCCCTCCCTTTCGAAGAAGCTACGGTGCCTGAAACTGGACAAACATATCGTCATCTGAGACAGCAGAAAATAGCCAGAGTAAGCCAAGGGTGTGTAACATTGTCAGTGTTTCTGTACCACAGTCCATTATAAACCACATCATGGATAAAGTTTACAAAGCCACAGTCAGGTGAGGATCAAGGGTCTTAATATATAATATAATAATAGTAATCAGCTGATTGTCTCACAAACGTACCAGCACATTTCCCCCCACATAGCAAACCCATAATACAGCGAGGGAGAAGAAACACATGAAACTATATGCAACTATATATTTCTTTCTAACAGGGTAGTAAAAGTTTAGCTGGCTAAATATGAGCTGTTACTGTGGCTGAGCTGGTTAAAGCATAAAGCCTTGTTTAAACTCGACGCGTCCACATGAGCCCAAAGGTGCGCGCGGCAAAAATGGCATGATTGTAACAGCCCGCGCGCCTCCATATCCCCTAGACACCATTTACTACACACAATAGGCTTTTTTTCTCTGATTTTGAAAACTCTTCGCGATCGACTTAAAATGCTTCCAAGATCGACTTGTCGACCGCGATCGACGGGTTGGTGATTCCTGTAACGTTACTGTTTTACGGTCAATGACAAGAGTACTAATCAGCTGTCTCACGAACGTAACCAGCACATTTATCCCCACATAGCAAAGCCATAACATAGCGAGGGAGAAGAACTAAGTTACATGAAACAATCCAACTACATATTTTACACCACTGACAAGGGAAAAGTCACTACTCACGGTGTTTATGGCTAGCTTCTAGCTTTCTGCTGCTTCTCTTTCAAGGCAGTGACGAAACGCGCTCTGTAGCGCTGTTTGTTCGCTGTCGGCTACAGTAAAAACATGACGTCACAATATGTCGAGCTTCATAGAAGGGGGTGCCCGCGGTTATGTAGATATAAATGTCTCATTCTAAGGTAATACAAACATTACGGTTTATTAAGTAAGTTCTTTATACACCACTGAAAACATAGTTATGGATGTCATATTGCATTTCGGTTAATAGATACTCAAAATTTTTACACATTGCACCTTTAATAAGGATAAATCTATATTTAATGTGTTTAGTAAGACTATGCGGTGTTATTTTACATTTGATTATTACATTTTCTTTTGTAGGCTATTACTTATCTGAATACCATTGTTAGTACATCTTCCTGAAAAACTTAAATCTGCTTATTTAATTTGTATATTCATTCTGTTGTATTTTTATAATGTAACATGTACTTGTTCCAAGTTTGGAGTGATATGAGGGTTAGAATGATAACAGAATTAAATTGTGTTTGTGAACTATCCCTTTATATTGACATCTGGAGGAAAATCCGCACTCACTTCACCCACACCTTAAAAGCCACACCAGTTCACCTTCACAGTTGTCTGGTCTCGTCGATTCATACGACTACCTGACTCGCTATCGTGGATCTCTACAACCCTGCTACTTACTTATCTGCTGTGATACTTACCCGTCTGTTCTCAAGATCCAGTCATCTACTCCAGTCCGGTCCGTCTGCAGCCAGTCTTCCATCTGTCTTCCTCTGCATCATCTTCATCACCACCCTGCATCAGATAAGAGACTCAGTCAACTCTAACGCAACTATCCACATCCATATCAAACTTCAAACCAGCTACTCACCTGCCGTATCTGTCCCTGAGTGCCTGTAAATAAACCTCTTGTTTACTTTACCTGTTTGTGTCATTCTGATTTGTGACAAGTATAGCTTTGGGTTTAACAATTAACTAATATATATCATCATTCTTCTCCAGTTGACTGATTGCTGTACATTAAGAATCGATAACATTTTTGAATAACAAGTTTTCTGAAATATTATGTTTGAATATGTAAATGAGGTGTTAATTTAATGAGGTGCTAATTAATTATGCACACATTTGCATACATTTCCAGAACAGAAATCTGAACATTGGATAAGCCAGGTTCACAATTCTTGTTTTATTTTTTTAACTTATTAGATTTTTTCATATCTCTTTTTATCACTTCTTAAATGGGGGGGGGGGGCATTTATAACTATGCTTTTAGTTATAAAATCATGCAAATAATATATGAACAAACTCCTCTATACAAAAACCTCCAGAATATATAGTAGAACCAGAACTAGAAGTATAATTTTCTGTTTTGGTCCGGGCCAAAGGAACCCAGAGTACCGAACTACAAGTGTGAACACAGATTTCTGACTCAGGACAGGAGAAAAACCTCATTTTAAGAAATCAGCCTTTAAAGATATGTATTGTAATTCAAATGCACATAGGTAAAGTGGAATAAAATAATGCCTGGAGTGTCTTGCATAGCATTCATAAAGCATATTATACATGACCATGCTGGCGCTGCAGATATCTTAGATGGTCTGAGTTTGAATATTCACATGCAAACCAAAATTTCAACCACCCTAAAAATAATAAAGTGTTGCCTAACAGAAACTATAGGTAAGTGCCCAAATGAAAAAAAAGAAAAAAAATTTAAATACATTAATTCTATACTAAGTATAGTACAAATCTATGAACATGTTCAGTACTTCTTTTTTGCACAATGCACATTTCTTAATATTAAGCTTAAAATGTATTTTAATATCACTACTACTAAGGATAGTATGATCACTGCATAATATCAGTCATTAAATGCAAGATATGTAAAGTGTACCTAAAGTATACTTGCAATAGTTCCACTTTAGCACAATCAAATAAACTTATATATATCTTTAGTTGGACCTCAGCACTATTTCTGGATTATTAAAGTACATTAAGTATATCAATTTAGTATAATTGTATAATTTTGTATAATTACAAAATGAATTTATTGTACAAAAGTACAATTGCATGATATTTATAACAAGTACATAAATATGTAAATGTATGTGTAGTATACTTAACATAAAATGTGGTGTATTTATTTTTCACTAGGGTGGATCATGCCTGTTTTGTTTTTTCTTCACCATTTATGACAAGGCAAGCCGTCCATGTAAATGTAGGTATGCATGTTTAACTTCGGCCACATGGAGGTTCTCCCACTAAAACTCTCTCCTTCTTTGCATCGGACGTGCCAGACACAGCAAAGTCGACTGTAAAAACGAGTAGGCATGCAAACCCTACCCCAGCTCAGCTGACCTTTCACCCCACCAGATCACCCTAGACAAACTACACCTTTCTGTTCTTCACACTGACCTAAACCTGGAACGTCCTTCATAAACGAGATGTGTCAGGGTGATTTGGGCTGCACGGAGAGAGGGCTGGTAGATATGCAGATCTGTGTTGTCAGCTTTGCCCTCCAGGGGAACCGTGGCTTGTCCGTTCGATGGAGCAGCTCTCCCCCGCTGGGCTGATCCCAGATCAGGCCGCTACAAACACCAGGACCTCCTGGCCCTGTTCAGACATGACACACCACCTCCACACACTACACGCTCCATGTGCTGGGAAGGAGGTCACACACAAACATGAACGAGTGTGTGTGTGCGCGCGCGCTTAAGTCGTAGTGGCAGTTAAACACAGTGTAATGGTCAGAGAGGGTGATACTGATCTGATTTTACAGGCCGATACCTCTGACAGGAATCATGACCTCTGACTCTGCTACAGCGAAAGGACGCCCTACCTCTTTTCATCCTGTCTTTTTATTAAGATTAATTAGAATGTGTAGAGGCAGAGTTCGTTGAACAGGAAAGGAAGGTAGAAAGAGAGAGAGAGGAAAGTATAATCAAATAACAGTTTAGCAATAGATTCTGCAACATGCACAAATTAAACACAAAGCCAATCAAATTTGGCTGTGAAATAGAAACTATAGTTTTATTACTGATCATACATGCACTCTGAGCAGCTGATCGATTCTTTTGGCTGTTTTGTCTAATCTATCTGTTTATTCTATCTATGTAACTTATTTATTTCCATAAACTATTATTTTTTATTTATTTTTAACAAAATCTATGGCGAAACATGTTCGTTGACAACCTTTTTGTCCATGACTAAGACACAACGATGACTAGACGACACCAACGTCATTATAACTGTACACTGTAAAAAATAATCCTGTAAAAAAACGGTAAACTACTGGCAGCTGTGGTTGCCAGCATCATACCGTAAAAATATGGTGTGTTACTGTTTTTAAAATTAACAGCTAAATACCATTTTGTCAGCTACAGCTATATGCTGTTAAATTACAGTTATATACTGTAGCTGACAAAACGGTATTTAGCTGTTAATTTAAAAAACAGTTACACACCGTATTTTTACGGTATGATGCTGGCAACCACAGCTGCCAGTAGTTTACCGTTTTTTTACAGGTTTATTTTTTTACAGTGTGACTTTATCAACATGCAATATCGTTGACGAAAAAAAGATTAGACATAACCTATTTATTTCCGTCCTGAACTGCCTCAACTCAGTGCAGCGTGCCATGGGAATTTTCCTGGCCCCTCTCCTCCCCCAGCACCACATGCCTACATCTGCTAGGGTCAACTCGTATCCGATTTCCGTGTATTTATGTGCATGTTTCGGCAGTAGCCTTCACTCATGCCAGCAGCAGCGTAGCAGATCTAGTCAGCCAAAACAAAGCCTGTACTAGTGTTAATTTAGTTAATGTAATCTATGACCAGTGCTCGAAATGGGGCGGTACTCACCTCTACATTTTACTCACTTCTACTCACTTCTACATTTTACTCTTAAGCGTACCAGCACTTTTTCTTGGGTACCGCTACTTCTCGCATGTAGCAGGTACTCGACCACTGACAGAAAAAGCGTCAGTGTTACGCGCATTTCACATATACTCCGTTTGCAGTGCGTATGCGGTGCATATTTTTTCCGCACCCATGTTAACAGGTTAGAGCTTTCACACTGCACGCGGATGCGGTCCAACAATGCGCTCCCGGTGCGTATACAGCAGTGCAGCGATCGTTCCGAGTCTATTTTTGCTGCGCTGCACGCGTGGAATTAAAGTGACAGCGCATGGTTCTCACCATAAATGCATATAATTACATAAAATGTAGTAATCTCACCATAAATGTATTTTTGGACTTGCAGACTTGGAGGAGTTCCGTTTTCACACGCAGACACACACACACGACTTGTTTTAATACATTAATGTTGTTAATAAATAACAATAAATTGTTGTTGTACCAGCAATATCTAAGTTTTGTTTTTCACTGTAGAAATCTCAAATGTCATGATTTGCCAATGCAAGAGAGTACCGGCACTTTTCTTTTCCCACTTCAAGCACTGACTATGACGAAACATAGTCTGACTACGACGAAATGACTTTTTTTCATGAAGACGAGATGATGACAAGACAACACTAACGTCATTAAACGATAACTGTGACTTTATCAACATGCAATATCGATGACGAAAAAAGACTAATATGTAGTTTAAAAAGTAAAAACTTGGCTAAAATTACTTTTTGATTTTGTTGAATAAAAGAGGAGACAAAACATTACAGACTGTTTCTATCAGGCCGCTACAAGCTTTCATGCGTACGGTTGCCAGATTTAAAAAATTCAAATCTCCCAATCAGTGCTTTTCTGTTAAAAGAACACGTTTCCTACTTTTTACTGCAATCTGGCAACCATGTGCACACGCTCTCTCTACACTGCTAAAGAAGCGAGGATGATCAGAAAACACAGACAAATGTATAAGCTGCAGTTTAGAGATCTCCATTTGAGATATTCTACTTAAATTAAAGTGTTAATCAGTCGGTTTGACCTTCAATGGCTTGCGCTGTTTACTGCGACTAAATCTGCGATCAAACCTTCTCAGTGATGAACTGTAATAAATCCAAACATGGATCTCCCAGCAGGCCTATATGATAAATAGCCTATAATAAATGAGGAAACTAGATGAGGTAAAATAAACCCTGTGTATGGACTGATATTCTCTTGATTTGCGCTTGTGGGTGAAAGTTCAAAAATTCTAATGAAATGTAAAAATACATTTATATTTATTTTAATTGATTATAGTAAAATAATCGGGATTATCAATTTATCTAGACAAAACTTGACTAAACATAGTTGACTAAATATGATACAAACTAAAAAGTACATCTGATACAGACTAAAACTAAATTTAAAAATAGAAGACAAAATTAACACTACTATGTACATTCCATTTTTATCAATAAAATTGTTTAATTCTATTCTGAGAGTTGTCATGAGCGTTGAAATTAATAAATGCAGATACTAGGCCATTCCTGGAGGTTGCTATGTAAGTTAATTGGATTTTGGTATTTTTTATTGTCCACTAGTGAAAATCATGCATGATGGCTTAGAAAAATAATAACACAACTCTTCTCAATGAGATGCATGATGTGAAGCATCCTTCCTTCAGGGGTAAAAAAAGAAAAAGAAAAAGTGATGCCTTTCTGAGCAACCAACACTATTAGGGATCAAAAATGTTGTTCTAAAGCGTTAGAAAAAAAGATTCTGATTAACAAATGTTTCCTCTTCATATTTCCTATTTTGAGAATGTATTGATGCAAATCTTTCAAATCTTGTGCTTAGTTTGAGGTGCATTGTATTCAAAACCCCGAAATACTCTTAAACTGGATCACACGCATATCAAGGTAATTTATTTCCACTTTATTCTTTGGATAGATTCAGAAGTATATTTGGCAACAGTGCTTTCCATTTCAAAGAAAATTCAACTCAACTTCTCCCTGACATAATAAAGTACAAAGTTTTGTACTATTGTCCATAGGCAAGCTTCCACTGTCCCAAATTATAAAAGAACAAAGTAGATGGGTTCAGCAAACAACGCATATTCTCACTACATTCATACTAGCTTTTTTTTTATCCTCCACCACTTTAGACCGAAAAGCATTGAAGTGCATCCAACTTTATTCGCAGGACACTCACATAAAACGATATATACTATAAAAAATATATACTATATAGGAAATATTATCTGCCTGATATTTCATCTATTTCTGATAATTCCAATCGTCATAAAATGCAAACTATTACCACCACAACCATACAGTATACTCAGGTGACACGATACATAGTAAATCTCAAAATCTTGATTGATTACATTGCCGTAAAATCTAAACTATATTATCGCCCAGCTCTAATCTCCTAAATGTGACTATAAGACATGAAGATATTATGAAGTTTTAAACATTAACATCATGATTTTCTTTGAAACGATGTGTATTGTGTAATTAAACTGACTTGACTTGCATCTGTGATAAGTTATAAAAGATAACTTAAAATAGACTGAATAAAAGATATATAAAACTAAAATAAAAGATATAAGAAATCCAGTGTTTTGAAATGTGCATATATGCTTAAATATATTATTACATATACTGAATCTGTTCAAGATACATTCTTAGAAAAAAAGGTTAAATGGGGTTCTATTTATCTATCTCAATTTTATGCCAAAAAGTTTATATACAAGGAGAAATTACTAAAAAATATTACATAATACTTTCATGTTTAACATGTTATTGCATTTTTGTCCTAGTGATAAAAGTATGACTAATTCATAAAATGTAATTAAAAATTAAAAATAATTAAAATTGATTAATTAAAACTAAATCCATAAAATGATGGGAAAAGGTTCTATATATGAAGCACGTGACAGAAACCTTGGAAGTTCTGTACCGAACCTTTTCTTCTAAGAGTGCATTATTTTGGGTTAAACACAATATTGTCATTCCATCAAAAACACTTCAGATCCCCCTTAACAGATCAGCATGCCCCAGTGTTAGCGTCCTGCTAGTGTGTGTGTGGGGGGGGTGTGGAGGAGCAGGTTTCCCACAGCTGGGCCGCTCTATCAGCTCTTTAAAGGCTCTCCTCTGGGACCTACCACTCCTCCTAGACTCTGACATGTACACCGCTTGTCATATGGTCCAATTTGGTCAATACGGTCACACTGCTGCTGCGTTACAATAGATTAACCAGACGCTCAGAAAACAGGACAATATTTGGGTTTGTGAGCAAAATGTTGATATGCATGTGGAAGCGCACTGGATAATGCGGTCACAGGCCCTCTGTGGTTTACAAGCCTAACAATAAATACATAAGGCACTTTTGCTTGTATTGAAGAACTCCGCTAGGCGATATCGGACTCCTTTATTTATCCACCGCTGACACTGAACGCAGAGTTTAATCGTGCATAATCCAGCTCTAGTGATTAATTACACAAAAAGAGGGCAGGAGTGTTTAGTCAGCAGAGGCTCTACAGAAAAGCCTGTCAATTAATATGTCATTTACACCCCATTCAGCCTCCAAATGCATGTTTAAATTTGATTAAAGCCTGTCTGTTTAAGTGCTAGGCGGTGAAACGGGTGAAAAGGATTAGTGTTTGCCACACAAAGCCAGTCCCCGAAGTGCTCTTTGACTCCTGCGCTATGGCGGGTACAGCCGGGGCCGATCTGATTGGAGGGCCCAGAGGGGAGGGCCCCCCCGGTCACCAGGGCATTGTTAGCGCCGTCAAAATGGCCTAAGAAGAATGGCTGATTATGCAGCTACAACCAGCGCTGCTAACAGGGAGCGGATTTGAATTTCTAACACAGCAGATGTTTGCTAGGCTCCTCCGCGGAGTGGGCATACACTTTTATGCTAATTTCGCAGCGTTTCCCTTCAACCTGGCCCGGAGTCACCAGAGCAAATGCACAGATCCCTCTGTCAAACTCATAATTGGCCATTATTGATATTAATTAACATTTTTTGCACCCCATCCCTGTTCCTTGACCCGGTATCTGTTGGTAAATCTAGTTATCGTGGGCCATTAAAGGCGTAGAAATCCGAGGGACCCCATGCTAGTCACAAGCCATTTATCAGAAAAGAACACAGGCCAATTAGTGCGGCGCGGAGACAGTTGTGTTGATTCGGCGCTGACTACTTTTTGATCACCATTATAAATTGCTAATAGGGCGTCGAGAGTGGCGCGGGTCTGTGAAACGCCAGAAAGGCAGAGACGAGACCGGGCCATCAGACGCGGTTTACTACGAAGCCCAGTGATGTCACAGCCCATCGTGCTCCGCGGCAAGTCAATCAAACTAATGAGGCCCACAGCATCCCACCTAGGGTTACGCTTCTCTCCGACAAAACAATACTGTGAAAACTCCTAAATCGCAATTGATATTGAATAGTCAGACCCATTATTCTCCAATAAGGGCCGACGCTTAAAGTTTTTATCGCCACAGATCAAGAGATCATAATAGGAGCATATTGACAGATATTTTTCTTGCAAAGCTCAGAGGGACCGGCTGCAGCAGGAAAATATATCAGAAGCCTATCATCAGTGCTGGGATCTCCGGTGTAAAATCGATAGTGAAGCATAGAGGGCTGGAGTTTTCACTGCTCCTCTCCGTCACTTAAAGAGAGTGCGCCGGCCCCCGGGGACTTAGTAACTTAGCAACCATGCCGTTTCTGCGATTAAGTATACAGTGCCGTAATGCCATTGTTGTTTCCGCAGCCTTTTGTTGCAAATATTGATGCGAGAAGAGTGCAGATGAAATGGTTCGAGGATCACCTCTTAGCCTAGTTTACCTGTGTTCTCCTGAAGCCAGCTCTACTCGAAGACCATCAGTCCATCGGTGAAGTGCCAAGCAATCGTCCTCTACAGTCCCCTGCACGATTATACGCATTACCTGCGCGACAGTACCGTACAGCTAATGAGCTGAAAAGAGCAACCTTGATCTTTATCTAAACATCAGCCGCACTGATTTGTCTGTTATGGCTTCACAATCATGATGCCATGATTAACTAATTGAAGCCAAAATGTAACCAACCACTGAAAACATCTGACCCTTGTTTACTTGACAAGCATTAGCCCTATTGGGACGGGACTAGTTTAACATGGAGAGGTGGGGTAAAGTAATTAGTACCAGAGCTTCTCAGTGATTTTAGTCCCGTCCGAATCAAAAAAGATTTACTTGACAAGCATTGTCTGTAATTTTTGTTTCACTAGATGCTGCGCAGATCACTATATGGTGTAAAGATGCTGACATATTAGCAATATTTCAGCGAAAGGCACAAAAATGTCAATAGCGTTGGGATGCAGGAAGCACAGCTCGCACAGAAGTCACTTTCAAATGAGGCCGCTTTCTTTTGGTTTGCGTGACCAACTTGAATATGAGCGGAATATGAGCGAAATCTACATGGGAAACTTTTTCCCTCTTTAAGCTAAACTCCCGAAAACACAGATTCCCATTGGATTTTGGATGTAAAAAAATGAGCTGAGAAATTAAAATATTTGATCACACCTTTATATCCAATATACACTGCAAGCTAGTGATTCAGCAACAGGAAAATTGCATTAAACATAAATATTAATAGGTCGTAATCAGGGCTCGACATTAACACCTGCCAAATGCGTGTGTATTTCAGCAGTGGCGTGTAACGCAGACACTCCTAATAACCACTTTGGCTCATTGAATTTTATATAGAATATATACATTTTTCAATTGTAGTCTTTTGAAAAGGCAACTGAAATCATAAACTAGGTGCGATGTAGTGTAAAAATATCGATACTCAAACGCTTTCATTTTACGCAGAATAGACACACATTACTAGCTGCTCTTTCTCTCTCTCGTTTAATTTGCTCCGGATGAATATTGTTGCTGTTACAGGGCTTGAATTTCAGCATGAAATTGTGAGTCTTGCACATAATTTTACTCATTCCCTCAGATAATTTAGTGCACATAAAGCCATCTCTTAGTACTAAAAAATTAAGTTATTTTTCGTTGCTTGTTGCACTTAAACAGTCAAATACACACAAAATAATGTCAAAATGCCGGTCTTGGCAAGTATTCACGTAAACACATTCAGTTATGTTTCAAGTGAAGTAAACAGTTGAGAAAGAAAACGCATGTATAACAGTGTAATGGATCCGTGCTTCAGGTCTTAAAGTGACAGCAGCCTAATAATCCTGCTGCCACATTAGAGATAATATTAAAAATATCTATATCGCAGTTTTTCTTCATGGTATCAATGATGAATGTCAAGCCCTGGTCGTAATCATGCTGTCAACAGACAAAGAATTCATCAGCGTTCGACTGTACACTTTTCAGAAGGTATAGATCCATAATGTTCTACATCAAATGGCGCTAAACATTAGTTTTAAGAACCGTACTATTCAGGACTACAGTTTCATCTCTACTAAGGTTAGAGAACCCCTGATGAACGTGGTTCTGCTAAGTCTCATTTGTGGCGTTTAGCCCGGTCTCAGCAGAACGATCTCCCCGTGTGTCTGGCCCAGCGTACTGGAACTCCTCGACTGTGATTGTGTTTCTCTGCGAGACTTCTCCCGCGAGACTCTCTCGCAGAGCCCAATTACAACTTTCATCATCAATCATCAGCGTTATTTATTCAGCAAAATGAATTTCTAATTAATAACTGATGAGCATTATGGCCTTGAAGACTGTAAAGCTATTAATTATGCCGGGCCATAGGGAATAAGCCTGTAAAGCAGTACCTGGCGGATCTTCTGTGCCATTAGTGTTACAGTAGCGAATGTTTACCTCCTCCAGGACTACAGTATTTAGCCTGTGCCCATTGAAGGATTATTGAGCTAATTAGATGACTGTGACTGGCATATGTTTCCTCTTCAGTCGGAGCACCACTATAATAATGAACTATAACTGCGGGACAAAGCCTCCGATTTCTCAAACGCCAAACTGCCAGGCCCAAGGGAGATGTTTAGCCCACAATAAAAGAGGATGTTTTAGACTTCCATTGTGTCTTTTGAGCGGTTAGCTCATTTTTACAGTGAAGATGGCTCTTTGTGCTGCCACATTAGGTGTCAAGGCCACAAGTGATGGGAGTGTAGTGTTTTTACTAGGCGCTGGTTACCTGAGCACCGGCCTTGTGGATAACAGATCGTATAAGAGGTGAAATGAGCGCAGCATTGAGGAGTTGTGTTGTGGTCTCAGTTCATCAGCTCCCTCCTCACCCAGAGCAGCGGTCCATGCCCAGCTCAGCAGTAATGATGACTTACAGACTGCTTTCAGACACCCGGCATTTCTGTCTGGGAAGAAAATACAAAAGTGAACCTAAAAACAAAACATTATGAGCTGCATGTAAGCATTCCTCAAACCAAGTAATAGAGAGAAGATGCGCTGGCACATGCAAAATGCACTAAACAGTTTGAGAATGTTGTAGTACTAAGAAAAAAATGGTTCTTTTAAAGTCCCTTAAAACTCATCTTTGATCACCGAAATGCCATATTTAAAAGGTTTTTTTTGTTTCGTAGCTTGAATGTAACTATACACTCTTGCCTCATTTGGTATACGCGGTTCTATGAATATGCAAATGAGCCCCGCCTCCACTCACTCCAGCACAGAGATCCGCTCGTTGACAATCACACGTTGATCTGATTGGTTACAAGGTAGTTTGTGACGTCAGAAACACCAGCGATTTCAAACTGTGTTTTTGAGACTGTCTCAGTTTTAAGGAGAAGATACTCGTGTCAATGCTGTTTGACTTATGAATTTACACATGGTTTGTCTTAAAGCATATTAAAAACACCACATTGACATTTAAACAACATTAAAAGCTGGATTTTCACCACAGGGGGACTTTAAGAACTGTTCACTGAAAGGTTCTTTGGGGAACCAAAAATGATTCTTCTACAGCAGGGATGGGCAACTCCGGTCCTCGAGGGCCACTGTCCTGCAGAGTTTAGCTCCAACCCTGATTAAACACACCTGAACAAGCTAATCAATGTTTTCAGGATTACTAAAAAAATATTTTTGTCAGGGTTGGAGTTAAACTCTGACACAATGTGAACAAGCGCATAAACTCCACCTACAAACTGGCCACAAATATCACTTTATGTTTTAGAAGCACTCATCATCATCATGGGTAAGTGAAAGTATATTCATATTTTTTTCCAGGAAATCATATATAATTCATGAATTTCAATGACATAATTGTCATGTAGTTGCTCATTTGCAGATATAATAATATGATCAATGCATATAGTGATTGTCTATGTATCTTTACATTTTAATACACAATTTTGGCTTATTTTAATTAATAATATATTTGTATAAGACAATTTTCACACTTATAACTTCATAAATCTTGATCTATTCCTCATTTTCAACGTTGAATGAAATCAATTGATTTTAGGATCAAATTCGATCGTACGTGCAATTTTATAAATGAGGCCCTAAGCCTTCTGAAGCCATGCAAAAGCTTTGTATGAAGAACAGACTGAATGTTTTGTTACAAGACACTGAAAATCTTCTCCTCTGCTGTAGTAGAGTAGCTCTCCAATCTCATGACAAACTTGGAGCGAGGTTATATTGGTTAATCTATTTTTGTGTTTTGAGAAATTCAAAAAGCCATACGCTTGGCTTTTCGTGATGATTTTCAGTTTTGGATGAACTATTCCTTGCTTCACTTTTTGAAGTTTTTTTTTTTTAAAAGAGTAAAATGGTAGGCTATATATCTGTGTTGTGGAGCAGTCGAACCTCCGGTGCCTTTAGCAGTCGGTCAGTACTGACTTGAGCAGGAACCTGATGGATATGCCCTCACATTACTCTCAGCATGTAAAGAATGCTACAGAACGCTTATGTACGCTGAATATTAAGGTGAATATGTAGATGAGAGTCCTAATTGAAAGCAGTGGATCAATACTACCGCCCACAGCAGTGCACACACTCTTCTTTACCCTCAATCATGTGTCAGTCATTCATCTCTGGGTTAACCTCACGCCAACCTAAAAATTAAGAGAGATTATCGTCTCTGCGCAGAACATCTCGACATCCAGTACAGAGAGATGAAAAACACAAGAGATGTCAAACGTTTGATGAAGAGCCATGAACAGATGTAATTCCTATATTTAGGAAATGAAAACCAGTCAAGCAGTGCTTCAATTTAGTCATTGTTACAATTCAGCACAATTTCTGCACGTTTGTGTCAAATTGTTGTTTTTTTTTTTGCATATCTTCATCTCATCTTGAGCAAATCTACTGCGCTACAAACGGAGATGGATGGAGTCATGCATGGATGTTTTAGGCATCTAGAACAAATACAATAAATGTATATGAGTCTTATGCTGAATCGGAGCTCAGAGCTGTGATTTGCTCTCTTGGTTTGAGCTGGATGTGTTTTATTCTCCACCATCACAGTCTGTGTGTTTATGTGTGTGAGAGAGGCCGAAGTCCAGTAATGGATTCTTACCTACATCACTGTCTTCACTGAAGAAAACTGTCTAGAATATATTGTTGTGTTTATATAACCGCAGTGTAAATAATACTGAAGAGGAATGTTCTTGCTTTAGTCCAGTTTTGGAAAACAATGGAAAACTTTTCAAGAAATACAAACATTAAACTCCTGTAAATGCTAATCTTGCACAGACCAGCAGCAGTTTTGTTTGCCAGTTTGCCAGTTTGTTTGCCAAGAAAATGTCAAAAGATGATATTAATTAAATATTAATAAAGACTTTTTACAGCCTTCGATAAGTTCACTGAGGCTAAAAAAATGTTGTACAGTAGTAATTTGTTAGGAAGCTATAATTTATAGTATAGAAGCTATAATTTGATCGAATAGTTTTATAGGCTATAATACGTATGTGTGATATAATAATACAGTGAAATAACTTGTCTACCAACGTTATATATATATATATATATATATATATATATATATATATATATATATATATATATATAAAACGGTATATATATATATATATATATATATATATATACTGTATACAACGGGATTGTTTTGTATTATTATTATTCGCTTACCTGTGGGAGTAGTAGCATGGTTGTGATATCGATGGTAATGGCTAGATGGTAATTTGATATGCCACTGAACGATATTTGATATTCTTTTAGTTGTAAAAACTGTGTTTTCCATGCAGAGTCGCGAGCACTGACTGCACGTGCAAGTGCTGAAGTAACTTCGTCATCGCTGGCGAACCGACAGGATTCATTTGCAGGTTTGGTTATGCCTGTTTTTTTGTAATGTTGTTCAATGTTCAATAAAAAAATAAAAAAAAAAAAGCGGGAAGAAAAGAGAAAAGGTCAAGGTTTTGGTTTCAGTTGAATGCACTTCCAGAGCTCTATCGTGAGTAAAAGTATGTCGTTTGATTGAGAGAGAAATCTTTCGATTGACTGTGATTGAACTGTACGAATGATTCAGACTTAATCACCAACCAATCAATGTAGACCGTTTTCCTATCGTAAAGAACCGATTCAAAAGAGTGATTCATTTGAAAATTCTTTCGGAACTCTCTCTTAACTCGTAAATCGAACCTCAACACGATTACTTGTGGTAATTCAAGTCCTTAATTAGACTTTAGTCCTTGTGAATAACCCTTTCGAAATTCGCGTTTGCGACTTTTTTATTGAAGATAAAAATGCAACATTTTTATGCTCTCATTTACAACTTATGCAAAGAAATTTGCATTTAAATTACAATAATATCATTTTTTTTAAATACATTTTAGTATTATCATATGACAGCCCCTTTAACCAATAAATAATAAAAAAGTATTTGTGCCCTGTGCTTGAAATTTTTGGCAACCATGAAGGAAGTGGATGGGATATGTTAGGTTAGGAAATAGCTACATATAAATTACATTTTTTAATTTTTTTGGGAGGGGAAAAATAATGTACATTTTGTAAAATCAATAACCCATAGACAAAAAAAAAATCTGTGTGTTGTGCATAAATCACAAATTCCTTTTAGGGGATACATTGTTCAGTACTGGCAAGGCAGTATGATAGCCTTTTTGCCTGTGTTTTAGGTTGATGTTATAAGTTTTATAGAAGACAGCGTAGAAAAGCGGCACATTTTGGTACATTATCCAAGTTTGGAAGATCTGATCTATACTACAACCAGAGGTCAGGAAAGATGCCACTGCATATTGGCCTCACTACACTGACAAGCAAATGCTCCAAAACTGAGGTCAAACAGGTCAAAACCAAGTTACGTGTGGAAACCAAGTGTGGGGCTACACTGGAGAAGAAGAGTCTTGTTGATTTTCACTAAAATACCACAATTATTCCTTTGGAATTCTAAGACAGAAACTATGTTTTTAATCTTTTTTTTTTTTTAAACACTACGACCTTTTCACTACTTTCAGATATTGAAAATGCATTTGAATGTACAGTATGTGTGTGAAGTTTCACACAATTTGCCAAAAATAACTGAACCTAATAGGGCAAAGTCAGTTAATTATGACAGCACCCTAAAAGTAAAAAGATCAAAGGTCAGATTTAGCCTTAGATATGTGTCACATAGAAAGTCATTTGTGATTTCATAATTAGTTCCATAGAGGGTTAAGAACCTCTTTTTAAAGATCTCAAGTAGGTTTTGTGAGATCTATCATCTGTTGACATGTTTGTTCCCATCAATCCAAACTAGACTACCGGTATGCGTTTTATTGCACTTATATACACACACACACATATATATTACACACTTATTTTACACATCTGATTCTTTACATTTCTGCTATTCAAAATATTGTGATTGATTTATAGATTTTCTTCTTTTTGTAAAAAATGTTATTCAACTTCCAGACAATTTGCCAAAAATAACTGAACCTAATAGGGCAAAGTCAGTTATAAATGACGGCACCCTAAAAAAAGATCAAAGGTCAGACGTAGGAAACAAATTTTGGAAAATGATTTTAGCCTTAGATGTATGTAAAATATAGTCGTTTATTTTTTTCTAGCTGTGATTTCATAATTAGTTCCATAGAAGGTTAAGAGCCTCTATTTAAAGGAGGTTTTGTGAGATCTATCATATGATGACATTTTTGTTCCCATCAATCCAAACTAGGCTATGCGTAATGCACTTATATACATATATATTACACACTTATATTACACATCCGATGCTTTGCATTTCTGCTATTCAAAATATTGTGATTGATTCATAGATTGTCTTTTCTTCTTTTCTTTTTTTTTTTTTAATGTTATTCAACTTCCATCCATTTAAGTGAAATAATCTATGGCAGCAATCTAGCAACAGACATTTTGTAAAATCTATTTGCAATCATTTTCGATGAAGCCCCGGCCGTTTGTCTTGGGAGAGGAGAGGAGTAAAGGATAATTGTCTGTAGTCCAGTAAAAGCCACCACACTTGAGTGAGCTTACAGCCGGCAGATCCCAGGGCCTGGGGAAGATAGAGCAGTTAATGTTCCCTTTTATTTTAGAGGATGTGTCACTTGTATCTCAGATTTATACCATGATACAGCAATTTCGCCCAAACAGATGGATAATAGTGTCAACGAGAGGAGAAAGGAGAAGACGGCGTTTCTTTTATCGAGTTAAGCGCGGATTGTTTGGAGGAGACGATCCAGGCCGTCGTTCTCTCTTTCCCTCTTAATCTCCCTAATCTCAGCGGCATTAAGCTTGATCATTTTTGTTTGAAGGAGCAGAACGTGGCGGTAATGGCGTCCTAATAGCCAGCGCTGGGGACACAAATCCACCGGCCCTGTTTTCTGCCGTGCCTCCATAAGCACCTCTGATTTATTGCTCTCTTTATGACAGAGAGGAAAATGATGCGCTGCAGGTATATATCAGCGCAGAAAAGGAAATTGAACGCAGATATCATCTTGTCAGATGGTTAATGCTCTTCCCCCTGTCACATTCGATAGCACCAATTTGGAGAATCCTGCAGAGGTAAAAAGAAGACAATTAACAATGACAGAGTGGTAATGGATGAGCCCATAAAATGAGTCTGCGGGCTGCAGGATGCTTTGTATGATTTCCACATGAGATAGAGCCACGGGTACATGCTAGAGCTACGCCGACATTAACTCCAACCCCCCTTTTAGCCCCCGTCGGCCTGAAAACAGACCGTATATAGCTGGTGAAAGGGTCATGGGATGCGGTCGCTCTCCTCTCAAGACGCTGTATTGCGAAAGCTATGTAATTACCATAATTATCGAGCACTTGTGGGAATCAGTGGGTTTGGTAAGTCTGTTTGCCGTTACATCGATTTCCAATGGCGTATCACCTAAAACATCTACTCACCGTAAATCCGTGTGTCAGATGTTATGGGATGGATCTAGTATGAGGGCTAAATTATATGAAGGTCAGGCAGTATTTTAACTCCCACTCGGAGGCTGCAAGGACTACAAACTGCCCTATCATTTTAGTTCCTCTTCTTAAATCGGGTGTTCGAATGCTCTTGTGTCATTTTTGAACTGCAAAATACCTTCTGTAAGCAATGGTCAATGCCGGCAAAATATGCAACACACTATTTAATTCCTTGTAATAGTACTTAGTATTTGAGGATAACATTTAAAGGCAGGGTAGGCGATTTGTTCTAGAAACATTCTTTGTTATACTGGTTGAAAGTCTCTTCACATCCTGATAGCAATCACAAAGTTAAGTGCTCTAAATGTATTTATGTGTGTATATTGTCTCTGGAAGGCGTAGGACCATAAAATGTTCATCCAATCAATGCATTTGGCCTGAATTTTCTATTCCACTACCGCTACTTTTCCATTGTTTTTCCAATGTAAACACGCGCTAGACGGACATCTTTAACCGTTGCACTCTCGTCTTTTCCGCATGACACGCCATTCTAAAAACGCAGTGCTCAAGTTAAAATAAGTTAAACTTTTTTTAAAAATTGTTTCGAGACCTTGCGCTTTTTTCGGTCCACTGACCTGCGTCTCGCGTTGTTCTGTGTGAACTGGCATTTAGACAGACGTCAGTCACTGAACAGCAGCTACAGTTCCTCCTGAACCAAAACCACCAGCTTATGCTGCGGTCACCATAACTACTGTAGAAGAGATGGAAACCTGTGATGTTAAACTCTGAGCGATTCGTGACTCAAATTTATAAGTTTTAATGGCAACACTATCAGCGGCGAAATCTGCAGCAGTCAGGTGTTCAGGAGCTCTTTAAGTTATTGGTGTTCATTATTTTTGTAATGTAATGTGCTTTGAGACATGAGGGAGTTTAACTGTCTCTCGTCTCATGATGCTTTGCAGAGTCTGCTGTACGTGTTTTTATAGCAAACATGTTGATTCCACATTAAACAGCAGTGATTATGGTAAAAATATGTCATCGGACCACAGAATGGACTGCATTGTAGAGCCTTCAAAATTATGTCTCTATTTCTGAGTCAAGTCTGAAAGTACTTTCTCACAATTCAGGGGCAAAATTTGAGAATTGGTTACACTTTATTTGGTAACACTTTAATTAAGTTCCTTTGTTACAAGTGTTACATGTAGTTACTATAGTAATAGCAGTAAATTATGCATTATTACATGCAACTAATCTTAAACCAAACCCTCCTCCTCCCCTTACCTATAAGTACATGTAATTAATGAATTAATTCTCATTACTCATAACTTAAATGTATAATTGCACTGTAGCACAGACACCTTAAAATAAAGTGTAACCCTTTATATTTAAGGTGATGTAGTTGCATTGTACTTACACCAATTATAATAACTACATGTTCTTACTATAGAGTTATGTATTTATGCATAATTTACTGTTACAGTAAGTACATGTAGTAACGTGCAACTACGTCAACTTAAAATCAAGTGTTATCTGAGAATTTTCCATTGAAACCCCCATTGGTCAGGAGGCTGTTTTATAAGAACGAAAAGGTCAATCTACTTTTACATGTGAGTCGACCGTGTCAGTCATCTCTAAATATATGAAGGTAAGTTAGAAGTGACCGTGAAAGATTGTCAGAGTTAAAGTAAAAAAAGAGTGCCCTTTCAGAGGTGAAAAACGCTGAAGAACACGCGAGCGATGATAGCTGGCATTTCTCTGCACCACCATGCCTCTAAAAACGTTTTAGAAGAGTCTCCATTTGAGCTACAGCGAGGTTTAATGACTTTTCTGCTCCAGAGAAGCTTATTGTTCCTGTCGAACAGTTTACGGCAGGCTCCAGTGCGCCGCGGATGGAGGGGGAAATGTGTTTTGTGATTTAAATGGTAATTCCGTTCAAATCAACATATTTTTGGCACCTCGTGACCTTTTCGTGAAATGAATTCACGCCACTCAACTTTGTCTTGTGGCATTTAAGAATCACAGAGCTAAAAGCTAATTGCCAGAATTCAAGCGCTCATGGAGCGTCTCGTTTTTCGGGCCATGGCGCCGCATTGTTTAATTTGATTTTAATGTGTCCCTCAAGTCGACGGCGGGATGATGACTTTGATAATGATACAGTTGTCATCATCCCACGGTGAACTCTAATACCGGGACATGTTAATTGCTTTTGTGACATTCAACTCATTATGGTCCGTATCATTCCTCGTGCCCTCCTTAGGAAATGGCGAGGGTCTAAATTGCAAACCACACTTAGTTTTTTTGGCAACACTTTATTTTACAGTGTCATTGTTACATATGTTACAATAGTAAATAGAGTAAATTAGGCATAATTACATGCAATTAACCCTCAACCAAATCCTAATCCTACCCTAACCCTATAGTAAGGACATGTTGCTAATTATTATTATTATTCAGTTCTTAAATATATAATTACACTGTAACACTGAGACCTTAAAATAAACTGTAGCCTTTTTGTTTTGTTTTTATCACAATGCACCATTCACGCTTCAGGAATATAACAAGTCATCTTTTAAGAGGATTTTGAAGCGCTCACCCCAAAGGCCAGTAAATGGAAAAGTGACATGGCTCGTGCTCTTGTCTATTTAACTTATTCAGTTCTTCTGTTATATACATTCTGCCTGGAACAGCGAGGTTATTTTCCTCCAGGGTTCACAAGGCCAAGCTCTTTCATTTCAACAGAAAATTGTTTCTTAGGATTTCAATCTTTGGCTGCTCGATATGACAAAACACAATATCAAGAACACTTATGTTTCTTATCTGCCATATTTTCAGGGAATAAATAAAAGATCAGTGTAAATCTGAGTCGAGAGACGTGCGAGGTGAATCGGAGAGGGTTGCACTCCGAGAATCCATAGATGCCGGTGCGGCCCGACAGGACCGGGTCGGGATTACCTCCGCTCGGCACACCAGCGGCTCGTTTGTCATCCGTGAAAATCAATTAGTAGGTCGCTGATAGCAGAGAGCAGATGGAATCTCTTTCCTGTGTGGACAAAACTGGCCGAAAATATGCATCCTTCACTATCTTTTCTCCCCACCTATATAGGGATTCTCTACTCACTTAATAATGTTGGGTTTAAAATAACCCAACGAGTAACCCAACTATGGGGTGGTATAGCACCTTTCCAACTGTTATTTTAACCCAATGCATGGGGTTATTACTAGAAATTACGATACAAAAATTACCAATTTTTTTTTAAAATAACCCAACATAGTGCCCCAATAGGTATAACCCAAAAGTTTTTTCAAAAAAAATTTTTTTTTTTACTGTATATAGAACCAGCTAGGCCTCTGATGAAAAGAGAGTGGGGACTGTATCTCTTGGAAATCTTTGGTTGCTGTTGTTCTGAAACACCGTAAAAACACTCTTAATTTCCCACAACATCCTATTGAGGTTGTATTTTTCCTAACCGAACAGATGTATCAAGCGAAGGAGAGATGGTGAGAAAAAATTAGTTTGAAGTACTGGAAATGTGAATCTTTCTTGAGGCGAGTATCAAGATGGATTCATATCTAATCACTCCATCTGCCTGAGAGAAGTCCTCAATAAAAAAAAAAAACGATTGTGCCGCAAACATGAAAAAGCGTCTTTGAGCGCGCGGCTCGCAAACTCTTTAAATGGATGGGAATTCAAAACACACAAAATGATTTTACTGACAGTGCACTACCATAGATGTCAAAGAAAATAAATGTCATCTTTCTCAGCATGATGTAGTGAGGAGTTTGACTCTGAAATGAAACGGGGTGTGTGTGGGCTACTGAGCGCACACCTCACGAGTAATTCACCAACACTTGATCTACATCATATTTGCTGGGAAAGGTTCAAATGTCCTATTGACGGGTTATTTTTTGTGTGCTGTCAGAGGTCAGTTTATGGGAATCAGGTGCCACTGTCCTGCTGACAGTGATGCATTGCTGCGCTCAGGGGGTCACGTATCTGTAAACATGCATTATAAAATCCCAAAGACAAATGCCAGAGACTGACCTGAGAGAGAGAGGCAGCGAGGGAACAAGTGTGTGTCAAGGGGGCAGAGATGGCGCTGTTGTTGCAAATGAAGAGGGTCAAGTAATCAAGCTCAGTTGGGCTTGTGTGTCACTCCCATTATCTAATACTGTCTGAAATGATCAATGAGCTAAAATAAAATGATCACAAGCTAAAATAGGCTCCCTAATGAAAATGGACTGTGTTTTAACACATTCTTCTCGATGTGCCTCGGTGTCAGGATGGAAAAGCCTATTTCAGCCGAGCGCACACAGATGCTCTCTCACGCTCACTTGAGCTGGGTCACTTAACCATTCAAGTGGCAGATCCACTGACCGGCAATCTCTACACACAAATAACACCAGCTACAACCAATAACTACACATATCTACCTGCGTATATGACCCCTTCACTCTCAAACACAGAATAACGGATATTTAAAAAACAAAAAAAAGGGAAGAAACTGACATTTGTGTGATTGTGTTCATCAACAACAAAAATAATAATTAACATGTACCAATGCTTCCATTTTCTATGTCATAATCATTCGTTAAAAAACAAGTATTCATTACTTCAATAAGCTCATTGATTCTGATTCTGCCTTAAATTCTTACATTGTTTAAATGCATTTGTTGCATAAATTCTTAAATTGTTTTTAGCTAACTGTGATTTGTATATGTACATTTGTGAAATACATTAGGTAACTTAGACAGTTACCTCTGATAAGAGATCACTCTAAATTGTAAATGCATTTTCTGTAAAGCTGCTTTGAAACGATGTGTATTGTGAAAATCGCTATACAAATAAATGTGAATTGAAATGTGAATTAATTCACATTAAAACGGCTGTGGCTAAAATAGCAACAAAAATATTTTTTTTTGCACCAAGTTTAAATAGTTGTTCATGCCATAAACTTAGTTCAAATAGTGGCAGATATTATTTGCATCTCAGTGCATTGTAGTCACAGTCCTTTAAAATAAATTCCAGCACAGTTACAAGCATAATGAAATGAGCGTTCACAATAGATAATGATTTTCAATCAACTCTGTTAGAGAGCTACATCTCAAGTTATCTGTTCAGTAAAGCTCACCTGAGTAATAAAGAGTATTAAAAACACCATCTCTGTGTCGATTTTACATTTCAAATCCCTCAGTTCTCTGAAAAGCCAAGCCAATGTTGGTTCTTGTTTTATGTCTCGGTCTCTCTTCTCCAGCAGACTCTCCTCGGTTCAGTGTTTGTTTAGAACAGGCGATTCCCCAGAGGTTGGAGATTTAGCGGCTCCATGTCATTCTTGCTCGTGACCACTCACCTCTTCCACTCCCACACCAGACACGTGAACTTTTCTCTATTTAAGGATAAGAGGAGACATGCTCCAGCCAGTGATGCATGTATGCAACTTCCAGCAAAAACCATCCCTAATGGTCTAAAATATAAATGCTTAAAATAGGCTTACCATAGTGAGTCAGGGCAAGACACAAACATGTTTTGGAAGACGGATTGATGATGTATGGAATTTTTTAATTTTAGAACAACAACAAAAAAAAGTTATATAGTGTACCTTTAATTAAAGCTCCAGTCCGTAACTTTTACAAATTAAAAAAAATTGTAAAAAATTATCCAAAATAAATTTTCCGCAGGAAATTCGAGCATGTCTTTGCGTCACATCTGTACACATAAAGAAGGAGTCTCGGCTAGTAGGCTATATTGCGTGTGAGGATGTTGGAGGTGGAGATTTATAGCCTTTTCTCACAGCACTTTAAATAAATACTTATCAATTTGATGGCGGATCCAGAAATGTTAAAACGACAATCACCAGCAGTGACAACTGGAGATTCACCCGTTGTAAAATGCAAAAGACTTCGGAGAGGCTACAGAAAAAAAGAGACTGCAACCGGCCCACGCGAAAACAAGGATAATATCGGAAGGGCATTAAATGTAGTCACGCAATGTTGATGTTAACATGAACAATTTGAGAACAAAGTATAATTTGCACAGTTTGACGTGATATGATAAGCGATTGTTATATTTAATCAGCACGATTTACTGCAATGCTTTTTTCCCCTTAGTTGGTCAGAACAAAAGTGGATGATAGTTGTTCTGATGACATTTTCCAGTGAATATCTTATGTTGGTCATACTTACAAAAAGTATAATCTGTGATTGTTAATGCCAGTATCCACACCGACTGACCGCCGCACATTCTCCTCAAAACATTGTGTTCATCCGCGCCGAGGCACAACCCACGTACAGCTGATCATTCCACGAATAACTGCAATTGCAGATCCGAACAGAGATGGCGACAAAGAGGAAAACTTACGGACTGTAGCTTTAATTTTTATTTCAAATAAACACCTCTCTGAGCTGATATGCAATGGGAAAAAAGAGAAACATTTGTTTGGAAAAAGGCGGATTCGAATTCAGGTCGGCCGCATCAAAAACTTCCATCTCCCACCTGGCTCTCCACGCCACTGATTCGGTCATCAGCGGGATTTCTTACGCAATTTTCTCTGGAGACGGAGCTAGTACAATTAGACTCTGCCAACAAGACGGGCTATTTGCACTTGGTGCAAGTAGAGACTTCATTAAGCAATAATTTAAAACAAACAAAAAAGATAACGTAACTTTCTGTGCCATAAAACACTCAACATCAGGATAATGTTTTAAAAACTTTATTTCTCATATTAATCCTTGTAGACAATAATAAAAACAGCACTGTATTTTCGCACATGATGCTATGCTTGAATATTCTTTGACTATTCATCTGCTTTTTAAATCTCGAAACGGGTCAAACATGAAGGCACATGAGGCTGAGAACACTGTTCTTATGCTGTAATAAATAAGCAGACATTCCTATGGCTGTTCCTGAACAGACATGTAAACACGGGACCAATCTCTCTTGCACAGCACCTAATGTATGCTACATTTCAATAACAGGCACTGAGAGGATATTAATAACTATAAATATTATAAATATACTTCTGAATGACATTTTTTGCATTAACATTGTAAATAAGAATATTAAATACATTCAATCACAAAACAGTGCTTATATGGAGGGTGAATGGAAGTGAATGTCAATAGCTGCTTTTCATGCCAACTAAGAGAATAATAAACCGTTATGTGCTGAACGTCCTGCATTTAAGCTTTTACATACAGGTTATATTCACATAACATGTAAACAAAGACAAAATATAGTTTTCCTATTAAACTCAATCATAACTAATAATAAATTTTACCCAAAAAAGTAACCCTCACAAAAATCGCTGACCCCTTATTGTTTCTACTTAGCTTTACTAATGTATTAAATAACACTGCAATATAACGTAGAAATTAAAACAGAAGGACACAAATAAACTAAAGGTAAAGAATAAGACGCATACACACACACGAGAGGAAGAGACTTAGGCTTCTATTGGCATATTCTCCCTCACTCTACTCCACTTCCATGGCGGACACGTCGAGCTCAGCCTGTGCTTCGTCAGGGAGGTGTGTGTGTGTGTGTGTATCTGGATCTGCTGGCTTCTTCTCTTCTGAAGGACTCTCGTCTGAGTTCTGCTCTCCGGCTTCTGCTTTCACATGCCCTGGACCGGCTGCTTTACCCTCTGAACAACAGAACAAACATCACTTGTTAGTCCAATCATAGTTCTCTGCCAAAAGAGGCATATTATTGGTTTGACTTGATTTTTCATTGTGGTTTTAAAATAATCTGTCAACCTAACAATCACAAATCACCCAAACTATTTCTTCTAAGCTAGTTGAGAAACTATGTTTATAACGACAAAACCATAAATACATGATATGACCAAGTCAGAGAGAGGATGAAAAGGGTTAACAGTAATGAGAAGTTAAATTACACATTTATTTTAGTTTAACATATTACCGTTTAAAAGTTTGGGGAAATATTTTAATTATTTAAAAATAAATCCATTTTAAATGTATTTTAAATATTCCTGTGATCAAAGCTGAATTTTCAGCATCATTACTCCAGTCTTCAGTGTCACATGATCCTTCAGAAATCAGTATAATATGATGATTTGATGATCAAGAAACATTTCTGATTATTATTAATGTTGAAAACAGTTGTGCTGCATCAGATTTTTTTTCCCATGATACACTACCATTCAAAGATTTAGGGCAAGTTATTTATATTTATATATATATATAAATAAAAAGTAACACTTATTCAGCAAGGGTGCATTACATTGATCAAATGTGTCAGTAAAGACACTCATTTTGTAACAATAGATTTCTATTTCAAATAAATGCTGTTATTTGTACCTTTCTATTCATCAAAAAAAATCAAGACAAATAGTACCAGTTTCCACAAAAATAAGCATGCAAAAATGTTCCACATTAATAAAAATAAGAACCATTAATAATAAGGGCAAATAATAATAATGCAAAAAATCTTCATATAAGAATGATTTCTGAAGGATCATGTGACACTGAAGACTGGAGTAATGATGCTGAAAATTCAGCTTTGATCACAGGAATAAATTACATTTTAAATTATATTACAACAGAAAACCACTATTTTAAAGTGTAATAATATTTCACAATACTAATGTTTTTACAGTATTTTTGAGCAAATAAATGCAGCCTGAGTAAGCAGAAGAGGCTTCTTTCAAAAACATTTAAAAATCTTAATGTTTCCAAACCTTTGACCAGTACATTAAAACATTTTTTTTAGAATAAAGGCCCTTCTACAACAAGTAAGGGATAATGAATGATACTATCCAATTATCAATAAACTTACAAAGTACAAAATTACAATACAGAAATTAAAATGCTGTTCATAAAAAAACAAGAATATTCACTGCAAACCAGCAACCAGACAGAGAGGGGGAAACAAAAAGGTTCAAATGAAAAAACAAACAAACAAACATTCAAATAAAATGTTTTACATGAATGAAATAAATGTAGCTATAACTAAATCCCAGAATGAAGATACATAAAAACTGAACACACACACAGTATCATCAGTCATCACTTGCCATTGACTGAGCACATAATAACAGTAGAGAGCAAGACAGGTGTGTGTGTTTGTGTGTGCGTGTGTTTGTGTGTGTGTGTGTGTGTGTGTGTTTGTGTGTGCGTGTGTTTGTGTGTGTGTGTGTGTGTGTGTGTGTGTGTGTGTGTGTCAAGTAGAGACACAGGGTAAAGCCCTACTAACTAGGCAGCACTGTGGGGGGGATAGAAGACTCTAAAGCCTTTAATCACCTCACAGATCTGCTCGCAGTACATCAGCAAATGTCCTCTCAGAGGGCATGAGCAGCAGGGACACACACACACACACACACACACAGTAAACAAACCCACCCCTTCTCAAATCAAAACCGTTAATACTGTGCATAAGTCTCTCAGAATATGAGCATCATCACACACCTCCTCCTGCTGGAGATCTGGTACCTGGGGCAGGTGGAGCACTAGACAGGTCTGTCTCCATGGCAACAGCAGGGGGGTCTTGGCTCATCTTGGTTTCTGCGGTGAATTCTGGGAGACGTGGGGCCTGGGGACGTGTCTTCCGGGCCGGGTTCAGGAAATAACAGTAGGCACATCTGAATGCTAAAACGTCGGAGATAAAAAACAAACTCAGCTTATCTGAAATGATCCTTAGACACATGAATATGAAAACAAACATGCAGCACATTCACAATTTGTTCAGACCCGTTTACATTGCAAAAACATCCTCTTTATGCTTTAAAGAGCTCAGTGACAAAGTGAAGAGTTAAACGTCACTCAAAGTCCAACGTTTTTCTCTGATTCTTACCAATATATTCAAACTCCTCCTTTAAAGCCATACCATTATGAGACAAACACTGCTGGCATATCAGAGCATATCTGCAATAAAAAGAGAACAATTATTAAATAAAGCTTTTAAAAAAATGCTGTGTGTTTGTAGCTACATTAAGTCTAAGGATGTAAAAGACCACATGACATTAAAATGCACCAAATTCACACTGGTCTTATTGTGCACAATTCATCAGTCTTCAAAAGCCCGGGATCAATACCATTTCTTTTTTCACCAAGGATGCATTCATTTGATCTCATACATGTAATATATATATATATATTTATCATTATCAAAACATTCAGTAAACAATATTGAGAAATATTATTTAAATTTTAAATAGCTGTTTTCTATGTGAATATATAGTAAAGTGTAATTTATTCCTGTGATCAAAGCTGAATTTTCAGCATCATTACTCCAGTCTTCAGTGTCACATGATCCTTCAGAAATCGGTATAATATGATGATTTGCAGCTCAAGAAACATTCATGATAATTTTTATCAGTTGAAAACAGCTATGCTTCTTCAGATTTTTGTGGAACCCTTACATTTTTCTCTTTAATTAATAAAGTTCAATAGAACAGTGTTTATTTGAAATAGAAATCTTTACTGACACTTTTGATCAATTTAATGCATTCTTGCTTATATAAAAAAATAGGTCTACTGACCCCAACCTTTTGAACAGTAGTCTACTGTTTCTAAAAAGAAAAGGTTTTTCATAACAGTTCATCAAAATGTAAACCTATCAACCAACTAAATTTAATTCTTGGATTTATTTCATGTTTTATCGCATGTCAGACAAATAAATGTATGATTGCATAGGCAAGTAACGGCACACTCATGTCAAATCAGGCAAGGTTTCATTTATGCCTGTAGCACAAAATGAGCAGGGTTCACAACACCCTCAGCAAAAGTGAGACTTGCAATTATTACTAAGAATAAAATCCAGATTTTGTTTAACCGTTCAAACCAAGGCTTGCGAAACAATGACTATGTTTACATGTACACCAATAATCAGAGTAAGGACTTAATCACAGTGAACATTACTGGTGCATAAACAGTCAATGTTTCACTTGGAAACGCTTGAAAAGCTGAAATGCATTCCAAATCTTCAGGTTTTCTTATTTAAACGTTTTAGATGTGTGCTATTTTAATTCTGAATGTAATTCAGCTAAAATGATCTTTATTCTTTGGTCTTGCCTGAACTGAAGCTGAACTTCTCTGCATTATATGGTGATCTTTCTTTTTCAGAAATCACATCACACCTTGATTCTGCTCAGTGTAAAGATATAAATCATGATTTGAAGATAGACCGTTCACCTGTTCTGAGGTCCATCACCCACTAGGTACTCAATGACCCTGTCCATGGCACCTCGATCTCTGGGGAGGACGGGTCTGGCCAGCGGAGGACCTGGAGGGTGCATTCCTGCGCACACACACACACACACACACACACGTCAGTGCACACTGCAGACTGTATCTGTGGTTCAGTGCTGCATGGCCGATGATGAATGATAAGAGGGACCGCTTTTAATAACGACACTGATATGGACCTCCCTCCTCATGCCCGCTGTGATCCACACTCATAATTAATATAATTTAACATCAAGAGCAATCATAGCCAGAAGACTGGTCATTTCTGCCAGACTTGGCATAGTCAGGAATCCCTGCTGCTTACTCATTTACCAGCATATGGAGACGCCGCAGTGGGCCAAGGTGCTTTTCACTTCCAATCTCTTCCTAAAGGTGTTTGCTTGAACAGGGCCCAGATCTGTTCACACACACAGCACACTTACGTGACGAACGCAGCAGGGCCCGTGTCACCTGTCACTCACTGCTAACAGGTGTGTGTGTGTAGATGACCGGAGATCAAATGACAAAAATTAAATACTAATTTATTATGTTTGATGTATTATGTTTAATAATATTTTGAATTACCATTTACTTGTCTTAGCTATGTTTAATATTATTTGTAATTTCAGCACGTGCTTCTGTCAGAGATATATATATATATATATATATATATATATATATATATATATATACACACAACAAAATTATAAACGCAATTATATAACACATTTGATGAATTATATAACCTATTTCTCTCAAATTTTGTTCACAAATCTGTCTAAATCTGTGTTAGTGAGCCGAGATAATCCATCCACATCACAGGTGTGGCATATCAAGATGCTGATTAGACAGCATGATTATTGCACAGGTGTGCCTTAGGCTGGCCACAATAAAAGGCCACTTTAAAATGTGCCGTTTTAATCACACAGCACAATGCCACAGATGTCGCACATTTTGAGGGATCATGCAATTGGCATGCTGACTGCAGGAATGTCCACCAGAGCTGTTGCCCGTGAATTGAATGTTCACTTCTCTACCATAAGCCGTCTCCAAAGGAGTTTCAGAGAATTTGGCGTGAGAAAAATGGTGGTCACACCAGATACTAGGGGTGTGTAACGATAGACAAAACTGACGGTTCGGTTCTTCCCACGTCTTGGTTCGGTGGGGTGGGGTTTAGAAAGCTAAAACTGCTTTTTTTTTGTTTTTTTTTAAACAGTCTTTAAATGAATTCAATTACAATTAAACGTTTCACAAGGATTAAAAAAAAAAGATCTGCTAATGCTGTAAACTATATAGGGAGACCACACATTACTACAACATTAAAGGTTAACAACAGAGCCTAGAGTTTTAGCCTAAATTCAGATGCCATTTATTTTTTAGATATAATAATCAACACCAGGGTGGGAATTATACCGCGGCCACGGCCGCCGTTGCCCTACACTTTGCCCTTCATGCCCCGTGAAAAAAAAATCATCGTACGGCCACAGTGGCCTGTGTGCCCTGGCCCTGTCCAAGTTCCATGTATAAAGCGCCAGTGCGGCATAGTGGGCCACCCAAGTAGTCTCTGAACTTCAATTGGTTCGTGGATTCGCGCAGGTGCAGTGTCATAACCAGTGCGTCAGCGCACTTAAGCGTTTTTTTTTTCCCATCGCGTTCCCATTCATAAAAAAATCATGTGCTGTCGTCATGACAGCGATTCACAAAACAACGTCACTCACGGCTTTTAGCTCAAAAGTGTGCAGATTTGGAGAAATATTTATACATTCTCAGTTTACATCAGATTTCTATTAACAGGAATACTATTTTATTGAATTGAATAGAATGGTATACTATATGAAGCCATACTATAGTAGCCTATGATGTGAGATAGAAATTTAAGTCATTAAATTCAAGTTCACGACAACTTTTCCCTCCGCCGCGACTGTCAGTCATTCTCCATTCAGCATCAAACAGCGCGTCGCGTTCGGTTACAGATGAAACCCTCTCCAAGATGATTCAATGTTAATATTATTATACTTGATCTGTAGATAAAGCTCTATGGTTTCGAATAAAATGACTATCTTGCTGGACTGTATTGCTTGCTGTAACTTAATCATGTTACTTTCTATCGTGTGTCTGTTAGATCACAACACTGGAGCACTATAATTGTTCTTCACGCGCACAGTAACTGAAATTTAAAACTGTTAAAAGAAAAGGCTCAATAAACTATTGCATAGATAGATACTGTATAATACACTATGCATCATTATGTCTTTCCTTTGTGCTTTGAACTTTTCAATGCGGACTCGACGCGCTGCGACTCTGTGTTGCTTCAAGCGCATCATTCTGCCCTCGGGATGCGCATAAGCGCTTTGTGTCGCACTGTGTTGGATCCTTTCATAATCATATAATACTTTTGCGCAATGAAAGATTCTTAATAGCCTTTTTTGTTCTGTCCTATCTATCATATGTTGCTGCCTCATTAAACAGCTGTGATATACATTTAAAAAAAATGTCTTAATTTTATAGTAGCCTAGACTATATATAAAATAATTGATCTTTCTGATTTTTATCTTGTTTTTCATTCATGTATTTTACAACAATACAAAGAGCAATGTGTAACGTTTTACCAGATTTAGTGCTACACTTATTGTCTCTTATTTGTTCCCCAGTAAATAATGTTTTTTTTTCACTAAATGTTCAGATTTGATAAAATTATTGTACACTTGTGATTTTTCTAGACTAAATTTTACTGCTGAGTTATCCACTAATCTAGTTTATAATATAATTTTTGTCATGATTGGTTATGATCATATTTTTATTTGTTGTTTTTCTTTATAATGAAGTTGTCTGTATTAAGTAGATTGTGTTTAACACACAAAAGAGTGATTTATCAGTTCAACACAGTTATAGAAATTCTATTTGATTTTTTTTTTTAACTGCGCTGGTATGCAAAAAAATGCATCTAAAAATGCATCAGATTGATGCTTTAAAATATGGAATATATAAAATTTTCTTACGGGGGAGCCCGCTAGAGGGGTAATATCCTTCTCACCTTTTTCACCCCTGAACCGCTTTCATGACTGATTATACATAAAATATTATATTTTCTGTCTGATTTTTTTTTTAATCTGAAGCCAAATCAGATCACTGAAGGTAAAAAATGTATTTTTTATTAAAAAAAGTCATAATCCGTGTCTTATTCCAAATTAGGATGTTATGGTATCAATCTGAATGGGAAAACCATCGAATTGTACTCAATGGCCTTTGTGCCCTGTCATATGGCCTTGGTGCCCCTAAAAAAAAAGAAAAGGTGAAGGCCAAATGGCCTTGCCCCTAAAATTACATAATTCCCACCCTGATCAACACACCGTATGAAAACATGTAAACTGAACATATGGCAGTTTTTGCATTAACTTATGTTTTTACTCTAATTCATTATTGAAATATAATTTACACAGTTGCTGTCATTTTCATGAAAGATATTTTAAAACATACATTAAATAATCAAGATATCATTAACAGGTTAAGTAAAATATAATATATAGGCTAATATAGTGCATTTATTTAGTGCAAGAGCTGTGGACACTGGATGACTTCCTGCTGAGGTAAATATAATGCTATGTGACAAACTAAGCTGTTTTATTGATGTCTTTCCGCTGCTGAAACACTGATTGAGCGATTACACGAGTTATGATGCCTTTCAGTAAGTATACTGTATCTTTCAACATACCTTCAGGTGTCCATTCATGTTTATTCTGTAACTGAAGAAGAGATGATCGCGTTTACTCGCGCTCGCGCTGCTGCTGCTTGAAATGAGGAGCTAGTACAGCGATCTCACGCCACATCAAAGAGAGCCAAAATGGCATTTATTGTTTGAATTTCGTGATCAAATAGACAGAATTTGAAAGATGACACCTTGCTTATTATCGAAAGTAACAAAACACGGAGCTTGCTATTATATGGTGTTAATGGTGGTTAGGCTACAAAACTGAATTCGTTGTGTACACAAGACATGAGGTCCGATGAGCCAGGGCTGGGCGGGGTAGCAGGGGGCGGGGTAGCAGGGGGCGGGGTGTGTTCGTTACGCCATGAGAGAATCGCGATACTTTTCGTGGGTTCTGTATCGAGGTTTTTCGGTTCAGTTTGAATATTGTTACATCCCTACCAGATACTGACTGGTTTTCAGAAGGAAAAAAATAAAAAAAATAAAAAATAAAAAAATCGCCGTTGACGAGTAAATGAAACTTGAAAGTTGGCCGGTAACATTATGTATTCTAACAATGCATTGTTGTGAGAACATGAACGTAAACAAATGTGAACGACACTCAGGACAGTTGACAGGCCAGCACTGCATCACCATGGAAGTTCAAGCCTTGACCATTTAAATATTCAAGCGCAAGACGATGCAAAAGGGAGCTCGTTTCGTTACTCGCGAAAACCATGTCTCAGACAGCGCCCGAATACTAAACTGAGCTCTTTCACAACATCTTGCACTTGAGCAGACAAATTCACACAAAAATGTAAAAAAAAAAAAATAGCGAGTATCGCTATGTGTGAAGTGAACGCAAAGAGTCTCATGTGTAACAGTATCAGTATATTAGACACGTGCCTAAAATTCGTGCTGCTGTCTGTTTTAATGTTAATCAAACAACAACCGACAGCCCCAAAAAAAAAAAAAAAAAAAAAAAAAAACACTTCTCTAAACTGAATAACTTTGGTAACTTTAATAAGGATGTTGAATTTATACAGTAAAGACTACGCAGTGTTATTTTACATTTGATTATTACATTTCTGTACCTGAAAAGCACGGTTTATTTCATTTGTATCTTTGTTATATTGTATTTGTGATTTTGCTTGTAATTTGATTATTTGCTCTTTTATTACTAACTGTTTATATTAGTTAGGCTAGTCGTTTTAGCTGTGGTATTGAAATTGGAATCAAGGATTGTGTATTTTCACAGGTAAAATTTTGGTGTAATTACTGCCCGTTTTTGAAAAATGGCCGGTACATTTTCTTAAGTCACCGGCCATTGGCAAAAAGTTAATTTTAGGACCTGCAGGTCTTTGTTAAAGCACCATTACCAGCCCATCTATGCCAACCAAAGCCAATCAGACATTGAGAGAGGACATGAGACTCACCCATCCCTAGGGCAGGAGTGCCAGCCGGGGTCCCAGGCCTCCTGATCAGACCGTGTGGGGTTGAGGTGGACAGACCCTTTTCAGGTGGCCCACCCGGGGCAGACAGTGGAGTCGGGGGGACTGAGGGGGCAGATCCAGGAACGGGAGGTGGACGTCCAGCAGGACGAGGGGACACGAGCCTCTGACGCAGCTCTGAGCAGAAAATCACATAATTCTGACAGTAAACCACAAGAAAACACTCAAAGGCCATAAAAACACACAAGTGTTCAATACGAAGCGTTTTCAATACGACAGAATCATCGCTGTCTATGTATATTGCGCACCTAATCTCACTCATAGATTTTTTACCGTACCATTTCTAAAACACGTTAACCATTATGTTCATCCCAATATAATTAAAACCATCAAAAATACACATAACTTGGGAGTCATAATGATGAAAGAACCCTATATTTGCAATAACAGAAACTTTGTTTCACAGTTGGCTCTGGTGTTGCTGCATGGTTAAAAAAATTTCCCTGGACACTTGGCTTTTCTTTCATCAGTAGGAAAGTTATCAAGTTATTACACTCTGATGAAAGATTATAAAAAAAATGAGATGCAAATGCACCAATTGTGAGTTCATGTTGACTTTAAAGGGGGAAAGGACTTGTTCGCTCACCTTGGCCTTGTCTTGGAGTCACCGGTGGGCCAATGGGTTGAGCTTCGAACTCCTAAAAGCAAAAACATTAATCCACCATCACATATGTGCAAATAGATTTATTTACAGACTTAAGAATAAGGAACTTACAAGCTTTTTCTTAGAGTCTGGGTCAAACCGTTCCAAAATCAGCTTGGCATTTTTGTAGGTTTCAGTTTCCATTACCTGTTCAAGCTGTGTAAGGAAATATTATAGTCACATAACCACAATTAGATCAAACAGAGATGCCAACTGACTAACAATGAAAACTGAAAACTTATATTGTTAACCCTTATGTGCTGTTGTGGCTTTTTTCAGCCACTATGGGGTATTTTTGAGTCTTCATTTGTCCATAACTTTTTCTGTGTTTCAGCAAATGGAATGATTTTTGGTGACAAATCTTATTTTAACACATATTTTGGGAAAATGCTTTGAAATTTTTCAAAAACTCAACAGTACACTGTGGGCAAATTCACTACCCTTTCGTTATGTTAGTGGCTGAAAAAAGCCACTACTTTAAACTGCTGTAAAAATGTATCAGATCATTTTTTTTTTCATTTTTTTGCATAAATCTATTAATCAACCTCAGTCCTTTTCAAAACTACTATTTTTTTAAAAAAAAAACAGGATTTTAACTCTTTAATTGCCAAATTCAGAAATGATGTCACTGATTTGGGAAAAAAACAACACAAAATGACTTATTTTCAATATAAAATGTAATTGTAGACTGGATTTTTTTTTACCTTTTATCACAGTCTTGGACATGTCAAAGATTAGAAACAACATTGGTTTTGAGGCATTGTTAGTTTTTGTGCAGCAACAGATTTTAACTTTTTCTCCCTCATTTACTGTTCGTGGCTGTTTTTGCCCCATTGACTTCCATTATAACCACATTTTTTGATTGCAAAGCCATGACAACATATGATCATGCATTTTTGATTGTTGGTGGTTTTCCCTGTTGGGAAGAGGTCAAATTTGTAATTTTTACTGTTGATAACCAGGTGGCACCATTAACCCTTTATAGGCCTGTGCAAAAAAACCCAAAAAACACTCAGCATCTGATCAAATTTATGAACACTTTATTATGAACCAAAATGCAACAACAACTTCAAATAAACTTAACAATGGTTCAACAGTTGAGGATGGATGAAGAAATAAACAATTGAACAAACCACAAACTCTGTGTGTGTATATTTTCAGTCATTCCAACAGGACTTGCAGCATACCACTTGGTGCTCTTTGCATATGTGTCCACCACAACGGATGCAAGTGCTGAATGTTCTTTTTTTTTGTACTGTGCAGCACTTGCATGTCCCCCTCTTCACTTCTGAGCTGCTGGTGTCTGCTGGGGTCTGTGGATTTACGTCTTGCGGGACAGCTGCAGGAGACTGAATTTCTCTCACCAGTGCAGCAGCAACTGGTGCGCGAGGGAGGCGCTCTCTCCTCAATATGGCGGCAGAGACCAGAGAATTTCCCAGCTCTTCAAGGAAAAGCCTCCTCCGAAAGAGCTTTGCCTGGTTCCAGGTGGGATCCACAGCAGTGAAGATGACAAAAGCATTATATGCCGAGACGTCCACCATATTGAAAAATAACGCCTGTGGCCACCGATTGGTCCTCCTTCTGCAGCTGTAGGTGCCGACAACCTACAAAAATAAAAAATATAAAACAAGAAAATAATAAGTACAGATTTCATAATAAGTATTTTTGAAGCTGCACATGACAATGAGAATAATCATGCAGACATTGTCAAAACACAAACAGTATCTCCTAAAATTATCTCTAACAAGCAAATGTATTCAAGTAAAAGTTAATAGGAATAGGATGCATGTAGTAACAAATGTGTAATGGCACATACCTTGTCTAGATTGTCGACACCTCCCTTGCAGCGGTTGTAATCTGCAATAATCTCAGGTTTCTTCTTTGGTCCCTCCATCACCACTGCTTCGCGGTGCCTTGTGCTGATGAGGAGCACATTCCTCCCCCGTTTCGGAACATAGCTCACAGCCGTGGTGTTCTTTGTGAAGGCGAAAACGCTGGAGAGGGCAGGCCGTCCTTTAGCCTGCACCAGGTTGGGTGGCAGCTCAGGTTTATTCTTCCTGATCGTCCCGACCAAGGCTATTTTTTTCCGCAGAAGCTCCTGAGCAAGTGAGTAGGTGGTAAAAAAGTTGTCACAAGTGACAGTGACGCCCTGGAGTCCCTCTGTCATCTCCATGGCAACACGCTTTCCCTGACCCACCTCTGCAGCATTACCTATCTTACCCAGGTAAATGTCACACCTCCAGGCATAGGATGTGGCAACATCAGCAGTCACCCAAATTTTGAGTCCATATTTGGCTGGTTTTTTTGGCATGTACTGCCGAAAGCTGCATCTCCCTTTGAATGGCACAAGCTGCTCATCCACTGTGACATCTTTGCCAGGGTTGAATAGGAGGGGAAGGCGATGCGTCCACATTTCCCACAGGGATCTGATCGGGGCAAGCTTGTCGTCTCTACGGCGAGCTGGTCTCTGCAGCTTGTCGTCAAAACGGAGAGCTCTGCTTATTTCATGGAATCTTGAGAGGGACATGGTGGCTCTAAAAATCGCACGACCACTGCGATCATCCCACAGGCAACGTGTGGACTCCCCTCTGGACTTGTACACGCCGGCCAAAATCAGTAGCCCCATATAGGCATGGAGATCTGTGGAGTCCACAACGGTCCAGTTTCTCATAGTGCGGCGTCCATGGAGGTTGGTCATGCTGACAATGAGGTCAATCATTTCCTCCGTAAAAAACAGATTGAACACAGAATCCACACTCTGGACCCTTGCGATGGCATAGCGCGTCGGCCCTGGAGTCACGCCTCTGGCAGGCTGTAGAAAGGGTGTTGTCTCCATGTTGGTGGAATACCACACCTCGCCGTTTTTCCCAATCCACCCAGATCCAGGATCCACAGAATCCTCCTCACCTTCAGTGGAATCTAGAGAGGATGATGAGGGCGCCACATCCAAATCAGGATCTGACTCTCCTGAGTCTGTGGTGTCAGAGGCAGAAGACAATATCTCATCCTGCAGCTCGCTGGAGGGGTCAGGCTGCATAATTATGTCTAAAACTTCACTACAAGTCAAGCGCTTACTCATGATGCTGCTCCTCTCACCATCAACTGACAAATGACCAGCAGGCTTGAATGCAAGTGTTTAAATCCACTTGCTTTGTTTTTGTTTAGTCTGCATTTCTCACCATCAAAAGGCAGCAAATGCCACTTAGACTTACTTTGTTTTTGTTTACTCTATGTAGTTCTGAGAGTTGAGGTGCATGTTTTGATTTTCTCAGACGCATCAAGGTGAGTTCTCACACTCTCTCTCACACTGACACTCACTGACACTCACACACACACGCACACTTTAATATGCTATTATACTTCATAATCATGCAAAAGCCATGCTTTACACTCCATGTAAAAGCCAGAAACTAAGCTTTATTTTTGCACAGGCCTATAAAGGGTTAATGGTGCCACCTGGTTATTAACAGTAAAAATTACAAATTTGACCTCTTCCCAACAGGGAAAACCACCAACAATCAAAAATGCATGATTATATGTTGTCATGGCTTTGCAATCAAAAAATGTGGTTATAATGGAAGTCAATGGGGCAAAAACAGCCACGAACAGTAAATGAGGGAGAAAAAGTTAAAATCTGTTGCTGCACAAAAACTAACAATGCCTCAAAACCAATGTTGTTTCTAATCTTTGACATGTCCAAGACTGTGATAAAAAGTAAAAAAAAATCCAGTCCACAATCATATTTTATATTGAAAATCAATCGTTTTGTGTTTTTTTCACCCCCAAATCAGTGACATCATTTATGAATTTGGCAATTAAAGAGTTAAAATCCAGATTTTTTTTTTTAAATTAGTAGTTTTGATCAGGACTGAGGTGGATTAATAGATGTATGCAAAAAAATTTGAAAAAAATATTTATCTGATACATTTTTACAGCAGTTTAAAGTAGTGGCTTTTTTCAGCCACTAACATAACGAAAGGGTAGTGAATTTGAACAATGCACAAGGGTTAAGAATTAAAAAAAAAAAACAATTCAATTTATCACATCAGTCCATGTCAGATAAAGGAGCTGCTTATTTTTTATTTAATTGCAGAAAGAAACCCAGTCTGTTTTCTCGCAGTCTCCTGTTTGGTTTAATTTAAAAACTTCATTTCAGGGAAAGAGCAAATAGTGCTAATTATTTAACTTTAATGAATAGAATAATTACAAGCCCTACTGCGATAATGGGGAGTGCGAAAATCCATCAGCTGTAATTATTGAAAGTTATTAGACATGACAGTGGATGACAAGCAATTTCTCAGATTTATTTCCTCCCATCACTAAACACTATTAATTTAAAGACAAGTCGTTAGCTAAGCACTTTACCAAGTAAAGTCTTTGTGCCAATTACCCGCTGTCTTCATTGATTTCAGATTATTTATTAAGAGCAGAAATTATCCCTTTCTCTCACTGACAGTAGAGAGGCGCAATATGATGAAAGCAAAACAGGACGTTGTTGTGCTAACATTAGTATAGGGCTAACTAGCTCGTACGGGAAGAGAGAAGATCTCTGACTGGGTGAAATTACTAGCTCATCGCTCATATTAAAAAATCCTGACATTCATGAGATGGGCTCATGAGTTTTAAAACTTTAAAACTCATCTGTGATCCCTAAAACGACACATTTAAACCTTTTTTTCCCTAAAAAAAGGTTTCTTCATGCCTTAAAATAGCTTGAATGTAACTTTACACCCTTGCCTCATTTATTACATGCAGTTCTATGAATATGCAAATTAGCCCCGCCTTCACACATTGATCTGATTGGTTACAAGGTAGTTTGTGATGTCAGAAACACCAGAAACACTGAAAATACTCAGCAATGCTATTGACTTATGAATTTACATATGGTTTGTCTTAAAGCAAATTAAAAACACCACATAGACATATAAACAGCTTGATTTTCACCACAGGGGGACTTTAAAGTGCTCTATACAGGTATAAAAACAGACACAAACTAGCACAAAATTAACTACACACCAGGAAGTGACATTCAAAGAAAGACACTGCTACTGATTACTCACTATTTTCTTTTTCTCTGCTTTCAGATCTTCTAATTTTTCATCTAAGATGCAAAATAAAAATAAAAAACAAAAATTAAAGTGTAAGATATGATTAAAGACCCATTCACACCAAGGACAATAACTAATACTAATGATAATTATTTAGTTAAAAATTGTTCTAAATGTAAAAGAATAGCAGATTTCACACCACAACTATAACGGCACAGAGAAACGATAATGCTGGAATCACATTCAGAACTTTTTTACAGCTGATAAATGATAAAAAAAACATTGACAGCCAATCAGAATCCATCCTGCTTTAAGAGCTTGAGATGACAAAACTGCAGAACAAAGTTATAATAAACAGAACGATATCGTCTGTAGTATGTAG
Organism: Gila orcuttii; assembly: GCA_026230005.1. Classification (NCBI taxonomy): domain Eukaryota; kingdom Metazoa; phylum Chordata; class Actinopteri; order Cypriniformes; family Leuciscidae; genus Gila; species Gila orcuttii. The sequence continues at coordinate 11,730,579 of JAPDVR010000007.1, read as the reverse complement.
TTATCGTTCTTGTACGAATGGGCCTTAAAACTACAGTGTCATCATTACAGACTGACCTCGTATTGAGATCAGATTTTGCTATTGGGTTCACAGGGAAATTCTTACTGTTTCTCTCCGTTCGTTTGTTGTACAAAAAAATCAGCAGTTTCCTCAGGAGCCAAACTCTGCAGGAAGGAAAAACAACTTTTATCATTTAAAAGTCATGATAATTGGAAAAACGTACACTTTGAATCAAAACCAAATGAACAGAATTTCCCATCGTTCCTTTGATGGTCTGAACTCGACGACTGAACACAAAGTACTCACACCAGAGGAAATATGAAGAATGGTGACGCCACTATTACTTTTCCCATCATCTGCTCTGGGATGTACCAGACGTAGACGACCGTACAGGCGATCATGTACAGCAGGACCGAGTACAACAGCAGTCGGTAAACCCATAACTTCCGCTGCTTTTGGTTCTTCTCTCTGTATTCCTCAAGGGCCTGGATGTCCTGAGAGAGATCATTTAAAAACACGTCATTAGTCTCATTCAAATGGAAAACACTGTCAGATTTGGATTATCACTCATATTTAATTACATTTGTGCTTTCCTACAAAAGAATGATTTCAGCAGGTTTTATAAAGGAAAATGTAAGATTTCTTAAAAGACCTTTTTAAGGCCAAGTAAAGAAAATTTAAGAAATAAACTGAATGGAACGATACGTTCTCAAAATGTAAATGTCTAGGGAAAAACACGAGTTTTATTAGCAACACTTCAGTGTTTGACAATACAACTTACAACAGATATCCATTACTTTGACTAATTTCACAAAAATAGTAGCATAAAATATGAAGTCTTGTTTTCTGTGAAATGATCAAAATGAGGTGAGTTCATGATTAAAACAAGAACAAATATCTACCAATGGGCTCAGAAAAATCAACTTAATTCAAAGGGAAGTTCTCATAAAACAAGAACAAATATCCATCAGAGAGTTAAGCATACACTCGCCTAATTTTGTTCTATTTTTAAAGACTTTATTTGACATTTGCAAGTAAATATATCTTGATTTAACAGTGTTTAGATATTTTGTACCGGAAAACACAACAAAAATACAGAGGAAGATATACATTTTTTGCTATTCATGCAACATTGAATGCCTTAATTATGAATTTATAACAATCTGCCCTGATTTAAGACCTTTTAAAGGCCTTAATTTGTGTAAGAGTGAATTAAGACTTGAGCCATTTACACAACACCATTTTCAACTAAAAACGGAAAACTTTATGCATTTTGGCCGATCATTTATATATGACAGTGGTGTTTTGGGGGCCTGAAAATGCAAACTTTGATACCACCACCATCTCCGTGTAAACAACAAACGTACATACATTAAAAACAGTAATGCGCATGTGTATTATGTGTTCAGTCTATAGGCTGGTAGTGTTTATTTACAGTGACATCTACCATCTACTGCCCTTGCAGCAGAAAGCAGCGTTTTTAAGTTTTTAGTTTTTAGTTTTCGCAAATCCATGTGAACGGGATCGTTTTGACAACGTTGTCATCTGTATGTGCAAAACGCAAAGGAAAAACGTTTCAGTTTTTAGCACACTGTTGTCGTGTCACCTGCAGAAATCCTGCTTAAGTTTCTTATAAAAAAAGGCTCATCCGGTGTTTATTTATTATTTATTATTTCCGGTGTCAATTATCATACAAACAATTGCGATTAACGATATAATTTTTGTTTATGTCATATGCATTTTAATCTAATGCATTGTTTTTTAAAATGTGATGAGCTGAAGTATTGTGTTCCAGCAAGGGATATGAGGGTATGTTTTAGCAGGATCAGGTCAAAAAAAGTCACCAAATTACTACAAACTTTAAAATGTCTTGCGCCATACAGTAAGTGCGGGAGGAAAATTTGTCAAAACTTACATGACCTACATAAATAAATACCCAAAGCAGATCTTGAGACCGGATCTGTTCAAGCAGCACAAATTTGATTTACCCGCACACAGATCTGTGCACGTGATACAAATTGGGTCAAACTTGTTTAGGACAAATCACATGTCTTTGGCTTCTAAACAGTAAATGAACAAACAAAAATGCATAACCCCATCCTAAAATATCTACTGACAGTTACACACAGTGCCTATACTGTTGCAGACATTTGTGTCTGTCTGTAATGTGGTGTTATTCTATGAGCCATGACTGAACCTAAAAAAAACCCTGGTGTCATTAACACCAGTTTATTCTTTATAGTGCCCTAATAATCTTTAATCAAAATAAAATTGATTAAAAATTCCCTCCCCTCCATCTTGCTCTTATGATGGGTTTACTTGCACGAGGGCGGGGCAACCTGTCACTCACATGTCCACCAATAGCAAACCACAACCATCCAATCAATTCCATGTAGACAAAATCAAGCCCCGCCCACATTTGTTCTTGTTTGAGAAGTTGTTTCACTCGGGTATACGTCACAATAGGGAAAAAAAGACTATCGCAACTTCCGTGATTTAACTGCATAAGGACACCTTCAATGCAACACGCAGAATGAGGGATGGCAGAAAATGGTACAGACTCATGCAGTTTTATACCTTATCAAGACCCTCCAAGACCTCTACGGTGGATGGCTTGGCCTGTTGAAGGGCACATGAGAGTTAGCAATACAAAAGCAAGCCCTCACCAAGAATAAAACAAAAATTTCCCCAATTGAAAATTGGTAAGAGGTCCAAAAGTTTTGATATTTAGATTTGTATGTACCTTAGTATTAGGGCTGCACAATATATCGAAATATCGCAAATGTATATATCGCGATATGCATATCGCAGCAGCTTGCAATAACTGGGGTCATGAACAAAATACAAAGAGAAAATCACTCACTGCTCTTTGCTGAAAAACTTTTGTAGCTTTAATAAGAATCAGTATATATCTAATTTATACAGTGAAAACTAAGCAGTGCTTATTTTTGCATTTGATTATTCAGTTTCTGTTGTTTAATAAACCTAATGTACCTGAAACCATAAACCCTGTGGTTTACACTGATGTTAAAATAACACTTCTTATGCTACAGTAAAACACTGTTCACTTTCAGAAGTTGTAGGGATGTTTTCTTGTCACAAAAAGAATGTGAGACACATATAGGTTATATCATTTTAAAGATAATTAAAAAAAATGTACACACTTTTAGCATTAGCTATCGTATCGCATATCGAATATCGCATTATTTAATGAGTTATCGAATATCGCATTTTTCTTCAATATCGTGCAGCCCTACTTAGTATGAAATATTAACTTAACCTACACATATTAGTGAGTTTTAAAAAATAAATAAAAAATGACAACAGGAGTAGCACACCATATATTTGTGCCATTTATCCATGCCACATTAAAAACAAATAGCAGGCTACATCATCCTACAAGTTTGAGTGACTGAAGCACATTTACCCTCCACCGAGACACCACAGCGCCCATCTCTTGAGGACAGTCCTTCTCGCTTAGCTGTTACTCGTCACTCCACGCCAAAGCCTGACACCTGTTCACAGAGGAGACCGCTTCTTTCAGCAATAACAATAATTAAGTTCCCAAACGAGATCATGATAGACGGTTTCCACTTGAGGTGATATGAGGATTAGAGAACGGATTATAAAGACTCAGAAGGCTTTCACCAACAAATATTTGGACACTTAAAGGGTTAGTTCATCCAAAAATAAATTGTGTCCTCATTTACTCACACTCATGTTGTTCCAAACCTGTAAGACTTTCGTTCATCATCAGATCACAAATGAAGATCTTTTTATTGAAATCTGTCCTTCCATTGACAGCTACACTTCGACGCTTCAAAAAGTTCATAAAAAGATCGTAAAACTAATCCATATGAATTTATCAGTTTAGTCAAATTTTCTGAAGAGACTCGATCACTTTATATAATGAACAGATTGAAATTTGGCTTTTATTCACAAATAAACATTCTTCAACTCACACATCAGTTGTGGTTAACGTAAGCTCAAGCATGTCCGCTTGAAGTGCGAGAACCAATGAGGTTCATTCACATGTTACGCAGCACGTTTGAGCCTCAGCAAGAACCAATGAGGTTCATTCTCGTGTTACGCAGCACGTTTGAGCTTCAGCAAGAACCAATGAGGTTCATTCTCGTGTTACGCAGCACGTTTGAGCTTCAGCAAGAACCAATGAGGTTCATTCTCGTGTTACGCAGCACGTTTGAGCCTCAGCAAGAACCAATGAGGTTCATTCTCGTGTTACGCAGCACGTTTGAGCTTCAGCAAGAACCAATGAGGTTCATTCTCGTGTTACGCAGCACGTTTGAGCTTCAGCAAGAACCAATGAGGTTCATTCTCGTGTTACGCAGCACGTTTGAGCCTCAGCAAGAACCAATGAGGTTCATTCTCGTGTTATGCAGCACGTTTGAGCCTCAGCAAGAACCAATGAGGTTCATTCTCGTGTTACGCAGCACGTTTGAGCTTCAGCAAGAACCAATGAGGTTCATTCTCGTGTTACGCAGCACGTTTGAGCCTCAGCAAGAACCAATGAGGTTCATTCTCGTGTTACGCAGCACGTTTGAGCTTCAGCAAGAACCAATGAGGTTCATTCTCGTGTTACGCAGCACGTTTGAGCTTTTGCAAGAACCAATGAGGTTCATTCTCGTGTTACGCAGCACGATTGAGATTCGGCAAGAACCAATGAGGTTTGATCTCACGCATTGAGCTTCTGTTTATGTTCGCTAATCAATGTTTATATGTGAATAAGTCTAAATTTAATCTGTTCATCATATAAAGTGATCGAGTTACTTCAAAAAGTTTGGACTAAATCACTCACTTAATATGGATTAGGCTAGTTTAATGATCGCTTTATGAACAACATGTTGAAGGGTCAAAGTGGTAGTTGCGTAGCTGTCAATAGAGGGACAGAAATCTTTCAGATTTTATTAAAAAGATCTTTATTTGTGTTCTGAAGGTGAATGAGAAAGTCTTACGGGTTTGGAAGGACATGAGGGGGAGTAATTAATATCAGAATTTTCATTTTTGGGTGAACTATCCCTTTAAGTTTCACTTACAAATGTATGAATTTTGCTCCATTAGGTCCAAAAAAAGGTCTTCAAACAAACTGAGTTTTTCGCAGAACAATCTTCACTTTTCTTATCCATTTTAATGCATGTTTGAATTATGGTGTGCAAACAGGTAAATTAGTCAATTTGTGTTGAATACATCGATTTGTCGCACTGTTTGTTCATAATCTTGGAAAAAAAACAATAGATAAAAAAAAAAAATTAATAGTTAGTTCCCTGGTTTGAAGTCAGTTGTCCTAAAGATCCTATCAGAGAAGAGTCCTATACAAGCAACACAGGTGTAGAAAATCACATTAACCAACAACATGTATTATTTTTTTAATGCTTTGCTTGAAAAGCGTATTTGCTCTCTCTCTCTCTCTCTCTCTCTCTAATCAATACCATTTATATTTTGTTTTCTGATGCACTTTCAGAAATTGTGTTTTGACTGCACACACACTTTATGAACCCACTGTATCTCGCACAAGCAGGGTTAGATGCTCAGTGATATCAGATATCACCAGAGGAGCTCACGACATCTGGAGGCTCTGGAAAGTAACAAGACACTACTCTATTTTAAACTGTAGGGTTCTCAGATAGAAGGACCTTTAAATGCAGACTGACTGTATGAATCAGAGTACAGAGTACATGCAAACTACGAGAAGGACCCACGTAACGTTAAGTCACTTTATAAGTTGTTTATAGGTTAATTCAACCTAACCCTTTCAACTTCAGAGTAACTTCAGGATAGCGTAACATTTAATTCGCACTTGATACAATGCTAATCAAAAACTTCATGAGTTATTAATCTCATTCTGGTTGCTAAAACATTGCGCTTTAAATGTGGTAGCATAGAATAAACTCGCCGACTGATGGTACTTCCTTAAACCAGAATAGCAGGAATACTTTATTAAAGATGAATGACTTTAAGACAGTCTAAGTTAACTCGCTAGTCGCTACTAGCAGCTGATACAGCGGTTTGATTAGACGACATGTTGTTCTCTTTCGCAGTAGTACGCAGGTTTAATGTGCATAACCACGCCGAAATATAACAAAAACAAACATAATTTAGCATGCCTTACCCGTAAAAAAGGAATCCAGTAGAGACCTGCGTTATTATTATTACCCTGCTTCAACTGTAGACGTCATCAAACTTCACCCACAAGCCCAAGCGCCACGGACCTCCTCTCCTTCACCGCTCTGTCACGTGATCAAGCACTTTCGTTCTCTCAAAGCGCGGGAAAAAGGAATGAACTTCACGCCGTACTTCCGGAAAGTTCACGACACAACGAAAGCAAAGGATTTATTGCAAAAAATACACGTGTTTTACTTATTCTGTATTTTGATAGAAATAATAATACAAAATACGAAATAATAATATATGTGCACCTGCCACAGCTGCTGTTATTGTATTGGTTAACAATTAATTGTGTTAACAATGAATTAAAAGCTGTTTTAAAAGGAGTGTTAATGTTGCATTCAACTTGCTTTTTTATTCTAAAAACAAATTTATTGAAAGTCAAGCCATTAAAATGATTGTATAATCAATTCACAAATATTAATAAATAAATACATAATGTCTAAGTATTAATGCCTTAAATAATGAAAATAAAACAAGTATAGCCTAACATGCTGCATGGTTGGCTACATTCTGGTGCTTTTATGCTATTAAGTGTGAAGGAAATGAGACTAGCCAAAATTGGGTTTGTCAATTCCATTCATTGCAATTGCATCATTATTTAGTTTAGGTGCAGTTGAGCATGATGAGGAGAAAATCTGTCGTCATTGGGCATACTAGAGCCTAGCCATAGCCTACTAGCCTTTAGAGCACACTAATTCAATTCAATTCATTTCAATTTACCACATGTAGGCACATGTACAAATCACAGAGTTAGCTAATAATGTATTAATTTAAACAATGTGTTAATTTAAGGCAGAAACAATGAGCTCATTGAAGTAATGAGTACGTTTGTTAACCAATGATTATAGAAAAATGCCTGTAAATTGGTGCACCTTTAGACGTAGCCTAATAATGGTCCATTTAGGTGCAGTGAGGTTAAATGTGTATTCACTTATATAGATGTTGTGTGGAACATTTTTAGATTTACACTACATTTTTTTTGTTCAGTGTCACTGTAAAAGTGATAACGTGCAATTGTAACATTAAGAAACTGTTTACTTAAACCTTTAAATTGTTTTGTTAGTGTAACCTAATTTTTGTTGTTGTTGTTGGATAATTCAGTGATGTTTATATTTTTAACTAAAATAAATTAATTGTCTTGTCAGCTGCTTTGAACGATAGAAATGTATGTTTTGCAGAAGTACCACTACTTTACCATTGAATAATAATAACAACAACATCAACAATAATAATAATAATAATATTGCATTATTGGCTAATCTAATTAATTTTGTTTTGTGCTATATACGTACTGTGCAAAAGTCTTAGGCACATAGTTTTTTGTTTTGCTCCACACAGAGATCTGATCTCACCATCATAGAGTCTGTCTGTGATTACATGAAGAAACAGAAGAAACTGAGACAGCCTAAACCCAGAAGAACTGCAGCATCGTCTCCAAGACGTTTGAAGAAACCCTCCTGTAAACCTGAAAAACCACGTGCAAGTGTAGCTGGACAACAGCTGTTTTAAACACAAAGAGTGGTCACACTAAATATTGATTTGATTTAGTTAATAGAAGTTAACTGATTAATAAAATCGATTTATGACCTTATTTTTAAAAGCATCCTGACTTTACAGCATTTTTACACAAGTGCCTAAACTCTTCACAGTACTGTAGTTTTGCAGGAAGGTTTATTCAAGTGTCTTGGAGACGTTGCCACAGTTCTTCTGGATTTAGTCTGTTTCTTCATGTAATCACATGGACTCGATGATGCTGAGATCAGATCACACCAGCTGTTGTCCGACTCCTTGTGCATACAAAAAAATCTCTAGATTATTATAATAATATAATTTCCTACTGACACACTACAGCAAATGATATAAATAACTGGCTTTAAACCATTTTTTGGGGGGTGAAAATACTAACATGCCTAAGACTTTTGTATAGTACTGATATACACACACATATATATATATATACAGTATAAATATATTGTGGTATCATTGATTTAGTCATGCAGTATCCCAGTATTTGTGATTAATTCAGTTAAAATAATCTGTTAAATAAATATGGCCTGTAATATCTCAATATCTATTTTCTATTATCTATTAATGTATCAATATCTATTATCCCATATATGCAGCACTTTGTATTTAAATGATTAATTATCATAGTTGGACATTGTAAGACCATTGCAAGCCTGTTAAAAAGAACAGCAAATATTGGTTGAGAAGTGTCAATGCTTCATCCGGTTGGTGCTGTGTCTTTGGGATCTGATGACTGTGAAATGGAGAAAGGATGAGGCGTTCAGCATGAATTCTGAGTGTTGGAACGCCCAGCTGGAATATTGAAGATCAGCACCACGGACAGCAACTGTACTCATAAATGCATAACTCTCACAACACAGTGCGAGTGAATCCTAAACCTACCATCACAGAAAACTTTATGCATTTTCACATTTTCAAAAAAACATCAGAATGATTTATAAGCTGTTTTCCAAAAAAATCCAAAAAATGACCTCACAAGGATTTCGGATATTGCCATTTTTGTCGGGACATTTTGTCCCCATAATGTAGGGTTTATCAGGACATACACACACACACACACACACACACACACACACACACACATACACAATTTGTCCTTTTTTTTTGAAAGATGCTTATTGTGCATGCATTCTAATTCTCTGTCAGAAGCAAAGGACTCTGATTTATATTGCCTGAGTTCTAGTTCAAGTTTGATTTAGTTTTACTCAACCCAATACACTTTGTAAAGCCTTCATTTATGAGGTGAAACCAATTAGAGCTGATTCGGACATCTCAGATTCAATAAGGGGTCTGTTTGTTTTCAGTTTGAATATTGATTCAAATTGTGGTTGGCCTGCATAAAACATTTGATCATTTTACTTTAAAGCAAAACGACCTAGAAATCTGCAGAACGGATCATATATTGTAAATATTGGTGAGCTATATGTGTGAGTATTTTACATACATTGACCACTGTCAGTGGGACTCATTTAAAGCATTCTGTGTTAGTAAGATGGAAACTAACAGACTGCTCTAGCTGTCAAGAACATTACCGTGCTACAAGATCACTACGCGTGTGAGGTGCCAATGAAGGGTACATTAATTGTATTATTTCTTAGAAATACGATTCATCTGCGAAGTGTGATGTCATTTCAGGTAGTCCAAATGATTCGCAGCTTCAAGCCTCATGGCGCGCGCCTGCACACAAAAAAATGCTGGGTTGTTTTAACCGAACTTTGGGTCAAATATGGACAAACCCAGCCGTTGGGTTAAATTTTTACATTACATTTTTAACCCAACATTTGGGTTTATCCATATTTGACCCAAAATTGGGTTAAAACAACCCAGCATTTTTTTTGTGTGTACTTAATCACCAGCAAACCCATTTTAATAAGCTACTTAACTCAATTTATTTCACCCACAAATGTAATTACTGTTATCACACTGTTAAAAATGCTGGGTAGTTTTAACACAATTTTGGGTCAAATATGGACAAACTCAAACATTGGGTTAAAAATGTAATATTAAAAAGTAACCCAATGGCTGGGTTTGTCCATATTTGACCCAAATTTGGGTTAAAACAACCCAGCATTTTTTTAGAGTGTGATACGAGCTTTTGCGCGCAATACATTTTCGCTGTTTAAGCATTGCCAACTTTCCACATCTCGCAGTCCATTTCATTGCATCTAATTAAAAACAAGCCTCAATTATTATTGCGACGAAAAAGGTTATAATGGCGCCGTGCACGATGCTATACTGACGCTCGTCAGGAGAGATGTAGGCCCATTATCAGGCGTTTATGCCCAAGTCTGTTGAAATGAAACTGACAATGGGTTAACTTTATGGTTAATTAATTAAAGTAATACGGAATAAATGAATGGTGCTGATATAATATGCGTTGACAGTAAACAACTGTGTTTGCTACTTGCAACTGCCTGTCAGATTTAAACGGGAAAGGAAAGCAATAGACGTGAGCGTTTTCTGCACATCATCAGACGAATTCAGATCCGTTCCAGAATGCATTTGCCAGGTGACATTAACGCTGTGATGTATAGATGCACTTGCCATAAATGCACGAAATGCTCTGTTCGTTTTCGATAGAGATGTTGAGGTGAGTTGACAGTTTCTCACTGAAACGGAGTCTGAAAATATACATCGGCAAAATGTGATATAATGAACGTGTTATTTTTTTACACTATCATGTTTTGACCCCATTTTCTCTTGCAAACCAGACATTCTCATTGGCAGCAAAAAGACAGCCCAGCCGTTAAAGCAAGTGAAGGCAATTTCCAAGGATAATTGCGAACATGTTTTAATACATATGCATGAAAAACATGTTCTTTTTTGAGAGAGAGAGGGAGAGCCTTCACGTGCTTATGCAGTTGATTGAGGGGATGACCTGCAATTCAAAATGTTATTTGAGCACTATCAAAATGTGCAGACTTGCAAATTGCCCAGCTTGTATCTGAATTACTACCCCATTCATCATCATTATGGGTTGATAAGTTAATTTAACCATTTCATTCTGTCTTAATGAGCTATAGTTAAATTAATGTCACATAATATATGAAAGCAACATTTGAACAGAAGCGTTCATTTGAGACAAACAAGGGTGGCCATAGTTTCAATTGATGCATAAATCTCCTCATCACAGCCGGCGCGAACCTTTTCCCTTCTGTTCCCTCGCTTTTCTTTAATGGTGACATCAAAAACAAAGCAAATAGCTAATAAAGCTAAGCTGAAGACTAGCTGTTTAACAAACTCAGTAGCCGCGATATTGTTTTGTGCATTTTCTTATTGAAATCACGTTTGGTTTGATCTGATATAATTGATCACATTTGTGAAACACCAAACACTAGGCCTACTTGGTTTCTCTTTTTTTTATGACTGCATGTTGTGAGTAATACTGGGTACAACAGGGCTAAAGGTGCACCGGGGTAAAAGGACCATTTGACTTTATTCTCTTTTAACCACTAGATGGCACACAAATTCAGCTTAGCACTTTTATTAACAACCGCTTTTAATTATGCATTATGGAAATTCGGCTGATACCATAGACTGTAAAAAAATATAATACAATTATTGTACCCTTCATTGACTGACACTTGACGCGATCGCGGGCAGCAGCGATTCTAATCTAATCTAATTTGATCTAATATTTAGATCAAATAGAATTGATAAAATTATTGGCTATATTTTGAGACTAATGTTTTTCTTTTTAATGATTTTCAGTTTTGTTCAAGGAATTTAAAGCAACAGTTTTTCAATATTAGAAGCATGTAAAAGTATGGTATTTGGGGTAAAAGGCACAATAATTAACTTATTCAATAATTAATTCATATAATCAATAATTCATACATTTCTTTATTTCTTTATTTATTTATTATTGTTGTAAAGCTTTATTAAATTATTATGGGATCTCATTCGATGCTTTCAGAATCTTTACTTTTTATATTTTTGTTTCTGTATTTTTAAAATTATAATATTGTCATAACAGTACCTATATTTATTGAATAATTTTTTTTTTTTTTTTTTTTTTACTTTTATCCAAATAAACCGAAAATAGTGCAAAAATATTTGTAATATTTGTATCAATAGTCTCTTGCCCCGTGCTGGTTTTGCCCGTATATTGTGGGGTAAAAGGCCTTCCTCGCCACCTCATACATTTATAAGATTTTTAAACGAAATAAACCACTTTTATGGTTAATTTCACACAAAATCTGTTGCTCCATCAATGTTCAACACAAAAAAAAAAAAAATTCTGCAATCATAAACTATGGGAGTAGTGAAAAGATACGGTTTTCTTAGGCTGTGCATTTAGCCCCGTTTTACCCTATATAATATCATCCGGACTGAGCAGAACAGATTTAATTTATACCGCGGTATACTCGTTACTGTTTTAGTTCCATCGCAACCACTGGATGGGAATCATGAGATCACCCTCCTTGGGGAGGCTTTGCTAAATACTTCCGTTTATTTTATTAAAACTATGAGCTCTCTTTCTCTCTCTGCATGGCATCATTCTTGGCCGGGCATAATAACAACAATAGTATTTTTTTCACTGAAATCTAATCTTCAGTTCAGTGCACCGTTTCAGTATTTGTGAAGTTCCACCTTAAAACAACCACAGTCTTTTGGCCCCACGTGCTCCCTGTAGTTGTGATTTTGTCCTCCCCGCAGCAGCTGTCACCTCGCATTACTCGCAGTCAGCTAAATGAAACATTATTCTAAACATATGCATCGTAATCAGTTCGGTCACACTTACAAGAACACGCGTTAATAAGGCAATCAATCACGGTGGAACAAGCGAGTTGTTCTGCAACAGCTCATAAACAGTGCGTAATGAAGAATTGGAGGTTAGCATGACACGCGCTGATCAGATAATCAATGTCAAAGATGCGATGAATGTCAGTAAATGTGGTTTTTATGTCGTTTCTATAAAATCTTCAATTTACAACAAGCAGTTCAATTACCCAGAAAATACAGTCAATTAAACGGGCGTGATTGGACAGTAGCGCGAGGATCATCGATCTTTGCATTTCTATCTTGGTGGTGGACATTTAATTTGGTTTTTCTATTAGCACCGAAATAAAGGAAAAATAAAATATATTAAACAAGCCGCAGATTTATTTTCTTGTCAAAAGCAATTCGGCTGAGGTGACAGACAGTTTGCAGCATTTTATGATGAATTCTTTTTTCAGTCTATGCGCATTGGATACAAAACTGATGGCGTTATTCTGGCCAGTGTTTTTCTGCCCTCTGTCTTCTCCAGTTTGCCTCTCCATCTATCTCAATGCCTTTGTTGTATGGGTTGTAACCCTCGCCTGGGTAAAGAGCATAACGAAACATGGCGATACATCACACTCTAATCCCATTTCTTTAATGGGGACGTTCAGAAAGAAAGCAACTTATCTCAAAGTCCCCCGGGAATATCCCGGTATATATTTAACCAGGCTGCAATTAACGACAGTATCAGCTTGTATCATTTAGAGGTAATGTAAAAATAATGGTAAATTATAGGGCCGGAATGACCCGTGATCGCAGACTTCATATTCCCTATAGTTTTAGTGTCGTTTTAATTAATGCCAGACTCACTTTCTAACCAAGAAGAGAGAGAGAGAGAGAGAGAGAGAGAGAGAGAGAGAGAGAGAGAGAGAGAGAGAGAGAGAGAGAGAGAGAGAGAGAGAGAGAGAGAGAGAGAGATGTGTTAACAGAACAGGATCTCCGCTATTGAATTATTTTTTTCTTTTTCACTGAAATATTATATTTTAAAAGCAAGATGAAAAGACATCAGTTGAATTAAAAACACATTTTTAAAATGTAGCTACTTACAATAAATTGAATTTGCGTGTGTTCATTATTGTTTAGAATTAGAACAAAAAAACTAAAAAAGAAAAACGAAATCATAATTCGAAGTGAGTGAAAAGTCATAGGCCACATTATTCGATTTCGAATTTGCTGCGTTCCGTTGATGTAATCTGTGCACAATAATAACGATATTAAAAATTTGCGTTTTAAATATTTATTTTCCAAGAACAACACCATCAATAAATAACATAATATACATTTTTATATTGCACATTTTTCTCAAGTGAAAATATGAAAATTCATACAGTCGGAAATATAAGTAAAATACAGAGACGTAATGTACAGTGTCGTGTATCACGGCAAATCCCTTGGGAGAGGAGCAAAACACTGGGATTTTAGTATTGTCATTTACTGAACAGACGGCAAACAGCCCCGCGAAACAACTCACTAACCTTTTTTTAAATCTTCTTCCATTTGAAAATGCAACAGCAATGCAATATGCTTTAGCCTATTTACAATGAGTCTGATCATTTTGGTTTGCAACATCATTTGAGGCCTAATATTTCTTCGCTTTCGATTTGTTCTATGTCGAATTGTTTTGAGTACCTAAAAGAATTGCGTAATCCTAACATTAAATAAACAGTCAACAAAATAAATTATATATTTAAAAAAAAAATGTAAAAGGGTAGGCCTATCTATGCCGTTTATAATTTCGGATGGCAGTCAACATTTTGGTTTAATACAAACGTGACTATATTATGTGTTATGGCAAAATATCTCACCATTTGACCTGTACAAGTGCTATTTTGTTATTTTTAAAATGTGGTTTTATATGAGGCAGAATTGCGCACAGTGACAAAAAATATGTATGCAGACAGAAATGCATGAGCAATTTGTCTGAAGTTTGGGGTTGTGTGGATAATCCCATTATATTGTGAGTGAAGAGTCTCTACTGGGAGTATTATGGAAATATCGGTTTGGATTTAATGAGACTGCTCGCATCAGCGGAACATCTCTGAGAGAAAAGCCTGCCCAGGCCGGCCAACCTTCCAATAAGAAGATCGGAAATAGGACTCGGTGGAAAGGGGATCTTTTTTTTTTTCTTTTTTTAAATAAAAAAAAAATTCTCAGGTAACGAATACCACGTTTAATACTGTACAATCTACACACCGAGAACAATGCGTAATGCTCAAGGTCTTTTATCTATCTTGTCTAATGACTTCCCACAGCGGGTTGTTATGCTCTGACAGCGAGTCTCAGAACGGGAACTTTCTTACATTTCCACATTCAAAGGAGGTCCATCAAGGTACATGATTGGCAATTTTCGTCATAATCTTCACATTATTAACAGCAGAATTGACATTGTAGCAGTAGTGCAGATTTTATGCGACACACTCCTATCAGGGAGAGAGTCCCTCGAGCAGCAACACTTTCAGAGTAGCATCATTATCTCGCGCCTGGTCCCTTAACCGATGCTAAAGTGGCACAACCAGTGTATATATTCTCTTTACTGCACGATCTAAAACAAAATAATATTTGCATACACTCTTAAAAAATAAAGGTTCTTTATTGGAATCGATGCTTCCATGAAGAACCTTTAACATCCATGGAATCTTTCCATTCCACGAAAGGTTGTTTATATTCAGATTTTTAGAACGATTTTTCTTCACACTAAGGGGAAAAAAAGGTTATTTTAAGAACTGTTGACTGAAAGGTTCCTTGGGGAACCGAAAATGTTTCTTCTCTGGCACTGATGCTAAAGCACCCATTTGGAACCTTTATTTTTAAGAGTGTTAAGTTATAATAATAATAATAATAATAATTAAAAACGAGAAATTAAAAGTAAAATTAAGTGTTAGTGTAAATTTGCTTATTATTCAATGTTGTAATACAGTGTGTTCTAAAGGCCTTATTTTAAATATATCTTTATAATTCTTCTGAGCGTTATAGGCCTTATTGGAATGGAAATGCTGTCCTTATACACTCTAAAAATGCTGGGTTGTTTTAACCCAATCAATTTTGAGTCAAATATGGACAAACCCAAACGTTGGGTTAAAAACTTTAATTTAAAAAAATGTAACCCAACGGCTGGGTTCGTCTATATTTGACCCAAAGTTGAGTTGAAACAACCCAGCAGTTTTTAGAGTGTAAATTTAAAAATAATATCAATAATAATAAAAAATAATTACATGTCCTTCAAATAAAAGAGTGTATGCCAGTACTAAGCTATCTATTGAGCGCGCTCTCCTCTCTCTGGTCCGGTGAGGGCACCGAGGTTTTGCTGAGAACCGCGGCCGAGTATGGCAGGAATCCGCTCTCGGACCTCTGACCGCTCGCAGTGCAGGTGAAGTCAGAGCTGGAGCTCCTGGAGCCGAGGGCACTGGCAGCCTGGCTGCTGTGGCAGCTGAGACACGAGCACGGACCCGCCGCTGACGGCGCACCGACCGCCGCAGCCGCAGCCGCCGCCGCCGCTGCCGCTGACGCCGCCGCGGAGCTGTTCAGACCCGCGGGAGACTGGTACAGTCCTGGGTGACGGAAACTACACAGCAGCTCCGGGCGCGAGTATGGGTGAGAAAGCGCACGGAAAGTATCGAGGGGGCGAATAGAGGTAGCGAAAGGTGAAGACGCGGCTCCTGACGCGGCCGCCGCAGCAGCTGCTGCCGTGACACCGACATGGGGGTAATAGTGTAGTGGCATGTGGGAATGGAAAGGGTAAGGCAGACTTCCGGTGGCGGCCGCGTGCGTCATCATATAGGTGTAGAAACTGGGATCCGCGGGATGTGGCCAGGACATGGCGAGCCGCTGCCGCTTGTCCTTCATTCGTCGATTCTGAAACCACACCTACACAGAAACACACAGGTAACAATTAGGGATGAGCAGAACAAGAGAACTAAACAATTAAACACTAGTACAGTTTAACTAGCAAACAACCTCAGGAAAAAGCATCTGAAATAATTTTGGTTAAAGCTTTTTCATCAGAGAATAATTTACGTAATCAATTAATTTAAATAAATTCTGTAAATGCAACCCCTTTGGATAAGCTGAAAAGAGGCATGTTTCTGCATCAGACAAAATAAAACATAGCTTATTACATATGGTCTAATGTGTGTTTAACAGTATACCCCACATATTTTTTTGTAAACAGTACCAGAACGCAGACATATACAATTGCCAATTAATCTACTCCTGAACCTTTGTGCTGTAAAGTATAGTTGAACATTTTAAAAGCATTATGAATTAGCAGGAACATATTCGATCGGCTCTGGAAAAGGTGAACCAAATCATGACCATATACCTTTATTGTTGTTTCGGGTAGATTTAATGCTGCGGCCAGTTCACATCTTCTGGGTCTTGACACGTAGTTTTCCCTGTAAAATTCTTTCTCCAATCTCCCAATCTGTTCCCGGGTAAACGCAGTCCGATACCTCCTCACTTGGTCCGAGCTCGAGCTGGAGTTTCCCATGGAATTACCGTTCATATTCGAGAGAGACGAACTTGAATTGGAGGCCCCTGAATTACTGTCCGAAAAACCTAAACCGGATAATGAAAGAAATAAAACAGAAACGTATACATTTTATTTTTTATTTTATCACGCTAATTTACACATTAAAATAAAATACACAAATTTGATCTGTGATTTATTTACAAAATGTAGCTATTCAGTTCAACGGGAACTTGTTGGGATTACATTTAACTTTATTTGTCACATAGATGTAGTGCGCAATTATTTTAAACCAAAAACAGAGAATAAACAATTAAAGACAAACGTATCAAACAATTCAAATGCATCGTTTTAACATTGCAAAATGTATGCACTCTACATAATGCAATCACAGATCATTTAATAAAAAGGCAACGCAGACAGGCTTTCACTCTAAAAATAAAGGTTCTTTATTGGCATCAATGGTTCCATAAAGACTATTGGAATATTATATTCCTACAAAAGGTGGAAAAATGTTCTTTAGATTATTAAAAATGGTTATTTTAAGAAATGTTCTTAGGGGGAACCAAAATGGTTATTCTATGGCACCTTTTTGGAGCCTTTATTTTTAAGAGTGTATGAAATAAAATATAAAAATACACATCAAATGGAATTTCAATTAGAGCTATACCCTTCCAAACTCAAATTAGCATTCGAACGAATGTATAAAGCACAAGCTGAAAGTTTCCATGCGGTTTGTTTACCTTTGCTGTGGTTTTCCTTGTGTTGGCTGATGCTGCCCGGCGAGCGATGAGACGGGCATCCCACTTCCACATCACTGTTCATATCGGAGTCAGGAGAAACTTCGGGATACAGGTTTATTTTCTTCCTGCTTTCGGAGGACGACACTTCAGTGGAGGAGGTATTGTCGTTGTGGTGGTTTCCAAACAAGCTGTCTATCTCGAACTTGCCTTTGGTGGGAATATCCCCGAGCCCGCCGTGTATTCTCGGGCTGAGGCGACCGGCGTGCGGAGAGTTTTCCAGGGCCTCAAGCACCGCGTTCCCGGCAGAGTCAGTGAGGTTGGAGAGCCTCTTTCCCGCCACTGGACTGTGTAGTCCCCTTTCCATCAGAATCATCTCTTTTCTTATCCTCTCCATCATGAAGTTGTGCAGATAAAAAAAGAAAAAGAAATCCAAAGTCCCAGGGCTGGTGCTCCGATGACTGGTGGCGGATCTAATCCGCATTCAGCTCAGCTGCCGCCTCTAAATAATATAACACCTTTATGAGCTGGAAGCAAAAAACAGAGGAATGCCAGTGTGGGCAACGAATGACTGCTCAAAATGACCCGCGCATCCTCTCTGGTCCAGAAAGTCATTCATCAAAAAATGGTTTGCGCCTTCGTCGTTAAAAGTGCGCGTGACGCGGTTCGAATGATCATTTATTGTAACAGGTTTATAAGCAAATAAATAGGAGAGAGACTGTCATCGGTTGATAGAGTCGGCCCTTGATCGGCCAGACGCGTATATCCAGGTGGAGAGAGAGAGAGGAGAAGTGAGGAGAGCAGCTTCTGATCGGACTCTGTTTTAGATGGCTCCTGGGGTTGGCCTCTGGGGTGAAATTGACAGTCTGATTAATAAAATGAGCGCGGCAACATTTCCCTCTTCATTTAGGAATATCATTATGCTTTGATTCTCTATTGTTCCTTCCTTCTGTTCTGGCTCTCCCACTCCCTCTCCCTCTCTCTCTCTCTCTCTGAGCTCTGTTTCTTTTTTCTTTCTCTGTCGATTATTTCACAACAGACGTTTTCGAATGAGAGGCATTAGTTAAAGATTTTTGCATCCAATTAGAAGATCCCGTTGCGAATATTGTTGTTCGTTACAAAATAACGATATGGAGACATTCAATTTGGTGGCATTATTTAAACGCTGCGGTTTTCTTATCGCATATATTTGTTGGAGATAGATGACCCAAACGTTTGCAAATCTCATCTATATTATTACATAGTATTTTTGAATCGTTTGTTGGTAGAATTATTTATTATTTTGTTATTAGTATACGTTCTCGTGTTACGTTTTATGTATCTATGCTGAAATGACGAGATAGGCTATTTTCAAATGTCAAATGATTGATCCTAATTTAACACGAAACATGTAAAACTAACAAATGTGTTTTCGTTTATTAAACCCATGTTTAAAATTCATGGAATGAAAGACCGAATCAAAAGTATGTAATAAGACGGGGAAAAAAACCCTTTTATTTATTTTGTATATATTGGGAGATGGAATCATGAAATCTTTAGGCTACTGTTTATTGCTACATATTTATAATATGCAGATCTTAAAACTGTATAGAGGTTATAATTATGATCAATGCCAATCTACATTGCCAATCTCGTTGGTCATGCATGCCTATACACAAAATAAATCTGGGTAACACTTTTATTTTACAGTGTCATTGTGACATATGTTACATGTAGTAATTACTATAAATGATGCAAAATTACGTGCAACTAACCCTAAACCAAACCAAACCCTAATCAAAACCCTATAGTAAATGCATGTAGTTAACTAATACTACGCAGTACTTAATTGTATAATTACAGTGTAAAAAATAAATCTGATATCCTAAAGGGTAGGCTATTTCACTTTATACATATTTCTCACAATATCTCTCAAACGCTGTAAAATAGGTAGCCTAAGTATTAATCCGTTTTAATATGTGATCCTGCTCTCAAATCAAGTGTTAAGGTGTGGGCGTGAGCGCTGAGAGAGCGCGCGTGACCGAGACGCGCACTAAACCTTTTGCGCGTCCTCTGGCGCCCTCGCCAGTTTTTCATCAGATAATACAACATCTTGAATTCAGTGAGCCATCATCAACCTGCCTTCCCATTTTGTTCAAATAATTATTTAACCACAGTTCTAACCAGTTTATTAATTTATTGTAACATATTAATAATTTATCAATTGTTACATTGGTAAAATCTAATGACATGTTCAGATCATTGTAAAAAATATTTGTGAAAAATAATGCCTTTGATAAGATCGCCAATACGTAGACCGTATAGTATAATCTCTGCTAGACGCAAAATAACTATAATATCTTAGAGTATTATTATAAACCGTTTAGGCCTCAATCTGCAAAAAGTCTTTGATAGAAACAAAATCGCATAGCATCTTGCTTGCTCTCGCTGTTAGAGGGTAAGTTCACCCCAAAAAAAAAAAAAAAATTCTGTCATCACTCTCAAGTTGTTCCAAACCTGTATGAGTTTCCTCCTTCTGCTGAACACAAAAGAATATATTTTGAAGAATGTTTGTAACCAAAAAGTTGGGGCACCATTGATTTCAATAGTTTTTTTTTCCCATATGGAAATCAATGGGCGCCATCAACTGTCTGGTACCAACATTCTTCAAAATATCTTGTTTTGTGTTCGGCAGAAGGAGGAAACTCATACAGGTTTGGTTTACATGTTGAGGGTGACTAAATGAAGACAGAACTTAGATTTGTGGGTGAACTATCCCTTTAAGGAGACAAACAATTAAATTTTAATGTAATTTGTTAATTACTATTTCAAAACTATTATATTCGAGACTAAAAAAAGTATTGATCTTTATTAAAACTATACTCACAGTCTTCGAATTTACATGTCAGTTAATAACTTAAAACTTGGGAGACTGGGTGACTGTAACATGGGGAGAGTTGTGACATCACCATCTCCACGAAATAATAAACTTGGAGTCCCATTTCAGTGTTTATCCAATTCCTCCCAGATCCTTTATCCTACTGTATATGATTTATTTATTTATTTGTTTACCAAAACTGTATTGTATTTAGTACTTAAACTTTTGCAAATAAAACCATATAACTTATTAGGGGTGGGAATTTTTTGGTAGGCTATACCTCACGATTCGATTATTAAGATCAAGATCATTACATACATGACTGGCAGTCATCTGTAATGAAGCAAGGCAGCCCTGAGACAAATAGAAAAACTACTTAGTACATAAAAGAAATTCTTTAATACAAAAATAAAAACTTTTTCCAATATAAAACTGGTAAATAAAATAAAAATAAATAAACAATAGGACACATACAGTAAAATAGAAAAATTACAATATACAAATTAAATAATTTAATTTTTTTAGGTACAATAAAATGTCTTAAGAAATATACAGAAATGGAATGAAAATACCTAAAAACATTTTTAAAAAACACTGTCTTTGTAACGATGCGGGAAGAATGAAGCGAGAAGTGAATCCAATTGCAAGCACATTTATTAATAAAACAAACAAAAGAAACTCAGACCAGGAACACAGAAACAGCAACCATTACAACATTAACAACTCACAAAGACAGGGCTTAAATACAGGGGTAAACGAGCTAAACAAGATAACAAGAGGGCGTGGTTAATCAGAAACACCTGGGGATACTTATAAACTAGAAAAACTACAAAGGACTACAAAACATGACACAGCACAGGAAATAACTAAAGTTCACACAAGACAAGGGAAACACAGGACAGACAGGAACAAGACATGAACCCACACCGTGACATAGCCCTCCCCCTATGGGCGACTCCCGACGCCCGTAAAAAAAAACGTTCAGGAGGGTGGTGAAGTGAAGGCGGTCTTGGGGGAGGGATGGAGGGCCAGGTCCGCGCAGGGAACAGGACCAGGGCCTTGCAATGGCGGGCATGGGCCATGGAATGTGGGCGGAGCAGGACGCACAGGCGGCGGCCAGGGCGGAGCAGGCTGCGCAGGCGGCCAGGGCGGTGACAGTCCATCAGGTGACCAGGGTGGAGATGACCCCTCGGGTGGCCAGGGCGGTGAAGACCCTTTGGGCGGCCACGGCGGTGAAGACCCCTCGGGCGGCCACGGCGGTGAAGACCCCTCGGGCGGCCACGGCGGCCACGGCGGTGAAGACCCCTCGGGCGGCCACGGCGGTGAAGACCCTTCGGGCGACCCCGGCTCGGGAGCAGCAGACACCGGCTCGGGAACAGCAGACACCGGCTCGGGAACAGCAGACACCGGCTCGGGAACAGACAACACACACACTGGCTCGGGAACAGACAACACACTCACTGGCTCGGGAACAGACAACACACTCACTGGCTCGGGAACAGACAACACACTCACTGGCTCGGGAACAGGAACAGTCTCGGAATAGGCCATCTTGTCCGTAGACACTGGCTCGGAGGAAGTGATGTGAACAGTCTCTGAATAGGCCATCTTGTCCGTAGACCCTGGCTCGGAGGAAGTGACGTGAATGGTCTCTGGCTCGGCCATCTTGTCCGTAGACACTGGCTCGGAGGAAGTGACGTGAATGGTCTCTGACATGGCAGACGTGACTTGAACAGGCTCTGACTGGGCAGACGTGACGTGAACCGTCTCTGGATCAGCAGAAGTGACGTGAACAGTTTCTGACTGGGCAGAAGTGACGTGGACAGTCTCTGGATCGGCAGAAGTGACGAGGACAGTCTCTGGATCAGCGGGCTCTGGCACAGGATCAACGGGCTCTGGGCTGGGCATGATCAGCAGGGAAGAGGGCTTTGTGCTGGGCAGGACCAGTGGTGACGGAAACTCTGGGCTGGACGGGACCAGCGGCGAAGGAAACTCTGGGCTGGACGGGACCAGCGGCGAAGGAAACTCTGGGCTGGACGGGACCAGTGGCGAAGGAAACTCTGGGCTGGACGGGACCAGCGGCGAAGGAAACTCTGGGCTGGACGGGACCAGTGGCGAAGGAAACTCTGGGCTGGACGGGACCAGCGGTGAAGAAAACTCTGGGCTGGGTTCATGGGCTGTCGCTGATGTGTGTGCTGCCCACACACACAAAACAGCCATGGACACCACAATGAGCGCTGTGTCCTCCAGAGCAGACTCAAGTGCGGCGTGTTCAGTCTCTGGCGGGCAGGTGATTGGCTCCGGTTCTGGCGAACAGGCGACGGGCTCAGGCTCTTGCTCGAAGACTGGCTCTGGCTCTTGCTCGAAGACTGGCTCTGGCTCTTGCTCGAAGACTGGCTCTGGCTCTTGCTCGAAGACTGGCTCTGGCTCTTGCTCGAAGACTGGCTCTGGCTCTTGCTAGAAAAATGGCTCTGGCTGGACATGGCTGACGTGAAGCTCTGGATGGACGTGAAGCTCTGGCTGGACGTGGCTGACGTGAAGCTCTGGCTGGACGTGGCTGACGTGAAGCTCTGGCTGGACGTGGCTGACGTGAAGCTCTGGCTGGACGGTCTCTGGCTGGACGGTCTCTTGCTTAGGAGCCACCGGACACGTCATTGAGGAGGCCATTCTTCTCCTCCTCCTCCGTCTCCGGACCACCGGACTCGGGACCACCGGAACTGGGACCACCGGAACAGGGACCAGCGGTGAAGGCCTGGCGTGACACGGGATGAAGCGCTCCAAACATCTGGAGAGCACCTCTCTCCAGTCCAGACCGGAGAGATCGGGGAGTTCCCTCGGGTTGACCTCCTTAGCCTCCAGCCGGTAACAGACTTTAATTGCCTCGTCATCCAGGGAGCAGGAGGCAGCAAGAGGAACAAACCCCCACGTATACTGGAACAGATCAAGGCTTTCCAGGGCCAAGGCCGCGATCTGTCCAGCGAACTCCCGGTCTAGCCTGTGTAGATCAGGCGAGATCTGTGCTGCTGGATTCATATTCGGTGAGTTGTTCTGTAACGATGCAGGAAGAATGAAGCGAGAAGTGAATCCAATTGCAAGCACATTTATTAATAAAACAAACAAAAGAAACTCAGACCAGGAACACAGAAACAGCAACCATTACAACATTAACAACTCACAAAGACAGGGCTGAAACACAGGGCTTAAATTACAGGGGTAAACGAGCTAAACAAGATAACAAGAGGGCGTGGTTAATCAGAAACACCTGGGGATACTTATAAACTAGAAAAACTACAAAGGACTACAAAACATGACACAGCACAGGAAATAACTAAAGTTCACACAAGACAAGGGAAACACAGGACAGACAGGAACAAGACATGAACCCACACCGTGACAGTCTTCAGTGTATGAATTAAATATAAATTGATTTATAATAAAGATACAAAAGTGATTGCCGTAAGCAGAGTTATTTTTTTTAATTCACGTCTTATCTTACAACCATCCTCTTACATACAACTAAGAACAGTTTCTTTTTTAATAATTTTACATAATACCTAGACAGTGGAAAAGAAAGACAGATATATGTGTCCTGGCCAGTGTTTAAAAAAAGGTAAAAACTGATGAAGTTTTAAAGTCAAGCTGATCATTCAGATCAGTTGCAAAGAAAAGATGAAAGCCAATGGTGAGGATTTTGAGACCTCAGACAGCAAAAACTTTTATGTTGTTTGTATGGAGCCATTTGGCAGCTCAAAGCTAAAGGAAGTGTGAGTAAAATGTGCCCTGTTCAATCTCTGGGCTAAAAAAAACATTGATTTTTCACCATTGTGGCTCTGATTGAGAACATTCACACATAAACACAGACTTAGACACACTGAAAGTGTTTTTTTTTGGGCTAAATCTACATGTTCTTTACACAGGTACACTGGGGTCAAATGTTCATTAAAGGGTAACTAAACCCTAAACCAACTTTTTTTAGTTAATGATCTGTAAGACTGGGGCTTTATTATTGCTGTTCATTGATTCAAGTATTTTTTTTGACATTTGGGTTAAAGTGTTTTAATTCTACAATATATGGTGTAAAAACGTCTGAGTGCTGCCCTCTTCAGGTTGAACGGTGGCTACTGCAGTTGAATTTTCCTATTGGATGTTGCGGTGGTTCGTGACATAAGCAACCACCAGTTAACCACACCCTTGCCTAAAGAAAGATGCCTCTCGGGTGAACGCCCCCCCTCCGCTGGGCTCTGCCCACTTTTCCAGGATTTTTTAAATATTGCCAGTGGGTGGAGTCAGGCTCTGACCAGGGGTTTAGTTACCCTTTAAGTATTAAAAGTTAAGGAAGTTCCCTTTCGAGGGATGCTTTGGGAACGCCCTACCCCTGAGTGATTGCATCTGAAGCACGTGTCAACTAGTCCAATGGCGAGAGTGAACGTCACAGGCGGGTGACGTCATGACCAGGGAAGGATAATAGCACATCTGGAATAACCGGCGTTAGCTTCTGTGCCTCAGCTTCTGTCTTATTTATTGTTGTCTAGACCCCAAAACTTTTAAGCTGGCTATGATAAAACCGCTTGTTAAAAAAACGCAACTTGATCCTACAGAATTAGTCAATTACAGGCCGCTCTCGCTCTACCTTTTCAGTCAAAGATACTAGAAACGGCAATATCCTCACAACTATGTTCCTTTTTAGAAAGAAATGGTATCTGCGAGGATTTTCTGTCAGGATTTAGACTGTACCATAGTATTGAGACAGCTCTCATCAGAGTCACAAATGATTTGCTCTTATCATCCGATCGTGGTTGTATCTCTCTATTACTCGATCTTAGTGCTGCATTTGATACCATTGACCACAACATTCTTTTAAATAGACTCAAAAATTATGTTGGCATTAGTGGAATTGCATTAGCATGGTTTAAATCATACTTATCTGACCGTTATCAGTTTGTAGCAATAAATGAGGAGATTTCTTATTGGTCAAATAATTCAGTATGGTGTACCACAAGGCTCAGTACTAGGACTGATCACTCTGTACATGCTACCCTTAAGAGATATCATTAGGAAGCATGGCATTAGTTTTTTTACTGTTATGCTGATGATACTCAGCTCTATATTTCTTCACGCCCTGACAAAACTTACCAATTCACAAAATTAAAGGAATGCATAGCTGATATAAAAAACTGGATGACTAGTAATTTCCTACTACTTAAT
Organism: Gila orcuttii; assembly: GCA_026230005.1. Taxonomy (NCBI): domain Eukaryota; kingdom Metazoa; phylum Chordata; class Actinopteri; order Cypriniformes; family Leuciscidae; genus Gila; species Gila orcuttii. The sequence goes on along the minus strand of JAPDVR010000007.1, from coordinate 11,704,835 downwards.
TCTGAAAAAACAGAGATTCTAATTATTGGACAACAAACTTCCTCACATAATAACCTAGAATACTGTCTAACACTTGATGGCTGCTCTGTCAAGTCTTCGCAGTCGGTTAGGAACCTTGACGTGCTCTTTGATACCAATCTTTCATTTGAAACTCACGTGTCTAGAGTCTGTAAAACCGCATTTTTCCATCTTAAAAATAAATCTAAATTTTATGTCATATGCTCTCAATGACAAATGCAGAACAAATAGTTAATGCGTTCATGACATCAAGGCTTGATTATTGTAATGCTGTTATGGGTGGTTGCCCTGCACGCTTAAACAAACTACAGCTGGTCCAAAACGCGGCCGCTAGAGTTCTTACCAGAACCAGGAAGTATGACCATATTAGCCTGGTTCTGTCAACACTGCATTGGCTCCCTATTAAACATCGTATACATTTTAAAATATTGCTGATTACTTACAAAGCACTAAATGGCTTAGTTCCCCAGTACTTGAGCGAGCTCTTAACGCACTATAGTCCTTCACGTCTATTGCGATCTCAAAATTCCGGCCTGTTGATAATACCTAGAATATCAAAATCGACTGCTGGCGGTAGATCCTTTTCCTATTTAGCACCTAAACTTTGGAACAGTCTTCCTAACATTGTCCGGGAAGCAGGCACACTCTGTCAGTTTAAATCTAGATTAAAAACATATCTCTTCAACCTGGCATACACATAGAACACTATACATTCCTATTATTAGGCTGTATAAATTAGGTCAGCCGGAACCGGGAACACTTCCTATAACACCTGATGTACTCGTTACATCTTAAAAAGAATGGCATCTATGCTCATTTTAGTCTTTCTGTTTATTACGAATTTTAATGTAGTCAGCTGGATCGGGGCCGTATCCAGATCAGATGGTGGACCTGCACCTAGACACGACCACAACGCATGATGTAATCAGCCGGATCCGGGCAGTATCCAGATCACATGGTGGGCCTGCGCCTAGACACGACCACAACGCATCCCTGAAGTGTCAGCAGAGCTTTTGTCAACTAGACTCTCCCCTGTGAAGGCCTCATCGACACGTCAGCCATCGGCACTGATCCTCAACAAACTCATCCCTATACGTGCATGATGACTCCGATCTTCCACCAGATGAACTGCATGAAATAATGTTCCGATCCAATCTGACTTCTGACCAGTAATTCTGCCTGAATCATAATCATACACTGTTCGTTCCATGGCCAGAGGAGAACTGGCCCCCCGACTGAGCCTGGTTTCTCCCAAGGTTTTTTTCTCCATTTTGTAACTGATGGAGTTTTGGTTCCTTGCCACTGTCGCCTTTTTCGCCTTTCTTCGCCTTTGTCGCCATTGGCTTTTGGCTTGCTTTGTTGGGGACATTTAATTCTATATTTAACAATATTATTACAACATTATTTTCCTGTTATCTCTGTAAAGCAGCTTTGAAACAATCTGCATTGTAAAAAGCGCTATATAAATAAAGGTGACTTGACTTGACATGTCCCAAAATAGTACAGCTCCAATACAGAAATCATGGCGAACAAAGAACAAAGATTCAGATTGTGTACTTCTCCCTGCACATGAGCTGTGTTTGATGTGTTTGGGGGCGGAGCGTGCCTGTTAGCCTTCAAGGGGGCTGACTGCGAGCATTGTGAGTGGCTGTTGCTTTGCACGCTCCGCTCTCGCCTGTCACTCTTTGAGGAGAGTGTTCAGTTAGCGTTCCCTGCGGTTCAGGCCCTCAGATCGCAGGGTTCGCAAATGGATCTCATGGAGGGTTTGAGACGGGCCCTGCCCCTTTCTCAGCCTTTACCCATGAGATCCAGTGCTCTCACTCCGGGATCGGAAGCCCGTGCTTTGGCTTCTTCTGCCCTGGAGAAGGGCCAGGTGCTTCAGCCATCTAGTTCTGAGGAAGTGGATGTGTTAAGCATTGAAACGGGGCAAGAGGATTTGCCATCCCTTTCCCCTGCATATGAGGAGCTGGTGGAGGTAGTTCCTTGCGCTGTGTCAAAGTTAAATATCGAATGGCCAGCCGAGAAACAAGGTGCTCGTCCTAAAAGCAAACTGGATGAGCGCTTTCTGATACCAAACACAGTAACTCCACCACAGGGCCTTCCATTTTTTCCCGACCTCCCCAAAGAGATAGAGGTTGTGGAATCAACCATACTCTTCACAAGTATTTAGTCCTCAGGTTTGCGTATATTCTGACATTAGAGGGCAAAAGAGTGTGGTTATGGGGTGATGCCGAAGGGGGAACAGACGCTTGCAAGCTATCTGTCCCCTAGCTCGGCATCGTCCCTGAAGGTCCCGGCGCTTCCCACTAAGCGCCCTAAAAACATCATCTACATTAGTGGTGTCAGGGATCAGCCAGGCTCCACCACCACACAATCACTGACATCACTATCACCTGAGTATTAATCTCCAGCACCTGCATGCCATCTGCTTATCACCACAAACACTCTGGCACTTTGTCTGGTCTCGTAGAATGAGTAAGGACTTCCTATGTATCCTCGCTTACCTTACACGCTTCATTGGCAAAGTATCTTCATCTCCCAGAGTGTGTCTCTTAGTCTTCAGTGTCTCCCAGTTCGTCGTTGTCTTCATCTTCTTCGTCGTGCCTGCAAAGACTCACCTCTCTTCCAACACCGGTGTGTGCTCCATCATCCACGGTCTCATCTACCATCATAACAGAAAGGACAGTCAGTATCTCCGGTTCTTCATCCTTCATAGACATTCATCCACAACAGTTCCCGCCACTGCTATTTACTTAATATTTAATAAATCTGTTTCTCACCTCAACCATCTTGTTTAGAGTATCTGTTTCGTTACAGAAGACCAGACTAACACCATTGGCGAACCCAGTGCCCTACTCTGGTTTGGCGGAGGATTGCGAAGGATTTTCTAAGGAGGTGTTTATTATTTCCCTGCTGACGGGGCGAGCACTCAATTGGGCCCGGACCCTTTGGATTACACCATCAAGTTCCGGACTCTAGCGCTCAGCCTCACCACCTATCGGCATGGACATAATCCGTGTCTATGACTGCATCTCGCTGATGATTCCATGGGTATAGAACGGTTCATGCAGCTCGCCATCTGTACTGATCGTCGTATGCAGCCCTGCATGGAAGATCTACATGGCCAGTCGTCACATTTTCTACCTCGCCAACCAGAGTATACCAGCACTTTAGAACCAGTCCCCATGCAGGTGGATAACACTCGCCTAACACTCAAGGAGCGGCAGAGGAGGCTGACTCAGGGTATTTGTCTGTACTGCGGCGCTGGAGGACATATCATTTCAGCATGTCCCATTCGTCCACCGCGACCTATGGTGAGTGTCATTCATTCCTCCTCGGTCAACGTAAAAACCTCTCACCACTGAAGTTGTCCTTACCACCTCACACATCTCCCTTCCAGTACACGCCCTCCTCAACTCTGGGTCAGCAGGAAACTTAATCTCTGACTCCCTCTACCGCCAGATCAATCTCCAGAAAACGTCTAACGAAACCCACTAACAGGTACAATCGATAATTGGTAAACCTCTCAATAAAAAGAACGTCCGTTTTTCTGTGGGACCTCTCCACCTGTAAGTTGGACAACTACATTCTGAATCCATCACTCTACTGGTTCTGGAGAATTCCACCGCTGGTATCATCCTAGTGACAGTATGGGGAAGAGACCTCTAGTGGACACCCAGGGAAACACAAACCAGACACTGTGACACCTAGGGTGTCCGTGGTTAGTGCAACACAATCCCGTTCTCTCCTGGGTAACGGGAAAAATCCTGAAGTGGGGCGATAGCTGCTTTCTCTGATGCTTCCCACATCTTCTTCAACCGGTGATTCCCCTTCCGATCAACTCCACTTCCATCGATAGCCCCCTAGAACAGCAGTCTATCGACATTCCGACCTGTTACGCCCCCTTCAGTGATGTCTTCTGTCACAAACGGGCTTCATCGTTGCCACCACACCAGCCATAGGACTGTGCCATCGACCTCCTTCCGGATGCCCCAGTTCCTCACGGTAAAATCTATTTGCTGTCTCTTCCTGAACAGAAGTCCATGGAGGAGTACGTGGAAGAGGCCCTCCATCAAGGTTACATCCGCCCTTCCACCTCCCCTGCTGCTTCGAGTTTTTTCTTCATGGCGAAGAAGGACAGAGGCTTGTGGCCCTGCATCGATTACAGAGCCTTCAACAATATAACAGTCAAGTTCCGATACCCAGATCCTCTCGTCCCAGCAGCCCTGGAACAACTTCGGGGAGCAGCCATATTCACTAAGTTGGACCTCCACAGCGTGTATAACCTCATCCGGATACGTGAGGGGGATGAGTGGATGACTGCTTTTGTGACCCCAACTGGACACTATGAATACTTGGTCATGCTGTACGGCCTGGTAAATGCCCCCTCTGTATTCCAGGACTTTATGCATGAGGTGCTCCGGGAATTCCTCCATCATAAGGTGATCGTCTACATTGATGACATTCTGATATATTCACGGAGCCTGGCTGAACATCGCCACCACGTTGCCGAGGTCCTCCAACGCCTCCGTGAACATCAGCTCTTCCTTAAAGCTGAGAAATGCTCGTTCGGCTTTATTTTTAAACCGATTCAATTTCACAATCTCCTATCGTCCTGGTACAAAAAATTGTAAAGCAGATGCTCTATCCCGTATACATATTCCCGAAAAAGACCCGAAGTACCTGAGCCCATCTTTCCTCAAAAAAGCATTGCGTGCCCCATCCAGTGGTCACTCGACCAATAACTTTCCTCCTCCAGTGTCTCCGAGCCATCTCCTGTCCTCCCGACCCCACCTATGTCCCCAGGTCTCAATGCACCAATCTCACTCACTCTGCACATACATCAGTGGGCACTGGTCATCCAGGGGCCAACCGCACCCTCTCACTGCTACAAGATCGTTTCTGGTGGCCCAACATGGCCAGGGACGTGAGAAGGTTTGTACAAGGATGTTATGACTGTGCCATCTCAAAGAGTCCACGCCACCTTCCATCTGGCAAGCTTCTTCTGTTGCACGTTCCCCAACGACCCTGGTTACACCTGTGAGTAGATTTCGCCACAGACCTACCTCCATCTGAAGGTAATACCTGCATACTCGTAATTATTGACCGATTCTCTAAATCCTGCCGTTTGATCCCTCTAAAAGGTTTACCCACGGCCATGACCACTGCAGAGCTCCTCTTCAATCATGTATTCCGGTGCTATGGAATTCCAGAAGACATAGAAGACTATTCCAGAAGACCATCTGATCGAGGTCCCCAGTTCATCTCCCAGGTATGGAGGGCTTTCTTTAAGCTCCTAGGTGTGACCGTCAGTCTTTCATCTGGATATCAAGCTGCACCTGCCCTGCAAGAAGCTGAGTCCCAGATACGTTGGCCCCTTCACAATCATCCGACAGATAAACCCCGTCACCTACCAGCTCCAGTTACCCTCACACTACAGAATCCACTCTACATTTCATGTTTCACTCCTTAAACCTTACCACTCCCCTGGGGCCTGACGCAGTTCGAGAACTGCGTTGGGCCACAGATTTGTCTCTTCGGGCCACCAAAGAGACCTCTCTCGCCATTGGGCGGTCTATGGCAGCCTCTGTGGCCGCGGAGAGACATCTCTGGTTGAATTTGTCAGAAATAAAAGAAAAAGACGGACACCGTTTTTTCTGGACGCCCCGCTGTCGCCTCCTGGCCTCTTCGGTGAAGCTGTAAACACTGTAGTGAAGAGGTTTCAGTAGGATAAAAGACAAGTGGAGGTGTTCAAGCACTACCTCCCTCACTGTCCCCAGGCCCCTGAGGCTGCTGGGCATGAGCAGCCCCAGCCGTCTAGCTTTTCATATTGAGCACAAAAGAAGGAGTGTGTCTCATCTCGTGCCCCCCCCCCAGAAGCCCAAGCCTTTTAAGCAGAAGACCAATCTGAGGAACGTTCTTCCCGCCAGACTTCTGAGGACATTCCCCTCTGGAGTGGAGCAGTGTACACCTCATTACACGTTGCCCGTGCCACTTCGATGCCCTAAGGAGGCGGTTCTGCCCACCCCACCACCCTTAGTACCTCGGGGCGCAGCGGTTTCCAGCGAGCTTGTGATTCAACGATACCACAATGCTGCATCAGGCTTGTGCGCTCCGAGGTCAGTAGAAAATTAGTCAAATCAGTTGTTTCCTGCCAGTATGCTTCAGGGCACCGAAGTGGCTACTCTAACTACATCAGAGGCCAGCCTCGAGAGGCTTCTTCCCCTAGTAGATTATCTGGCAGAATGGAGGACTCTGCCCAACATATCTCAAAGGGTCCTGCAAATTGTAGAAAAAGGTTACAGAATCCAGTTTGGTTCTCATCCCCCACAATACAATGGGGTGTTACTCACAGTTGTACATCCAGAGCAGGCTTTTGTGATGGAATAAGAAGTGAAATCTCTTTTAGCAAATGAAACAATAGAACCAGTTCCTCCACCCTACAGAGACTCTGGGTTTTACAGCCAGTATGTCATTGTTCCCAAAAAGGATGGAGGGTTGTGTGCTTTATTAGACCTTTGTCTTCTAAATTGTTCTGTCAAGAAACTCAAGTTCAAGATGTTAATGTTGAAGCAGATCATGACTCAAATCATATCCGAGGATTGGTTTGTTACGATACATCTAAAGGACGCATACTTCCATGTCTCCACCCTTCCAGAAGACAGGAAGTTCCTGAGGTTTGCTTTCAGGGGCAAAGCATACCAATATCGGGTTCTTCCGTTTGGTCTAGCTTTATCACCCTCACGTTCATGAAATGCGTAGATGCAGCTCAGGCGCCTCTCCGACTGCAGGGCATACACATTCTGAACTATATTGACGACTGGCTTTTCCTAGCAGAGTCGTAACAGTTGGCAATTCAACTTCGAGATGTTGTTCTCACACATATGAAAAAGCTCGGGTTGAGACTGAATGCCAAGAAAAGTGTGCTTTCCCCAGCACAGCCTTTGAGTTCTTCCATGTGCCAACGACCATTACACACCTGGTCAGAAACTACTTCAAAGATTTGCAATTCTGCCTTACAACAACAGAATACACAACATCATGGCAATCATTGGAAGTGGGAATATTAGCTGGGTGTACCATCTCACCCCTAGCCTTTACCATGGCAATGGAATTGATCATTCGAGCTTCCAAATGGGTTGTAGGAGGAGAACGTCTCTAGTCTGGACAGCGACTACCTCCCATTCGTGCCTACATGGATGACATGACCATTGACCTCAACCATTGCATGTACCAAACATGGGCATGGATGAAGTTAAAATCCAGCAAATCCAGAAGCATATCCATAGTCAGAGGGCAACTTGTCCAGAGATTCCACATTGATGAAACTCCCATCCTGACGGTGTTGGAAATGCCAGTCAAGAGCTTAGGGCGATGTTACAACGCAACAATAAACAATACCTTGCTTCCTGGCAAGCTGAAACTGTGGTGCCTGCAATTCAGGTTGCTCCCACGTCTGATGTGGCCTCTAACAGTCTACGAGGTCCCCATTACCAAAATCGAGAAACTGGAGAGAACAGTCAGTTATATCAAGAAGTTGCTTGGACTATTGGCCTATATGGGAAAAGTGCACTGGAACTGGCTGTCTCTAGCCTCACTGAAGAGTATAAATGCACCAAAGTGAGACTGGACATGACCCTGACCGAGTCTCAAGATGCTATAATACAAGCGGCTGCACCCAGACTGGCAAATGAGAGGAAGTGGAGAAGGAAGTGGCACAAAGGCAGTCTCGCAGGTCAAACAGGGACAGTGGACTAAGTGGGAAAACCTGGAGAAACGTAAGCTCACCTGGTAGGATCTTTGGGAAATGGAAGGAAGCAGACTGAGCTTCATCATCAAAGCCACCTACAACCTACTTCCCACACCCAATAACCTAAACCAGTGGACTGGAAAAGATCCATTATGTCCTCTCTGTCAAACAATAACTCTGTCAACAATAAATTCTTCTAATGACAGCTCGAGATCTCTAGTTTGTTCCAACTATGGTTTCGGGAAACAGCAAATCATTCATCTATATTGGTAACGATGGAACTTGCAAGCATATTTAACTAATGATACTTTTGAGAAAAACACCCACGGTTTAGAATGACATGAGGGTGAGTGTAGTGTAACCAACTGGACACTAGAGGGCACTCCAGTTGAGTAAAGCTTATAGAGAGAGTTAAAAAGGGAAGAATAAAAAAAATGGATGTTGAGTAACTGAGCTGTTTGTGTGTCCTGATGTTTCACCTCAGAGTTTAAGATATAACCATCTGTTACAGTGAGTACATTCATTTTAGACAACTGTGTGCTTTCAGTTTAGTTCCAGCAGTTTGAAAAGGGTTATTTTTCCTTTCTAAGTCACGTCTAGCCAATTTTATTTTAGTTATATAGGGCTTCTCAAAACGGGCAATGTTTCAAAGCAATTTACATTAAAATATCGCAGTGCTAATGTCTCAAAAAGTCATCAATTATCAGTTTATTTAAAAGTAGCATAACTTTTGGCCCTATTGGGGGTAAGAACATTGTTTGGGTTGTGCTTCAGTTCTGTGTGACTGCGAATGTGGTTATCCTTCTGATCATAAAACATTCACTACTAGGCTTAAGAGATATAACCAGGGGTCCGTTTCCCGTACAACTCTTTTTTTATTCTTTATTTTTACAGGCAAGTCATTAAGAACAAGTTCTTATTTACAATGGCGGCCTGACCAGTGGAATAACGTCTCAGGTTACGACTGTAACCTATGTTCCCTGAGAACAGGGAACGAGACAATACGTCAACGACGTTATGGGGAACGCCTCAGGCGTGACAGGTGTCTGAAATCACTATCAAATCACGTCAATCATATTGACCGGCGACAGCCCGTGAATCATTAGCGTGAATGATTAACGTGCGACCTGGAAGTATAAAGGGGTGCCTTGCACACATGACAAATCACCTTATCGTCTGAAGGGACTGTACGGTAGGCAAGCCCCGAGGCATGGCAGGGAGACGTATTGTCTCGTTCCCTGTTCTCAGGGAACATAGGTTACAGTCGTAACCTGAGACGTTCCCTTTCGAAGGGAACTCAACAATACGTCAACGACGTTATGGGGAACGATATACCAACTCCGCCATGCTAAGGGGAGTGCATGCCAAGTGGCAGTGACAACTGTCAGAACCAGCAAATTCAAATGAAACGCTAGAACCACTCACCCTCAGGTCACACTGGGCTGTCAGTGACAGCATTCCCTACGGTCATAGCCCAAGCTACAGCCTCACAGAAAAACCTTCATAAAAATGGTTAAATGAAAGGTCTACCTGGGCCGGCTCCGGGCCTGGAACCACAGCTTCCAATTAGAAGGGGTCCCTTCTAGGGAACGTGGCTAGGGAACCTGAAGGAACCCCAGCCAGTCACTATTCAGGGGAACGTACTCACCCCGAAATGCCACCAGGACGGCCTGACCTGGCGTCAGAAAATAGACACTTAGTCTGGCCAAATCCTGTCTGTCTGAAGACAGAGCCTCTGGACAACAAAGCCTTAGGTAAAGCATCCAACCCGAGGGACTGCGAAGCTGGCAGCGAACCACTCGGCCCGGATCTCAGAGACGGGATATCCCGGAGAGTATGACTCAGCAAAGTGCTTTCCAACCCTTGCTAGCGAGGGGAGTTTCTCTACTCGATCCACGGATCAACCCAGTGTCTGTGTTTCAAAACACTGAGGAGGCCTGTGAAGGCCTAAGGGCTGATCTAACTGGGAGGCCTCACGAGAGGCCTACGACCGTCTGACCATACTCAGGAAGCCGTATGCTCATAGAGACCCTCGGTGAGGGGAGCACAGGTCTGCCTGGTAGGCGAACCAGGCTGTAGGCAGAAAAAGTTCCGAGAGGGAACCAATAGCAGAGAATGAACACTTTAGCGAGCCAGGGCGCAAGCTCGCCTTCAGCAGCTGCCTATTAAGGCTAGCTGAAACTGATAGCAAGAGACCACTAGCTTCATAAACCCAGCACCACTAGGGAACGTTACAGGGAGGCCCGGAGAGGCCTACTACCTGATAGCCAACGTAAGTGGGAATTCACCTCCAGGGAGGCCCGTGAAGCCTACTACCTGATAACCACAGTAAGTGGGGTGCCACAGTACGTGGGAACTCAACTTCAGGGAGGCCCGGTGAGGCCTGCTACCTTACAACCACAGTATGTGGGGAGCTCACCTTCAGGGAGGCCTGGTGAGGCCTACTACCTGACCGTACTCATTCAAGGAGGCCTAGAGGAGCCTACTACCTGATAATCACAGCATGTGGGAACTCACCTTCAGGGAGGCCTGGTGAGGCCTACTACCTGACCGTTCTCATTCAAGGAGGCCTGGAGGAGCCTACTACCTGATAATCACAGCATGTGGGAACTCACCTTCAGGGAGGCCTGATGAGGCCTACTACCTGACAGCCAAAATATTTGGGAGCTCACATTCAGGGAGGCCCAGAGCGGCCTACCACCTGACAGCCACAATATTTGGGAGCTCACATTCAGGGAGGCCCAGAGAGGCCTACTACCTGATAGCCAACGTAAGTGGGAATTCGCCTTCAGGGCGGCCGGGTGAGGCCTACTACCTGATAACCATCTTAAGTGGGAATTCACCTTCAGGGAGGCCTGAGTGGCCTACTACCTGATAACCACTGGTAGCTTTGAGCCCTGAGTCCGGGTGATAGTATAAGGTGGCCTGCTAGGCCAGCCAGCTGGGGACTTGCCTATCAGGGAGGCCTGGTCGGGCCTACTAGCTAATAGCAAATCATATTCTGCCATAAAGTACACTGTTGGGAACCATACTACACAAGCTGTCCCACAATGTTGGGACTCATCTCCGAGGAGGCCTGTTTAAAGGCCTACTACCCATTAGTGAGTCAACTGCCCGAACCACCAAGGCCAACCACGTAAAGTGAGCTGGCCTACAGTGCCCTCTAGGGGGCTGTCCAATCAAGGAGGCCTGCTGAGGCCTACTACCTAATGGCGCAGCCTTCGTTGGCAGAAAAAGCTGTTTACACAGCGCCTACAGCATCCTGGTGCCTAATCACATTGCCCATGGCAGTGTACTCCGCAAAAAAGCTAGCACCCTTAAAACAAGGGGAGTACAACATACGCCACTCTGCCTCAACGGAGGCCCCATTAGTCAGGGGCCTACCATCTATGCATGGGCGTCAGCTCAGGGCAATGCTCTGGCTTCAGGGGAGCGTACTTCGACCAAAGAAGAAGTGAATCTTACTTCATACTCGACCCGAGCCATAGTGGTGCGAGGTAGGATAAACAGAACTGGGAGTGAAGTGCTCAGACCTACCCTGTATCACAGGGGGATACTCACACCTCACCCTGAGGTTACCAGGGTCCGGGCCTGCCAGCGGCTCTAGGGGTGACAGAAATTTATCTGTGCCCAACCTAGGGGAGTGGGGCTTGAATGAAAGCCATCCACCTACAACCTAGCGCTCGAGCAGTAGCTCAGCGAGGTGAGTGAAGCCTAAACTGGCGGCCTAAATCCGTAGGCCAGTTCTGCATGGCAGGGTCGGGCAGGAAACCCAGTCTTCTTCGTGAAGCGAAAGACGGCCTAACCCTGCTCAATAAAGACATATATACCACGGAGGCCTGTTTGAGGCCTACCATGTCCTTACAAACCATCCTCTGCACCATGCTGCATTACTCTAGTCACCCCAGAATGCAGAGAAGGGGGCGGGCCTTGGCCTAACGACTCCCATGGGAGGAGGCTGTTTATACAGGGATGCTAGAAACCTACATTCACAAAGTGAAGGTTCAGAGGAAGCAATGCTAAATTTTAGCAGATCACTTCTATTATCCCTGGTGAGGGCCAGCCTGCAGGCATAGATCTATCTGAGGGCTCGGAGGAGCCACAGCCTTACTAAAGAATATAGTCTGTATTATTCCATACAAAGGGCTGCATGATCGCTCAGCCTAATGAAAACCCAAACAGAGCTCAAGGGGCGGAATACTCAGGAAGAAGTCAAACGGACCCGTGGGCCGGACATAAGATCTATCTGAAGCTCTAGCGTCAGTCAACACTCTAAGTAAAAAATTCTAAGAGAGAGACCAACTACTCTACCCTGAGGTGGCTAACAGCCCGAAGGCTAACATAGTTATCGTTCTGGCCACCTAATGGGGAACTTCAGGGCCCTAATAATCCAGGAAACTTCTCTTACCTTATTACCTGATGACATAGCAAATGACATGACCCCATAGCTCTATACAGGGAACGAGGTCTGTAGAGAGATACATTTCGGAATTTTAATTCACAAAATTGACTCTTGAAAAGACCAGACAGCTCACCTGCGGCGTGCGGAGTGAAGACTCGCCAGATAGTTCTTTATGAACCTGGGGTCCACCACTTTACATGCCTGAAAGAGGCGTTTCTACTAACCAAGCCTAGGCGGGCCATCGGAACATCGTTCTTATCATAGGCCCAGCGCCAGGCCTGATGTAATGCACGTCTGGGGAGTCAGAAGAGAGGAGAGGGCTGGATTTCTCTTTTTAATGAAGCCCTCCGGGGAGATTATCCATCAGCGACGCTGTATGCGCTTGTGCTGGATAACCTCCCTCAGATCCCTCTTCTAGCGGGAGTCACGCCTTTCCTGCGCCCTGTTCCTCCACAGAGGGGGCGCACGAGAGGCGACACTGGCTCTCTGGCCCTGTCTATGGTCCTCAGACCGTGAAGGGCCAGGCCCTCCCGCCTGCCTGGGCGTGGAACCGGATCTCAGCGGTATGCAGGTTTTTTCCTAAAAGCAGCTGAGCGCGCCTTCGCCTCCCTGAACTTCCCAAGCCCCGCCTCCACGGAGGGGCCAAAGAGTTCAGAGGGCGAAACCGACGAATCGAGGAGAAAGGCCTTCTCTTTCTCCTCAACGTCGGCCAGGTTTAACCAAAGCTGTCTCTCCGTGGCCACCATCGCCGCCATCGACCGACTGATCGTGGCAGCAGTCTGTTTGGTGGCCCGGAGCGCAAAAACCGTGGTTCGGCGCGGCTCAGTAACCGCCTCAGGGGACATCCCTGCCCCCTGGTCGAGATCCTGCAGCAGGTCGGCCTGGTATGCCTGCAGCACCGCCATGGTGTGCAGGGAAGCACCAGCCTGAACTGCTGCCGTGTATGCTCTGCCATTCAAACGCGCTGTTGTCTCTAGCGGTTTGGATGGCAGAAATGGAGCTCTCAGTGTCGACGCCTGCCCAGACATGAGATAGTTCGCAAACGACTCGTCAAATGGGCGGCATCGACACATACCCATGCTCTGCGATCCCCTCAACATCAGCGAAATTAACCCGCTGATGTCAGTGAATACTGGCAGAGAATGGGCTCTTCCATGCCCTCTAGATCTCTGTGTGAAGATCAGGAAGGAATGGATTAGGCTCACCTGAGCTGGTGGTGTATGGCCGGGGAGAAACCGATCGCCGAGCCTACCGCGAGCGGTCTCTCCTCTAGTGCGTTGCCATGGCAGCTACAGCCTGTTGGCGGCGCGCTCCACAACATCCACCAGACCTGCATACACGGGGCAGGGTGGCTGAGAGGGTTCAGGATCTACCTGATTATAAACCTCCTCAGCCATCTCCTGCTCGTCCTGAAGAGCAGCAAGAGCACCTGCTTCGCCCTCGTCAGCCGTCGAATCATCTGAGAGGTTTACAGCACTCTCAAGATGATCGACGAGCTCTATCTGGAAGCCCATGATGCAAGTCGCCGCTCTGCCTCGGCACGAGCGGGACCACGAGAACCAGACGTTGAACCCCCTTCACTCGAGAAGAGGGCCAGACGAGAGCGAGCGTTTTAAAAGAAAAACGCTCACAGTTCACACAGAGGATTCCCTCGAGAATCTCCCGTGCGCGCTCTTCTCCCAGGCAGGAAAAGCACACTCGTGTGCTGTACATTTAATTTTCTTACCGTTTCATTGAGTAGCGTTTTCAAACAGACAGTCCCTGAAGACGATGAGATGATTTGTCATGTGTGCAAGGCACCCCTTTATACTTCCAGGTCGCACGTTAATCATTCACGCTAATGATTCACGGGCTGTCGCCGGTCAATATGATTGACGTGATTTGATAGTGATTTCAGACACCTGTCACGCCTGAGGCGTTCCCCATAACGTCGTTGACGTATTGTTGAGTTCCCTTCGAAAGGGAACCACTGAGGGAAAAAGAAATAGGGCAAAAAAAATAAATAAATACAGTACATTAGAAATACATACAGGTTAGCAATTACATAAAATTCAATTAAAAACACAACACAGTAAACAACACAAAAATGATTATGTTGAGAAGCAACTGCATGTGTCCTTGAACAAGGATGATATAATAGTTTTAAAAGATGAAATTGAAATTAGTGTATCCAGTTTAATAAAATTTTCCAAAGCGCTCCAGTCACGAGCGGCAGCAGATTGAAAAGAAGCAAAACCAAAGGCAGAGTTGGTTTTGGGAATACTTAACTGAAGACAAAGTGAGGACCGGGTGTTGTATGTGACAGGCTATAGCTGCAATAGATGACCTAAGTAAGGAGGTGAGCGGCCGAGAAGGGTCTTATGAATGAAAGTGAACCAGTGAATTTTGCAGCGAGTCTGAAGGGAGGACCAGTTGACAGATGAATATAAAGCGCAGTGGTGTGTATTGAAAGGAGCATTTGTGGCAAACCTGATAGCGGAATGGTAAAGAGTGTCAAGATTTGCAAGCAACCCTGTAGATGGTGTCTCCATAGTCAAACATGGGTAGAATGGTCATTTGAATAAGAGTAAGTTTGGCAGAAGTGGTGAAGAAAGAGCGGTTTCTGTATTGGAAACCAAGCTTGGGCTTGACCTTAGATTGCCGCTTTGATATGTGGATGGAAAAAGAAAGTGAAGTTTCCAACCAGATGCCCAAGTATTTATATGCAGTGACTTGTTCTAGAATAGCCCCCTTGCAAGTGGTGATTTTAAGGGCTGGAGGAGGCATAGTACCCTTACGGTGAAACCACATGATTTTTGTTTTGAAGGTGTTAAGAGTGAGTTTGAGTTGTGTAAAGGATTTCTGTAGTTAGAAAAAGCTATCTTGCAAGGTAGCTTGAACAGCATCAGGGGAGGAACCCGTGGAATAAAGGATTGTATCATCAGCATACAAGTGAATGAGCGAATTACCAATTGCCTGGGGAATGTTATTAATATAAATTAAGAAAAGTGTAGGGCCAAGGATGGAACCTTGGGGGACACCCCTGGTGACCGGGAGAGAATGGGAAAAAAGGTTTTCAAATCTTACACGTTGAACCCGGTGAGAAAGATAATTAGAGAACCAAACCAGTGAGTGATCAATGACACCAATGCTGCACCAACTCGCTGCTTAACTACCATAGTACGATGCATAGCTAGCCATGACTTTTCCCCATGTCGCAAATTTGTCTTTCAACCACATTGTTTAACGATGTCATGCAGGTGGTGGAGTAATAACTTCTTTTAATGAATCCGTTTGAGATTGAATTAATGCTAGATGTTTTTCTATAAATTATGGACATGGCATTCAGTCAGTATTTGCCTCACGCAGTGCAACACATCTCCTTCGCATAGAGTTGATCAGGTTGTTGATTGTGGCCTGTGGAATGTTGGTCCACTCCTCTTCAATGGCTGTGCAAAGTTGCTGGATATTGGCAGGACCTGGAAAATGCTGTCACATACGCCTACCCAGAGCATCTAAAACATGCTCAATGGGGGACATGTGAGTATGCTGGCCATGCAAGAACTGGAATGTTTTCAGCTTCCAGGAATTGTGTACAGATCCTTGCAACATGGGGCCGTGCATTATCATGCTGCAACATGAGGTGATGGTTGTGGATGAATGGCACAACAATGGGACACTCAGGATCTCGTTATGGTATCTCTGTGCATTCAAAATGCCATCAATAAAATGCACCTGTGTTCATTGTCCATAACATACGCCTGCCCATACCATAACCCCACCGCCACCATGGGCCACTTGATCCACAACGTTGACATCAGAAAACCACTCACCCAAACAACGGCATACACGCTGTCTGCCATCTGCCCTGTACAGTGAAAACCAGGATTCATCCGTGAAAAGAACACCTCTCCAAAGTGCCAGACACCATCGACTGTGAGCATTTGCCCACTTAAGTCGGTTACGGTTACTGTTTCTGACAATTTGTGCAGAAATTATTTGGTTATGCAAACCGATTGTTGCAGCACCTGTCCGGGTGGCTGGTCTCAGACGATCTTGGAGGTGAAGATGCTGGATGTGGAGGTCCTGGGCTGGTGTGGTTACATGTGGTCTGCGGTTGTGAGGCCGGTGGAATGTACTGCCAAATTCTCTGATTTGTGAATAATATTTGAGAGAAAAAGGCCTTTTGTGTACATAGAAAAAGTAATAGATCCTTGAGTTCAGCTCATGAAAAATGGGGGCAAAAACAAGTGTTGCGTTCTAGTCTGTAGGATCTAAACCAGTTTAAGATGGTACCGGTTTCAAGGCTATAAAGTAAAAGAGTATGATCTTTGGTGTCGAAAGCAGCACTAATGTCCAAGAGAATAGGAATAGTAGGAGACCCAGCATCAGAGGCCATAAGTAGGTAGTTAGTAACTTTAACAAGGGCTGTTTCAGTGCTATGAAATGTTTGAAAACCAGAATGAAGTGGTTCATAAAGAGGAGTAACAGCAGCAATTTTTAGCTGGGATAACACCAGTACTTAAGGATTTGTTGATTGTGTTAAGCACTGCTGGGCAGAATGAAATACTCAAAAAAAGACTTAAACAAACCAGTAGGAAGGGGATCAAGTATGCAAGTAGTAGCTTTCCAGGGGCGGATCTACAGGGGGGCAAGGGGGGGCAGGTTGCCCCCCTAACTTTGATGATCCAAAAACTGTACCTGTAAAAACAACCCGCAAGCTTCTCAAAACAGTGAACTAAAGGATACATTTACCAAAAGTGAACAATTTAATTTTTATTAAAGCCCCTTCCCCCTCCCCCTCCCCCTCAAATACTTAGTACGTCCCTGATTCAAACGTAGAGCGCCGTTCGCTCAGTCTGCATAGTTGCCAAGTCCGCTTATAATAGCGACTTTGGGCTTTTTTTTTTTTTGTAAGTCGCGTTAAAAAAAGCACGGGTTGCGGGTTGCGTTTTTTTGGGCTTATTAAAAAAATATGGTTGCTTGTTAGGAAAATCTGACAAGCAACTTTGTTTTCTTTACATCTATGGCCACGGTTGCCGTTTTCTCAATCTCCAATACATTGATTGACACTGTCTGCTCACAGCCATAGCCAATCAGTGCAATTGTATAAGTGCTGTGGCGTAATTCGTCAAAACATTCCGCCGAATCCGCCCCCTTATTGGAGAAAAATCCCGTTCAACGTGCAGGCAGCCGCGCGCGCGACACTGTAATCCAATGATAGACGTTGGGGAGATGATGGACAGTGCAGGGGAGAAGAGGGATGACCTTCTTTTGTAAGGTAAATTTGTAATTTTTTACAATGTTTTTTTAATATATTAATTATCACAGGCTTTAATAAAAAATAAAAAAACTAGTCTATACTAACATAAGATACATATGGGTCAAATTTATTTTATTAAGATAAAAAAATATATATATATTATATAATGTGTGTGTGTGTGTGTGTGTGTGTGTGTGTGTGTGTGTGTGTGTGTGTGTGTGTGTGTGTGTGTGTGTGTGTGTGTGTGTGTGTGTGTGTGTGTGTGTGTGTTACATATCCCCGTCTTTTCCTGATTGTCTTTTTGTCCTTTTCCATCTCTCCAAACCTTTTTTAAATCATTTTTTTCCTAATCCGTTTATCCTTTTCTAATAAAGGAGTGGTTTCAGTTTAATATGTTGCAGGCTCATTTATTGGTAATAAAAAATGAATGATAATGCTGAAACTAAATAATCTAATAATATTGGGATTGTTTTGGGCTTGTTTTTGAAGCTACAGTTGCTTATTTGTCTCGCGAGAGTTGGCAACTGTGTCAGTCTGGCTCACACACACACAGCGAGTCTGCTGCGGTGCGGTGGCCCTGCAACCCGACTGGAGAGACTGAGCTGCCCCAGAGCCTCTGAAGGTGAAGTGAGTTTCCCCAGGTGTAGTTAAACACACGTTTAACTTAAAGTTACATTTGTAATGAATGTATACATGCTAAAGACGATTCAGCATCAGCAAAAACAGCGAGTCTATTACGTTAGGCAAAATCAGCGGTCAAATCGCTCCCTCGTGATTTTAAGAGCACTCTTCACTTTGATTAGCCTAATTTTGATTTTAGTAACGACAAGAACAGCTTAATAAAAAAATTAAATTGTTTGTATCCGTAATGTTTACTGATGGTCGCCGTTACGCCGACGTTACGTTACAGCACACAATACAGTGCCAGTTAGGAGATCGATCATGTGATTAGCTAAGCAAATCCAATTCCTCTCAGATATCACAGCAATGAAACCAGGTTACAACTGGGGAAATAACAAATACAATTAGGATTATTATATTAAGTAGTCTAAACATAACTGGTGTGTGTGCATGTGATAAATCTTTCTGATTTTATATTTGTTATATAGGCTATTATTAGCTACATGGCCCTACAGTGTAATGTAATACAAGGATAACCAGAGGTTTTCACATATTGACTTTTGCAGGCAAGAGTAGTTGAAGAAAGTAGCTGGAGCCTAACCATTAAGGCTAAAAGTCCTTGGACACAATTATTGTACTTTTTTTTAATATTTTCATTTAGCTTTTTATACTTTTACTTTTTAAAAGATGCACAGTTTTGTTTTGTTTTGTTTGAACACTGCACTGGGCTTATTCCTGTTGTGAATTAAAAACCTTTGTAGTGTGTAAGGGCATGATTAAACAATAACTACTGTGTTTTTGTGTTTGTTTTGTTAAAGCAATTCACATAGGGATTCCCACCGTCTACCCCTGCCACCCTGCCAAGACCTCTTGCCACCCCTTTGCCCCCCCATGTAAAATTTTCTAGATCCACCACTGTAGCTTTCATACCTGAAACAACTGTAACAAGTAAGGCAAAATCAGGTTGCACAAAATATGAAAACAGGCCACCTGAAAAACTTGCCACACTAGCATGGGAACTAAGCAAGATAGTAGCTAGTTAAACCTGAAAGCGGCCACTTTCTCTCCATTTTTCTACAATCAGCCATCTTTAATCAAAGATTGTTGTTATACCACAGAGCAGAGCGGGTATACTTGATTTCACAGACCTTGAGAGGAGCAAATAAATCCAGGTTAGTAGACGTCATCGGTCAAGGCCGTTGAGCCCAGTTTAGTAAGAGATAAGACAAGTTGCCTATACTGACTGTTCAATTGATTTCCACCTACTAAACGTAACAGTGTGAGCCATATGTACATATATCAAGCTGATAAATCCAGGTTGAAAAAAAACTGCAAAATGGTCAGAAAGACCAATATTAACAGGAGTAGGCTGGGACACAAATGTCCCATCAAGGAATTAGTTAGATCAATATGTATATTAAAATCTCCCATAATAAGTATTCTATTAAACTTTAAACACAGCAGAGACAATAAATTAGCAAATTCAGACATAAAAACATCCATAGTAAATGGAGGTCAGCAAACTGTCACAATGACAGTAGATTGTGAGGCAGAGACACTCAAAACAAGACATTCAAAGGACATAAACATTGGTACAGACACAGTGCTGAAATTAGGTTTCAAGTTAGATAGCACAATGATGTACCCAGGGGGAGTAATGGTGTTAAAACAGAGTCCATATTATTGTTTATCCAAGTTTCTGTTAAGAACAATATGTCCAGGTTGTTGTCCATAATAATATCAGGCATGTGAGATGCCTTATTATTCACAGATCATGTGTAGAAGAGCGCTGCGTTTAATATGCAAGAAGTCACTGATGAGGGTGTATTAAAATCCAAATGAGAGAGTGATGACAAATTTATTAGATTAGCCCCAGTAAAAGTGTTTT
This sequence comes from Gila orcuttii, assembly GCA_026230005.1. NCBI lineage: Eukaryota > Metazoa > Chordata > Actinopteri > Cypriniformes > Leuciscidae > Gila > Gila orcuttii. Next base: position 11,684,914 of record JAPDVR010000007.1, on the reverse strand, counting down.
GGACTTCCGCCACAACTTGACAACCGAAATAGAAGATGAGGATGCAAAACTATAGCCACGACCAGAACTCAGATGAATACATCTCGTTGGTTGCAACAACCCAGCATTACGGCAGAGGTAATACATGTCTTTCGACAAATAGTAAGTCTGTTGTAAACCCAAGAGTTGGGAAGGGGTGTATTTTAAAGTTTCCTAATGTTGTTTTGGAGTCTCCTACAACATGTTAACATGCATCAAAGGTAAAAAAAACGGTTTCATTTTATCATATATACATTTGCACATCGCCACATTTTCAATGATTCTCAAACGACTCGTCAGATGAATCAATCTCTCTAAGGGCCCCATCTTGCACCCAGCGTAATTGACTTTGTACACCGACGCATGTATCATTCCTATTTTGCACCCGACGCACAGCGGACTTTTCCCTCCACAGACGCATGTCGGTAAATTAGGGAATGAACTTGTGCTCCCGGGGGCGATTCCGCAAAAAGAGGAGGCAACTTTACTCTAGTTCAAACTGTTAGACACTACCCTGCAAATGGTGATTATGTCAGTCCTATTTTCAAAGCAAGTAATATTATTAAACAAAATAACCACAAAACAAACAATCGTCCCCCCCAACTAATTCACAGCTTGGACGAGGCAGGGGCAAGATCCCACCAGACCATGCCAAACCTTCAACTAGAACGTGTGCATCCAAGGTACTTGTTGTAGAAAACAACCGAAATAATCCAAGGTTTTTATTTAATACCGTGGCTAGACTAACAAATAAACAGACGTCATCTGAACAAAATACCTCGTTACAGTTTAGTAGTAATGATTTCATGAACTTCTTCACCGAGAAAATTGAAAGCATCAGAATCAACATAAACGTTCAATCTTTCCTCGCGCCTTATAATTCAGCCGCAATTATCACCCCGCAAGAACAATTACAATGCTTTACAAACATAGAACAAAAAGAGTTAAATAAACTTATCACTTCATCTAAAACAACAACATGTTTATTAGATCCTATACCAACTGAACTACTGAAAGAAGTGTTACCTATAGTGGAAGAGCCTCTTCTCAATATTATTAACTCATCTTTATCTTTAGGTCATGTTCCAAGAACGTTCAAGCTGGCAGTTATAAAACCTCTTATTAAGAAACCACAATTAGATCCAAATAACCTAGCAAATTACAGACCCATTTCGAATCTTCCATTTATGTCAAAAATATTAGAAAAAGTTGTGTCCGCTCAACTCGGCTCTTTCTTGCAAGAAAACGACATCTATGAAAAGTTTCAGTCTGGATTCAGGCCACATCATAGCACTGAAACTGCGCTTGTTAGAATCACAAATGATTTACTTTTAGCTTCGGACCAAGGCTGTATCTCAGTACTAGTTTTACTTGATCTTAGTGCTGCGTTTGATACTATAGATCACACAATACTCTTAGATCGACTACAAAATTACACTGGTGTTCGAGGACAAACATTAAGCTGGTTCAAGTCATTCTTTTCTGACCGCTACCATTTCGTCTACTTAAACTGAGAAAAATCGATCATAACTTCGGCAAACTATGGAGTGCCGCAGGGATCAGTGTTAGGCCCTTTATTATTCTCAATATATATGCTGCCACTTGGTAATATTCTAAGGAAACATGGAATTAGTTTCCATTGTTATGCTGATGACACTCAAATATATATTTCATCACGGCCGTTAAAGATATAAAAGATTGGATGACGCGTAATTTTCTTTTATTAAATCCAGACAAGACAGAGGTAATACTTATCGGTTCTAAAAACCGTCCACAAAACCTTTCACAGCACGACTTTAACATAGTAGGATGCCCTGTTACTTTATCCGCTACAGTAAAAGACCTGGGTGTTACATTAGATTGCGACCTGGGTGTTACATTAGATTGCAACCTGTCTTTTGAAAAGCATATTTCATATGTTACAAAAACAGCCTTTTTCCACCTTAGAAACATTGCTAAGCTACGTAATATGCTATCAGTCTCTAATGCAGAAAAGTTAGTTCATGCATTCATGACCTCGAGACTAGATTACTGTAATGCTTTATTAGCTGGTTGTCCTGCATCTTCAATAAACAAGCTACAGTTAGTCCAAAATGCAGCCGCTAGAGTTCTTACTAGATCAAGAAAATATGATCGTATAACACCGATTTTATCATCACTTCATTGGTTACCTATAAAGTTCCGTATTAATTACAAGGTATTGCTTTTGACTTATAAAGCTCTAAATGGTTTAGCTCCAGGCTATTTAATGGATCTTCTATCGCCTTCCATCGCGCTCTTTAAGATCACTAAATTCGAGGCTTCTGGTCATTCCTAGGATATCCAGATCCACCAAAGGAGGCAGAGCATTTTCACATTTAGCTCCGAAGCTCTGAAATAGCCTTCCTGACATTGTTCGTTGCTCAGACTCGCTCTCCCAGTTTAAAACTAGACTGAAAACGCATCTATTTAGCCAGGCATTCATATACATTTTTTATCTTACAGTTACTGTAAATTCGGCCTCTAGTTCATAAACGCCAGAGGAGAACTGGCCCCCGACTGAGCCTGGGTTCTCCCAAGGTTCTTTTTCTCCATTGGGTCATCTGATGGAGTTTTAGGACAGCATTAGGTCACTGGATGGAGTTTTTCGGTTCCTTGCCACTGTTGCCTTTGGCTTGCTCAGTTGGGGATATCCAAATTAATTACCCAATCATACCATTGATCAGCTCTACCAAACTTGGATGTCTTTTTTTCCCAGTAATAAACAAACATTGTTAAGTTGTTTTGATTGATACTGTGAAGCAGCTTTGATACAATCTGTATTGTGAAAAGCGCTATATAAATATTTTTGACTTGACTTGTGATATTAAATGAACATAAATTGGAAATAAAAAAAAAGAATGAACCAAATCAGTATTTTTCATCATTTGTAATGTATACCAAGAAATACTATGTATACGTGGAAAGGTACTGAGACACTTTTCCATTACATGCTTGATACCCGGTACCATAACCTGAAATCACAACATCTAATTTAGTACGCGGAGTACTGCAAAACAACACCACTCAAAAGTACCCCAGCCATTCTCTGTTGAGGAGGAGAACAGAGGACAATAGAAGCAATTAAACCAACACAAAGGCAACAGTATATAAGTGCTGTGACAAAATAGAAAAAATAGATAGAATAGAAATAGAATAAAAAAGTGTTAGTATTAATGGTATTATTAATAGCATTGAAGTGTTGATGAAAAAGACTGATCGGGTAGAGTTAGGCAGATCATTCCACCAGCAGGAAACAGTCAAGGTAAAGGTCCATAAAAGTAATTTTGTGCTTCTTTGGGATGGAACCATAAGACACCGTTCACTTGCAGAACACAAGCTTCAGGAGGGCACATAAGTCTGAAGAAGTGCGTTTAGGTATAGGGGTGCAGAGTCAGCGGTTGTTCTGAGGCAAACTTAAGTGTCCCGAATTTGATGTGAGCAGCTATTGGAAACCATTGCAAATTGATGAGAGTTACGTATGACATGTGCTCTCTTTAGCTCATTACAGACCACTCTTGCTGCCGCAGTAAAGACAGTACATGCTAGAAGACCTGCAAAGAGAGTTTAGGTATAATGGTCTAAGCACTGAGCCCTGAGGCATCCCAGTAGCTAGATGTTGCGACCCCTCCAAAACACCCTGAAGGACCTACCTGAGAGGTAAGACTTGAACCACTGGAGTGTGGTTCCTAAGATGCCCTTTGTCATGAGGGTTGACTGGAGGATCTGGTGGTTAACTGTGTCAAAAGCAGTAGACAGATCCAGCAAGATGAGTTTTGATGATTTGGAAGCTGTTGAGTGGCCACATTGAAGCCAGACTGTTTGCTGTCCATGATTTTGTTCTGTGTGAGAAAGGCAGAGACTTGATTGAACACAACTCGCTAGTTTTTGCAATGAATGGAAGAAGGAAAAGTGCTGGATTTAGAGTGGGTTTCTTAAGCAGTGGGTTTATCTGAACCTGCTTAAATATGGTGGGAAAGGTACCAGTGTAAAGCGATGTGTGAATAATGTGAGTGAGTGCAGGTACAATTGAAGAAGAAATGTCTTGAAAGCAGACAGGTAGTATGGTGATTGGAAAGGATGAGTCTGGATGAGTTTCTGCCTCTGAGAGCAGAGAGAAGGAGGGGAGAGTGTGTGTTTGCTTTTAAGATGTGTTTGTCAGTTTGTGGTGTGGAGAATTGGCAGAATTGGCTGCTTATGGTTGTTGTGTTATTTATGAAGAATATGGCAAAGTTGTCATCTGTTAGAGCTGATGAAGGAGGGGGAGGAAGAGGACAAAGGAGAAAGGAAAAAGTTTTGAAAAGGGTGTGAGAGTCAGAAGAATTGTTCATTCTGTTGTGGTAGTATGTCATTTTAGCAGTTGAGATATTAGCAGAGAAGGAAGAGAGGAGTGATTGATACAAACTAAGGTCAGTGGGATCTTTAGATTTGTGCCACTCTCTCTCTCTCTGCAGTTTAGAACAATGCTTGTGGAGAACATCAGATAGCCAGGGGGCGGAGGGGGTGGCGTGGGCTGGCCTGGATGAGAGGGGGGCAAAAGTTGTTTCAACAAGATGTTAGAGTGGAGCAAAGAGCGTCAGTAGCACTGGTAGTATCAAGTGATGATAAATGATTAGGGAGATAGGGAGAGGAAGTGAGAATGAAACCATAGAGGATACGTGGGAGGGTGAGAGTGAGCATAGGTTACGCCAAAAGCTGACCTGTGGAGGAGTGTGTGTTGTGTCAAGAGCCAGGTTGAGGTTAAGAGTGAGGAAGTGACCCAAGGTACAGTAGACACTCGTTTGTGGTCAAACGAGGCAAGCAGAGTGAGAAAGTCCGGAGCCTCAGGTCTTTCTAGGTGGACGATGGAACATTGCAAAGGCCATGGAGGACAGTAGACACAAGAGCATACCTTGCATGACACATGCTGAAATTGGCTGTGAATGAGGGAGTGTTGATTCAGTGCATCATATCAGAAATAACAGCAACATGTAGGAACAAAAAACTGTTTACTTATTCCCGATTACAAACTTTGCAAATACAGTTAGGAATGACACCCAAATGACTTCAGCAAGATGTAGCCACTTGTTGGAACAACACTTGCTGTAGGCTAGAAAGTCTTCTTGAACAAAAGGGAGTCTAAGCTGCGTACATGACTGGTCACATTCCATTAAAAGAGTTAACTAAGGAAATAAGCTCAGATAATTTATCTGTTGTTGAAGTTATTCCCTTGATTGCAGCATGGAACATCTGCTAGGAAAAAATGGCGCAAACAGACCATGGTGTAAAACAGCTAAAAAAAACTCAAGACACCAACCCTCTTAGCTGCATTGCAACAATACTAGATCCATTACTTAAAGAACATTTCTTTGAAGCAGAGAAAAAGCAGCAAAGTGTGCCAGAGAAACGGTAACATACAAGTGATGAGGCACACACTCCTTCACTTTCTGACATGTTTAATGAGATACAGAAAAGCCCCTAAACCACACCAGCACTACAAAAAAGTGCAGCTACACAACAACTGGAGATTTATCTAGCTGAACTATCCATCACTAGAGGCGACAATCCCCTTGACTACATGTGCATGAACAAAGATCACTTTCCATTGCTTGCACAGATTGCACGCAGATATTTATCTGCCCCAAGCACCAGAACAGAGAGTGAGAAATTATTGAGTACAGCATCTTATATTCTTGATGAGAAGAGGAACAGTCACTCCTGCAAGAAAGCTGAGAACCATTGTACTTGAAGAGAATCCTGCCACTGTTACTTAAATAGAAACCAGTCCAGTTTGCTATGTGTAGTTGTTTACATTAAAATTGTGTAGCCCTGTGAAACTTTGTTCTTGGAAACATTTGTTGTTTACCTTTACTAGTGCTCCTTTCCTGGTTCACCCTAATCTGAACATCACCTTTATGTGGAGGCCAATACATCCTCTAGGAGTTAAATCCATGCACTTTCTTTTCCTGTGAATTCTTCCCAGCAAAGCAGAACTATGATATCGGCAACTGGGAGCAGCTAGCCATCAGCTGGTGCTGAAAGAGTGGTGTCACTAGTTTGAGGGTTCACATCCATTTCTGATCACCAACACCTGAGTACCAATGGGAAGCCAGACGGCTGAACCCTCACCAGGCCTGGGGGGCTCTTTTCCCCATGCATGTTACTTACTTACCAGGTCCAATTGTCCTCTCACATCTTTATGCTTCTCTCACCATTCCAAACCCAAGTCCACCCTACCTTCCTGAGCCATCATGACCCCAATCCAATGGACTGGATGAATTCAAGGTGAATGCTGTGCTTTGTTAACATTTGCACTGAAAAAAGTACACCATTGGATTGCATCCGTATTGTGAATATTGGTCCCTGTGCGATATCATTGAACAATACAGTCACATACTGGCTAGATTGGTGGATCTCACATCGGATCCTGGCGGGTCGTGATTAATAGTTTTTAGTCATGTGACTGGCACAGAAACCTGGATGGCAAAACAACCATAGAACTGCAGCACAGGCCTGTCAATTTTCCCTCTTTTTCAAGGCTTGAATATTTTAATCACCTCTGAAAAGAAAAAAAAAACTAAAATATGTGAACAGAATGCAGATTTTGGGCGCTACTCCATATACAGCACCTGATGTATTTCAATTACAAAAACAGCGGGAAATTCTAAAACGCTTAATGTGAAAAACACATTTAATTAAAATGACTTAATGTACTAAAATGGTGACATTTAAAAGATCAAATTCAGCAATTAAAAAAAAAACATGTCTCGAGACTCCTTTCCGTTGTATTTGCAAAAGTAGGCTACAAATGCATTTGGTGTGAGCAGTTTGTTCATTCAGCTCACAGAAGTTTTTATTTTACCAGCCTTTGTTTAGGCCTAGGCCTCAGTGTTCCTGTTCCTGATGTGGGACTGTCAGTCGTCAGACTTCAGTAAAACATTAGTGTTTCAAAGATCTGTAAAGGTGTTCATCGAAATTTGAAACTTATGTCTAAAGCCTGATTAACTTCTTAAAAAAGTAATTGTCATGCGTCAGGCAGTATTCATAGTGGTAAATTTTATGAATATCCATCAGATTTAAATGGAATGCACCAATCACTTAATAACTATTAGCATTGTGAAAAGTATGTTCCATCATTCTTTCTTTTACAGCTAGCTTTACTACTGTCGTATGTCAACAAACTACAGGCTTCTTGTGAAGGCACTACAGAAAAATAACTGCAGGTTGTCTGGTTTCCCTTCCAGCTCTAATTGTGTGCTTTTGAGCGGCTCACAAGTGTTTCGCAATGGGGCCCAAAATCCCCAAAGTAATGGTGAACTCAAGTAGGCTAAATCGTAGAAGCGATAGTAGATCTATGAGTGTTCTAAAGGAATTGAATGCTAAAATGCATTTTTTTCTCCTCTTTCACGACTTTATTGTCTTCCTCATTTAGCCTACACTCAAGGGCATGCCACAAGGTTAACACTAAACCCTTGGAGCCCCCCAGGTATGAAAATCCTAACAATGTACATTTTTTTTTATTTGTTTCTTTTTTATTTTAAATATAAATGGTTGACGTGTATCCTAATGACTTTGACATGACATTTTACTTATAAGAAAGGACCAGTAAAAGATTCTGTCTTTTAGTAGATTCAGTAAAAGATGTCACACTTCTTTTCTTTACATTATATTACAGAGCCACCTAGTGATTGAAATATATTACAGCAGCCATTTCTGACATTTATCATATTATGGCCTAGCACATAATTAAAACGCACATCACCAGTTCAGCGTTTTTTTGTTATAAAGAAATTAATAGTTTTATTCAGCATAGACACATTACATTGCTCAAGTAAAAACATTTAATTTCTACTTCAAATAAATGCTCTACTTTTGAACTTTCTATTAATCAAAGAATCCTGAAGAAAATGTCTCATTGTTTCCAAAAAATATATAAAGCGGCACAACATGTTTTCAACATTGATCATAAAAATATTTTTTTCTTGAGCATAAATCAGCATATTAGAATGATTTCTGAAGGATCATGTGATTGAAGACTGGAGTAATGATGCTGAAAATTCAGCTTTGATCACAGAAATATATCAAGATAGAAAGGTTATTTTAAACTGTAATAATATCTCAATATCACTGTTTTACTGAATTTGATCAAATAAATGCAGCCTTATATTTACACATGCACACAGTAAAATCACATGAAAAATGTAATTTGTCTGACAGAGCATCTGACCATGCCTAGTATGGATATACTATAATGTTTGCTTTTGCAGGTCTAATATGACACATTTCCACTGCTGTGCTGCGCAAGTAAGTTTTTGATTGTATTTTAATAGGCTTTAAATAAATAAATATAGATTATTAAATATATATTAAATATATAAAGTAAAGATGGAAAAAAACATTTAAAACGTGTTAAATGCCTCAGACTTAGGCTTACTCATGGACAACTGAAAACTACACTGTGGTGTAGTCCAAGTTCAGCTTAACTATTTGCATGTCACATGGTGACAACTATCCAATCGGGTACTAGGTTATCTGACCTATGTATTTAGTCCGGAAAATAAACATAAAAGCTTTACTGTCAACGAAGACTGTTCTCCGCTAAAATATTTATTGGGTTTGAGTCCATATAAAACGATTAGTTAAATTGCAAATCATATACACTGTTTGCAACTAAATATGGAAGTAGTGGGATTTGATGAGGAGTTTAGAAGTTTTTACCCGCACTCGAGCCGGTCTGCGTCAGGAACTCCGCTGTTCTCTTCAGCGGAACGACCTACTTCTATAATCTCCGAGTCTCTTACTCCTTACGTTTCGTTTCCAGACCATATTGCACCAAATTCATCAGTCACTTATGGATGTAATTTCGGAAACAGTTGTTATTGCTGCAAAGTACCACAGAACGCTTTGTTTCCGCCTAGTTTTTTTAAACAAAGTGCGAATGGACAGTCTGAACCCGTGGATTATGGTGATGCCTCCAGATGGTTTAAGGAGTTCGCTCTCTACCAAGATTATTCCTACCCAAGAATCCCTGCCTGTATTGATTTACCTATAGTTCATAGAGCAGGAGATCACACACATGAGACTTGTTGGACAATGGAAGACCACCAGCCATGGGACTGGTCAAACAATTGCAGCAGCAGTCAACTTTATTACTCCAAAGACCAGACGCAGAGCCCGCATATCTGGAAACCATCATTGGCAGGTAAAAGACTTGAGTTCTGCTCTGTGGATCACTCCTCGCCTCTCTTCATTAGTTAGGTATAAAGTCAGAACTGTTTTGGACACGTTAAAGAGGCGCAAATCATGCACAAATTCTCTGATCGAAGGATCAAGAGATTTTCTCATCTTGTGTTCATTGACAGAGGATATCCTCAATTTAAAACATGTCTTCTTTTTTTTTCTTTTACTGTAGGCTACACGCTATGGTTTGGCACAGCCTAAAAGTCAAGATAATGCCATATCAAGATAATTAAATAAATGAATCATTGAAACCAGACGCACAGATTACGCTAAACTGAAATTAACCATGACACAAATTAAAAAGCAAAGGCGATATTTTAAACCTGATTTGAGTTTATTTAATGCAAATCTACATGTCGCTCTTTAAAAAAGGAAAAGAAAAGAAAAGAAAAGACGTTAAGGTCAATTGCCATTTCCTAAATGTTACATCATTGTTAATCTTGAAATAATGGAAAGGTCTTGTAACAGAAGATTGCTTGACTAAAATGACTTGTATTTCCCCAGAGGGAAGAGTTTCGTTCTGTCAGCGCGGGAGAAAGAAACGGGTTCCTTACACAAAACTGCAGCTGAAAGAACTCGAGCGGGAATTCACCAACACTAAGTTCATTACTAAAGAGAAGAGACTGAGGATCTCTGCTTCTACCAACCTGTCAGAAAGACAAGTAACTATATGGTTTCAAAACCGTCGAGTCAAGGATAAGAAGAAACCTAACAAAGACCTAAAATTATTTTAATCCTGTTAAAGATTAATTCATACAATTGCTGATAGGCTATACGAAGAGTTCTCTTTAGTAATGGCTACACGTATTGAAGTATGAAATTATCTTTTTTCAAATAGCCTACTTATGTACTCAAAGTCGCAGTTCAGATGTCCAGCTTTGAGTATTGAGATTGTCATTGCATTTCAGTAGTGTCAGATTTAAAAAAAAAAATCTTATTTTTCAAAATAATTTAAATATTGTTTAAACCATTTTTTGTCATTTTGTTGCAGTGTAGCCTGATTTTTACGCTATATCCCAGACCACTGTTCTTTCCATGCTTTCAAAATGTGCAGATTGTGTACCATATATTAGCTACCAGAGTTTTATGGGGAAAATCCAAAATACATACAGTATAATGACGTTGGTCTACTGCAAATAGAATCATAATATCATGGACAGATTTAGTTCATTTCAACAGTAGCTACGACCGTGACTGTTTTTTCCCGTAACACCATCACGAAAGCCGCAGTCTTTTGATAATAATTTATTTTCGCTTGCATTTGCATTATTCAGAGAGATATGCATGTATTTTATTTTGTTTATTGTCATTGCAGCTACACTATACATTCAACAATGAATCATTTGCCAAAAAAGCGCTTTCCCATTCCATGCCACGTGTTTGGTTTGAATTTAGTATTTGACAGTCGACCTATAATTTTATGTTGGCCTACTTTGATTATAACGAATGAATTCTGTAGAGGATTGATATTCTTAATAGCATGGATTTCACAACTGTTGAGACTTGCAATGGTGTGTATTTTTCACAATGGTGTCCAAATTAGTTGATGTGAATATTAGTTATTATAGGCATACGTAAGCAAGATATTCTTATTTTGATTGAGCAGCCAAAGTAAGTTGGTTATTTAATCGATTGATTGATTGATAATCAATTATTGTCTTTTTTTTCGAAAAGCAAAAAAGACACCGTTAGCAAAAAAATACACAATGCACATTTTTTGTTACCTTTTAATTTAAACCTTTATATATATATATATATATATATATATATATATATATATATATATATATATATATATATATATATATATATATATATATATTATCATCTTCTTTTGAAACTGGGTGTTCTCGGTGACCTTGAGACACATTGTCAGACAACCTTGACTTCAATTGGTCTCATGAATAATACTTGCCACAAATTCATGATGCGGCGTCGCCATCTATAGGTCAGCATGTGCCTTGCATTAAGATCATTTTTAATCCAAGAAATACTGTTTGTATTAAAAAATGTCAAGCATTTTGAGAATTTTTTCAACTGCTATGACCATTTAAAAGAGAATATGGAGCTGTGAGTTTTGAATAAATATGTAATATAAAGGTAAGCTGCCACAATTGGGAAAAACGGGCAATCCACCATCAGAAAAGACTTCCATCTAGGGCTGAGAAATCTCAACACAATAATAATAATTCCTAGCCTTTTTTATATTTTGCCGAATTGGTTGGCGGATTCGTACAAAGGGTTTAACAACGACGGCACTTATACTTTTAAAGAAAATGTTTATAGTTCTCTGTCATGCTGATTTCAGCTGTTAAAAACGACGCTGTTTCATCAAAGTATCTGCCTTTTTAAATGAATTTGAAAAGAATTAGACTGTTAAACTGATTTTTTTCTTCTGTTTTTCTGTCTAATTAAATGCACTTGGACTTGTTTTTGGTAAATCTGCGTCTGGACTTTGACCTTGAACTATACTGATGTAGGCTACTACCATATCCTTTCCATGTAGGCTAAATATCTTAAAAGTTTGAACGGGTGAGAGTTCTGTGTTTTCAACACGCAACAGAACGTGACACAGTCTAAAGCAATCCCATTTTAAAGGTTTTCATGCATTTACTGGACTCGTAAAAAGTGGGAGGTTGTACTGTCTCCACACTTTCCGGAAATTTCCTGTTTATAATAGTCATTTTGTCTGCTCCTTCATATGTGCACTTTCTTTGAAACGTGTTTTGGATATTCTGGACAAACCTTTAGGTAAGATCAAATTTGACTTGCATACCCTGACCTACTCTGAAATTTTAGAAACCGGCAACTAAGATTATCCAACGACATCTAAATATGTTTAATTTCTTGCACCGATAGCTCGACACCTCAAGACCAACAATCGACTTTAAAGTTTTCCCTCAATGTATTTTTTAAACGAATTTAGATATCAGCCAATTAATGACGAAATCTTAAAAAAAATTGAATTAGTAGGCTAGCTATTTAAAATTGTATAATACTGTATCAAAGTTATAAAATATCAAAACCTTTTTCGTTTACACCAAAAAAAGTGTAAACATGCGTTTGTGAGTTTAACGTTTACAGATGGCCTACTTTGATTATAACGAATGAATTCAGTAGAGGATTGATATTCTTAATAGCATGGATTTCACAACTGTTGAGACTTGCAATGGTGTGTATTTTTCACAATGGTGTCCAAATTAGTTGATGTGAATATTAGTTATTATAGGCATACGTAAGCAAGATATTCTTATTTTGATTGAGCAGCTAAAGAGTCAACTTCCAAAGCCAAAGTTTCGCTTAAAAACAGTAGACTTTTTAAAAGCATTATAAGCTCTATTTGGCTTTCCCCTCGTGTTTATTTCACATTTGTTTGTGTAGCGCTTTTCACAATACATATTGTTTCAAATCAGCTTTAAGGAAAATGCTTGTTTCTACATTACAATTCAGAGTAATCTGTAATCAGAGGTGACTGTCAAAGAAATGTCCATATGTGAGAAATGTACAGTTCTGAGGTAATAATACACTGTATAAAAAACGTATTCAATTGAAAAACTAAGTTATGCGAACTTAACAATTCCCCTTAACTTTATTTTTCAATTAGCCTAGGCATGAAATTAAATAATTTTAAGGCAACGGGTTTCCTCACTTTTTAAGTTAAGTCAACTGATTACGTTTTACAGTGTAGCCTACAAATCGTGCAGTTAGCTGTTTTATTTTAGCTGTATTCATTTAGACAGACGCAATGACCTCATTAAAGTTTTTAGGCTACAATATATAGAAAATTTGGCAGTTGTGATCACAATATATGCTACAATACATAGAAAATTTGGCAGTTGTGTTTACGAAATAACACAAACGCGGCTCTTTTGAAAGTCCTCAGAAATGCAGCATTGTAATGTTTTTTATTACAAATTTATGACGTGTGTGTGTGTGTGTGTGTGTGTGTGTGTGTGTGTGTGTGTGTGTGTGTGTGTAATTTACACACAAAGTAAATTATAGCACAGGTCGGTTAACAATTAAATATTTATTTGTATTTCGCTTTTCACAATACACATTGTTTAGAAGCAGATTTGCTAGATGTTGTATTATAACAGAACGTTATGTATTTGTATGTTATGCATTGTTTGCCCCCGTAAGGCTCATGTGGCACGAATCTCACTCTGTAGCCTTAATTGTTAATAAAATATATCTGAATGCTTATGTGAGGTAGTATTTTAGAGAACTGTCAGGGTTTTCTGATTACATTTTACATTACAGCAAAATGATTTTTTAAATAAATAAGGACAATTAGGGACAAAGGTATATTATTGGGGATTTTTATTGATTTTATGAAAAATGGCAGCAGTCACAGTTGCATCAAGAAAAATTGTTCAAGGAAACTAAAGCTATTTGTTATTTCATATGCGTTTCTTTCTGACTTTGCAGCACTACTAGTCACGTGGGCGTGGCTAAACATTTTGACTTTGCATATCACGTGATGGTGCATTAACAAATCAACAATTACCTTGCTCGTATTCTTTAGGGGTAACTAAAAACGTTTTTAAGACGCGTTCGGGCGAGCTCGTGAGAAATGTGCGAGCACAATCTCCTTAGCTCTGGCTATGTTGCTCCCCTTTTGAATTTTCACTCTCCCGACTCTCTGTACCTCCAAAACCTGCGAGGTAATGGAGTCCATCTATCTGGCCTACCGCAGATGTCCTACAGTAGAAGTGAGGTGTGCTCGCTCCCGTGGACTTCTCCAAATGCGTGCACTCCTCCGGCCCAGAGCCGCGCCTACAGTGGCTTCGCTCAGCCGTTTTTCAGCAATTCAGCCGCTGTGAGCGCTAGCCTCAAAAAGGGCTCACTGGAAGAATCCGGGAGGTACTACTTCCAAGATGTCAGCCACAAATCAGAGGAGCCAAGTCGACCTAATGCAGCTTACGCAGGAGAGCAGAGCTCTGTCAGCAACGAAGTTACAAACTTGGAAAGGCGACAGCAGAACAGGGTTGAGCCGATTGAACTGACCTCCATTGACCAGCCAGTGACTGATGCTTCAAAGCCTCCAGTCCAACCATCACTGAGCAGCCAGACTAGGTCAGCCTTCTCCGATGGTACGCAACCTCTTCCTTGACCCTGCCTATGTCATTCTGTGACCTTGATTTCAGCGTTTTTTTCTCTGTAGACTTGTGTTTATTGTGTGAGATGGCAACACGTTCTCATGAAAATGCGTAGGCTACCTATATCACGAATTGTATTTATCGTGCAGTTTATACGCAAAAAAAAAAAAAAAAAACCCAAAAAAAATTTCCAAAAAATTTTCAGAAAATTTTTCAAAAAAAAAATTTGCGTATAAATTACACGATAAATACATTCGTGCTATATGCGCACTTTCATGTTTGTTTTGTTCAGTTATGGACAAGCTATTTCAGCCACTCTTAATTTTTCAGAACTTTTGTTTTCACACAATAGCCTACTGATTCCATATGCTCCACGATATAGCATATTAAATGTACCGGGGTCAACTTGTCTTTAAGAGTCAACGTCTTTAGATGAAGATGCTGATTCAGTCACATGAATGAAGATGAGTGTATACTATTTTTTTTTCTCCTCCCCAGGACTACCATGGTGTCCCTCACAGGTGAGATCAAGAAAGAAGAGAAAACCTTACACGAAGCCACAGTTAGCCGAACTGGAGAACGAATTCATGATAAATGAATTTATAAACCGACAGAAACGAAAGGCGCTTTCGGACAGATTGGAACTGAGTGATCAGCAAGTGAAAATCTGGTTTCAGAATCGCAGGATGAAGAAAAAAAGACTTATGATGCGCGATCATACCTTCACTATATACTAATTTGTTTCCTTCAACAATTGTAGGGTTTGTTTTTTAGGTGGTGACATCATCATACAAGAGACTTTTCTTGCTAGTCCACCAAATCTGGAAACGATTTTCTCCCGAACACCCATGAAATGTAATTTAATGTTCAAGTTGAAAATATTGAAATTGATATTTATTTGGCATATAGAGTCGCTGCATTTATGTGTCTGGTGTATGTTTTGGTGGAAAAACGAGAATTCCAAAGTTGGAATGTTAGCTTGCTTTATATAGCCTAAAAAATAATGCTTTGTAGTTTAGAACAGCAGCAAATTTAGAGTAGAGACGTGAATATTTAATTCATGAAATCATTTAAAACTACACTGGGCTGCTAGCATATAACTGGGAGGCATTACATTTTTAATACATTTTGATAAAACCTAATTTGTATCTTGCGTTCTGAAACCGTACATTTTACTTTTGTTGCGTTTTTAATCAAAACTGATGTGTAATATTTATTAAGTGTTCCTGTAAATTCTGCATTCTTGTGATATTTGTCTGTTTCAGTTCAGTGGGTGATTCTAATAAAGTCCAAGCTCAAGTTCGATCTTTCTTCAGTGAATCTATATTATTTTTATATTTTCTTATTGAATTAAACTAGGAATTTAAATAGAAAACTAAGTGCTGTAACTGTTTATGCATTAAGGGTGTTTATGTAAAGGGAAAATGTCGTATACGACTAAACTAATTTTCAACAGTAGGCCTATTTGTAGAAATGTAGCGTAGACTTACACAATGTAAAAAATGTGTTATTAATGTACCTATTTTTATGTTTGTTTAAAGAAATAAGTTCAAACTATGGTCAAATGTTCTTATTCCAACAAATGAACTTGCTGATTATTCATTGGAATTATTTGAAAAGAGAGTATACGGAACAGGTAAAAAGGTATTAGTATTATCTTAGTTGCATGTATGCGTGATACAAAGACAAAACTCGCCTACCAAATACGAAAACTTGCCTATATTTTAATGCCAGCAAGATAAACATGTGATACATGGACATATGTGATAATCCCATGTATTATATACTTTGTAATTCCACATTTTTAATGCACATATTCTGTGTTTTCTATATACTTCACTTTCTGTTTATTTGCAAGGTATTTTGGTAAACAATGTGGTACAATTATAGTTTATTAGGTGTGAAATGAAATAATTCTGATTAATAATTTAAGAGTAGTTTGACAAAAAGTAGCCTAGTAGTAATGAGTAAATAAAACCAGATAAATATATATTTATTTGTATTATAGCTATATAGGCCTATATATTTACCTAACAAAATCTTTACTCTCTGCAGACTAAACTCACGATTATAGGCATGGCTGCACTGCACACTTTCACCAAAAATTTTAAAGTATTTACATTAATATCAGGTATTATCATTATTTTAATTTAAAATATATATTTTCTACCTATCAATGAATGAGTGAATGAATCAATCAACTAATCAATAATACAAAGGTAAGTTTGGTCCAAGTTATTTGTCTTGATAATTCCTTTAAAAGTTAAAAGCAAGCGGAGAGTAAATATCTTAAGGGTTCTGCCAGACGTCCTGCGACCGCTGTAGAAACTGGGGGCGCCAATACAAAGTTAAGGTCAAGTTAGTGGCTTTCTTGCACTGACTTTCTTTCTACTAAGAATACTTTGCACATTAAAAAAAAAGTTAGCAAGAAGCAATTTTGAATTCTCAGATATGGCCAAACCGCGTGACATAACTTTGTTGATGCGCTACCACTTAATAGCCTACTATTAACAAAGTTAGCTTCATATTATTGCGAAGATTGTTTTCTTTTCTTTCTTTCTTTCTTTCTTTCTTTTTTTTCTTTTTTTTTTCTTTTTTGCTGTTTAAAAAAATCTTTGGACATCGACTGGTAAACGGATTCATATTTTGTTGGGCTCTAAAACTTTTGGGTTCTCACAGAATAAAGAAGCAACAAATGAAAAAGTCTTGAGTATGGATCGCAAGATACAAGATAGGCCACGCGTTCTTTGTTAAGAAAGCGCGATACAGCTTCTATTTACGAAAATAAAAATGAAATAGTAAAACTGTGAAAATTAAATAAAGCGTTTCTTGAGTGTTACCCCGCAAATTTAAGTTCATATTTCGAATCCACGAGCTAAGCTTAAATTAACAAAAGATAACATTATGGGTAGGATGCTATTGGCATGTT
Source organism: Gila orcuttii (assembly GCA_026230005.1). Classification (NCBI taxonomy): domain Eukaryota; kingdom Metazoa; phylum Chordata; class Actinopteri; order Cypriniformes; family Leuciscidae; genus Gila; species Gila orcuttii. Next base: position 11,667,631 of record JAPDVR010000007.1, on the reverse strand, counting down.
ACCAGATTTAAAAAAAATAAATAAAAAAGTCTTTTAAAAAAACACCAGGCTGTACAAAATAATATAATAACGTTGGTTGTTTATTTGTTTTATAAGCGTAACAACGCCAGTTTTGTGTGTTATAGTATAGATATGAAACGTAGATATCTGGAGGGAAAAAAAACAAAACGGTAAATATGCAGTTTTCACAGTCTCTCGGTAGGAATGTAGCAGTCAATGTTTACCTCCACCCAGGACAGTACACCATAGCACATCCTTTTGTCTGTGCAATAAAATGATTTGGCTGACAGTTATTGGTGATTGCCGGCTGCGCATTGTCTCAGACCATAGACGTTCAAAGCCATAACAGTTGTTTTGTACTTGGCAGTGTGAATCAGTGTATCTCTTCCTTTTGATAACTGTGTTCGTTACAAGCCTTACTACTGGGATACTAAATCGGATTAAATGCAGATTTTACTTCAAGCTAAAACAGGAAGGTAGAGTTCTAAATGTTATTACACTTTATTATACATTGCCCGTTGTCGTTTTTTGGATAAGCATTCTTGTACAGTGTTTACATCGTGACTAAATTTGTACTTTCTGTAGACTGTGTAGAATAAACAGAAAATCTGTTTTCGCTGCATCACAACAAATAACTATATTTGGTGAACTGCATTACGTTTCTCTTGTTTTCTGTCTCACCTCTCAAATCGTATTTTCCCTTTTCCCTTTCTCTTTTTCATTATTTCCTATGACATGTCTCGTATGTAGCCTAAGGTATAACAGGATATGGACTTTACATTTCCCAGAATTTCACTAAAATAGCATATTAAAGGTTTAGAAAAGAGATGCAGCAATTCTTATAATAACACACGCGTATAAAACGTGTTTAACAATGTTCCGTGCATTTTAATCTTAAGGCTTGCAAATCTCAATTTCCGGGTAGGCTATAAGGAGAGAGACAAAAATATTGCAATTTTGCTTCATATTCAAAGTTTTCTTTCGGCCATGAGGTTAAGTGGTTGGGAAACCTAGAAAAATATAAAAATAAAACAATTGAATAATACAACTTAATCTCGTACATTTGAAAAACATTTTTTAACGTTGCGATGAAGGTTTTTTATTTAATTACCTATTGCATGATTTTAAACAAAATATTTGACGTGGTATTTCTGTGATTGTTTACTAATGCCTTGCAACACATGGGGGAATTAACATGGGAGTTTAAAAAATGTAGGCAACCAATGACCTGCCTCATGCGGTTACCTATGAGTCGCTCACTTAATGACTTGATATTGATATATGGTAATTTTTTTACCGGATCACATGACACAATTACCTCAAGAATCGATCAAGATGAATTGCACGTCAGCGTACGTTTACGATTTTTTCTTCCTCGCGAGTCCTATCCACACGCATATGGTGCAATAGATGGGCAAAGTTTAACAGTCAAGCTGACGATTTTTCCTCTCTAAGGCTAAAGCGAGCAATGACCGACTACGATGATCGCGGCAACTGTGCATCTAATATGTATTTACCGTACTATGTTCATGATTTCTCGTCGGTCTCATCGTTTTTACCACAAACGACGTCGTGTCAAGTAAATTTCCCCTATTCTTCGAACATCGCGCAAGTCCAACCTGTTCGTGAAGTGACTTTCAGGGACTATGGACTGGATCATCCGAGCAAATGGCATTACAGGGGCAATTACGCTTCGTACTATTCAACGGAGGAGATAATGCACCGAGATCTCCTACAGTCAACAAACAGAGCGGAAATTATTTTCAAAAACGATTCCGTGTATAGCCACCATCACGGTGGTAATAGCTCCTCGTGCAAATTCTTCACCAACGTCGGCCGAAACGGGGTACTTCCACAAGAATTTGATCAGTTCTTTGAGACTGTTAACTCGGAGAAGCCCAACCCTGAGCAGTCCGAACAAAAGCCAGATACAAGTGTCCCCGGAGATGCTGCATGCAATGTGTCTACAGAAAGCGCGGAGCAGACCAAACAAAACCCTACAGAAACCCTTGAGGAGGAATCCTCGATATCAACCTGCGATGAAGAAAAGAACAACGGCTCAAGTAGGTTCACGCGTCTAACGCGGTTCAGTCTACCCTAAAGCTTTTATGTGGCACTTTATAAGCATGCAAAAGTTTTTATATAGCTTGTAAGATTCTCTTTGCAGTCGTAAAAAATGTTTACTATGGGGAAGGCGCTTTCGTCGGATCATATAGGCTAGTCAAAACATTTCGTTTATGAACTGTTGTAAAGACTGAAATGATAATCGCTATTCAAATCGAGAAAGACTGCACTTTCTTAGATAGAAAGCCTGTTCTATTTTAGAAACCTTCTGCCTGTCGCTTGATTCAGTGTTATGCAACATTATTACCAAAGATTTTAACTTAAAAGCGAAAGACTTTTAATCAAATTGAAAATACACCGACGGGTTACTCGTGTGCGCGTGCGTGCGTTTGGACGTGAAGTGTGTGTGTGTGTGTGTGTGTGTGCATGCAAGTGTGGGCCGTTCGTATGCATGTGTTTATTTCATGCAGCAGTGTTTGTCTGGTTGTATTGCCTCTGTAAACATACTTTCGTTTTCCGAGTGGTTTGTCTGTGTATTTGTAGTGCGGATTAAACTAAAGTTTTGTGTGAAAACAAATTAAGCATTAGTAGATTCCGAAGTGTCAGATAGACTCCAACTTTTAATACCATCTGCAGAATCATCTGCAATTGTAGAGTTCAAATTCATTGCAATATAATCAAGTTGCGTTTTTTTTTTTGTAGGTGCAACAAAGTCCAGAAAAAAGAGGTGCCCATATACGAAATACCAGATCCGAGAACTTGAACGAGAATTCTTTTTCAATGTGTACATAAACAAAGAGAAGCGTCTGCAGTTGTCAAGAATGCTCAGTCTTACAGACCGACAAGTGAAGATTTGGTTCCAGAACCGAAGGATGAAAGAGAAAAAGATGAACCGAGATCGTCTCCAGTATTTCACTGGAAATCCATTGTTCTGAAAGTCATGATATAGCCTACTTGCCGTTTCGGGAGACAATGGCTATCCTATTGTGTCATGATTGTGGGACATCATCCATTCGTCGGACACATGACTTATTTTCACGTCAACGCTGTATTTTACTATGCAAAATACTTGCTATCCAAAATAAATTTTTTCCGCAATTAAAGTTCTGCACAAATTATCTACAACAATGTATCCGCCGCAGTGAGGGAAATGATCAGTTATCAGGAACAGGTACCTCGACAATCTCTTCATACTCTGTGATAATGCCATTGAAATTCAGTAGCTTTGTATTTATTTATTGTATTTTTGCATTCTCACATTGTAAGCAACATTTGGTTACATCAAATCAATACATAATTACATTGAGTTAGAACTGTGTATGCATTTATTCGTTTGAAGCATGTAATGTATCTATGTATTAAATAAAAAATACACCAAATTATTTGCAGATTTTTATTAATTGTTGTGACGTCTCTTTGTGTGTATGGTAGTGCGCGCAACAGAATGCATTATTTAACACTAATTAACACTAATTATTTTACAGAGTTGCATTTCAAAATGTGAGGCCTAGGCCTTACTCATTTTCCAGATGAAGGTTGTTTTTCATTATTACAGATGAAGAAGGAAAGTGAGATGGAGAGAGAAAAATTTCCAATGGTAACTTTTATAGGTCTTTGACAAATTTCTTTCCCTGTATGTTGTTTTACACTAAGGCTATTTACTAAACCTTGAACAGTCTAGACAGTACAATAAACTCTGGGCAGTAAATTAAATTGGGGCTATTGGACCCTCTATCCACTTCAACTGTGACTTTGCCCTGAAACACAAAAGGTGCAGATGTTTTCTTTTTTCTGTCTAGAAAGAGGAGAACTGAGTGCTATGTGAACAGATAAGAGTGAAAATCTAATAATAGTCTACGTGTTATCTTAAAAAAGAGGACTAGTCTTCGAATTGAACTACTATGCGTTAGACATCACCTCATTTCGACAAGCTTATTTGGCTGTTTACATCAAATGTAGCACGTGAACACTACCGTCTTGAACACAGTGGTTTACAAAGTTTCGTCAACAACTTCGAACGTCGAATGAAATATTGTATTTGAACTTCTGTAATGTCAAGGTCGTCACCCTTAACCTTATTGAATAAGTAAAGGCGCCTATTTTGCTGTTCTCTTTGAAAAACGACGCCCTCTCAGAGCCGCCGCAGTGCAGCACGTCCAATATGGCCGCCGCATCCCCTCAATCCCACTGATCTGCCTTCAAAGGCCTTCACAGTGATACTTCCTATGCTATAGGTTAAATACTGCTCATAGCCGCCGTTAAGCCTGGTGAAATGCTGTGTAAAATAAAACCATATAATACAACCATATCAAATCCTCCATAATGTTTTTCTCCTACAAATGGGATTTAGGCAAGGGTAACAATGCAGTAAAAGTCTACACTGTTTACGCTTTAGAGCGCCTCAGTGGTGTTTTCTTAAGATTATGCTATAAGAACCAAAAAGCTCCCAAAAGACTGTTGGTGCAGAAATTAATTGTCATCTTATCAGTGGACATAGGCCTACTGTAAAGAAGCGGCTACCACTGTGGAGTCAGAATATGCTGGAAATGCAAACGCGATATTTGCAGTGGAGGCAAACGGAGAATCGTACAAGCTTTTGTTTCCTAGATATGTTTCCTAAATCTCTCAGCTGTATGTACAGGGAATTCCGTTTATAATTACAAATTAACACTGTATTGTTGTGAGTTTTATAATAGGCTACTCTGCCAGTAATAATAAGGAATCTTAACATAGACAAACGCTTTATTTATGTACATTTTGTTGATACTGCTTGAAGCCACGAGAGGGCGAACTCACAGCAATGATCGGACCTGGTGCTGTGTGTAAACCAAGTGTAGTTTTCCTCAAAAACAATGACTATGATCTTGAGCGGAGTTATGTGATCTAATCTAATGTTTTTACGCAAGTTTACTGGAGGTATGTTATTATTGAGATTCACTTTTATTCTCAAAGATTTACCCTGTTGCATCATATCTCAGAATAACCTGAAAACCGGGCAAATATATTTTAATCAAGTAGCCTACGGAGGGTATTTTCATCTGCATAGTTGAGGAGACAATCTCAGTAAACATTTTCTCTCAGAGGTTAGCGTGCCTCTTTACAGTCCCCTTTTTGGAAACGTCCCCTTCGATAAAGAGAACATTAGGCTAACAGAACCACCACCACCACCATTATTATTATTATTATAATTATTATTATTATTATTATTATTATTATTTGTCGTTTTTGTTGTTATCCTTAAGTTAGCAATCGTATTACGACCGATTATGGCAGACAGATTTTGTAAGGGTTTTGACCATCTTTTAGCTTTGTTATATAGCCTTTACAGTTCGCTGGAAGACTGCAGGCTTGTGTGTACAATAAAAAAAGTACAATGAAATATTCCTAATACACCAAATGATACATGGATCATAACAGTAGCTATAGTCCACTACTTATTTAGGAAATGTATTATACTGTACACGCATCTACATCCTCTTATCGTAGGTCTATTTAAAAAAAAATGTATTAGCCTAGACATAAAGATGAACAAACAAATTAAATAACCAAAAACTCTTTAGAAGATGTAGGCTAATTATAGGCTTTTTAGAGTATTTGCCTATAATTTCATAACCCAGATAATTTATGCATTTAGCATTATAGTTTAATCATGCAGGTTTAATCTTGAACACTACTAATATGAATATTATGTGTACTGCTTTGTGTTTATGTGTGTTTTCAGATGTCAGGCATCTGCAGTGATTCTTATTTATTTATTTGTTATTTGTCTGGAAGATTTGTCAGCTTGCTATTTTTAGTAGGAAACCCACTGATTTAGCGCGTAGGCCTACATGCCTTCCTTTTTGTCTTTATGCTTTATCCAAATTATAAATGCGTGCGCCGTTACGTTTACCTAAAATTAAGATTTCTATAAAATAGTTAATGACTCAAATTTTATATTTTAGGATTTTGTGTAGATAACGACGATATTATTGGTTTGAGACAATAGATTACACACTTGTAACAAGCACATTGCAGATGATTAATTCAAAGGCATTTAAAGATTGCAATATCATTTAATTCTCCTTGCGCATTTTCAATGTAGGCTAGCCAGTTCTTAAGCAGAGATAATATGATATCCTTTATAAATGCTGATAAATACGTTTTTGCGTATTTAGTTATTGCGAATAATATACTAATAATATTCATGTTTTTTCCCACAATTATTTTATAATGATGCATATGAGGATGGTCATTTGACCGAAAGCTTGGTGATTAAACTTGCTTAAAGGATTTAAGTGTGCGGACAGTTTATTTATTTTTTGAGATCTTGAGTCTTGTTTGTCTGGCACCTTGATGATCGTGAGTGCGGTGTAACTCCGAGTCCTTCAAAAATAATGATGCATATAAAGTCCACTACTTATAACATGTTCTCGCTGAGTGAAAATGCACGTATTTCTAAAGGTAATGCGTAAATGTTTATAACAGTATATCGGACTATTTTACCAGACAAATAGCATACTAATTGATAAACTCCACTCTGTTCATATGAAAGAACTGCATTAATTACACAAAACAGAAAAGCCGTTCAAACCTTTGACTTGCGCTATAGCATATTTTACATTTTAAACGAATACCTCACATCCTTATAATGATAATGTGACTGATAACGTGATAAAATGCACGGACTGTGATTTAACAAGTAGGGTTTCTTCAAGGTTTCTTTTATTTAATTTTGAAAATAGCAGCAAACAACAATCAAGGTATTACATGAAGTATTAAGTAGTAATGACATTTGAATTTCCTGTGCGTCCGACAAAAAGGTCAATGTGGAAAACATGCAAAATAATTTGTGTCTATTAAAACATAATTCATGATAAAAACAAACATAGAAAGGATGAATCAGAATTTTGTTTTTCACTCGTAATCGAGTCAGCTGTGTTTATTCCCGCGTCCACCGGCTCATTTTGTTCTGCATAGTCCTCTGCATTTTGCCTCGTGAACTACGAGAAATCTTCAGACATTTCCTATCTTGACCTTGAATTGGAATTTAAAGGTAGCTATACAAAATAGACTGTGCTAAATGCTATAATTTATTTTCCTTGTTCTTGCTCTTTGTTTAACAACAGGCCTATATATATGAGTGCAAGTTCTCATTTTAGATGTTATCCTGAAATGGATTTAACAACGTTATTTCGGCAGTCTTGAAACCAATTTCAAGTCCTTGTTCTAGGTGTCGCTGTTGACCACGTCTGAAACTTCAAATCATGTGTCAATGCGCCCACGTGACGGGGAAGAGCCTGAGTCTCAAGGCCATTTTCAAATTTCATTGGTGAGAGTGTCATGTGGTTGCAGAGAGACTCACTGGTTATACAGGGATTGTTTTGCTAGTAATGTCAGCTTACAGAGGACACCTCTCTGCTTCTTAAAAAAAAAAACTCTCCAAAATGTCCTTTCCCAACAGCTCTCCTGCTGCAAACACGTTTTTGGTAGATTCCTTGATTGGGGCGTGCAGAACAGATTTTTATTCCAGCAGTAACATGTACATGCCAGCCACTGCAGAAATGGGAACCTATGGAATGCAAACCTGTGGACTCCTGCCGTCTCTTGGCAAACGGGGGGAAGTAAACCACCAAAACATGGGCATGAACGTCCACTCGTACATACCTCAAACTGATACCTGGGCAGATCCAAGCAGGTCCTGCCGATTAGAGCAACCGCTCAACCAGATGTCCACCTGCACATTTTCACAAAGCATTAAAGAAGAGACTAACTGTTGTATGTACTCCGACAGGAGAGCAAAGGTCAGTTCGTCTGAGATACCCGCGTACTCCAACCTGATCCCCGAATCATGTTCCGTTGAGAGTCCAGAAATCCCGGTCCCTGGATATTTTAGACTAAGTCAAACTTACGCGACGGCGAAAAACCCGGACTATGACAACGAGACGATAAGCCCAAACACTACGTTAATGCAGCTGAACAGGGTGACTCCAAAGTCGCAGTCAACGCCCTTTGTCGAGGTGGAAAATAAGCTTGCGCTCGATCGGGACACAAGGAGCTCTTCCCCGGCGCAGAGTCCAGATCCCAAACTCAGCTCGCTGGAGGAGAAGCATTGCTCAACTGAGGCGTCTGTCTCCAGCCCTGAATTGCCACACAGAGAAAGCAAAGGTGAGTACAATAAACGGATTAATCGCGTCTTGGTGTAACGCGAACGCTCTAGCATCATAAAACCCAATATAAAACACAAACAGCCCGAAAGTCGTAATGTTTAATGGGAGTCTTTCTCAGGTTGCAGTAAAAGTTCTAACAGGAAACGGCGCTGCGAGGGCGCGTTAACATCAAATACCTTTTGTTGCAAGTGACTTGACATTCTTCTTTGGTCAATATAAGAACAGCATTGGTGAAATGTATTTGCGACTTAATCCATTTAGCAAGAGAATTAATGACCTTTTGATGTTCTATTTATTTGATACCGACTGAGGAGCTCAATAGTCAAGTCCTATTTCTGGTGCAGTATCTGAAAACTGCATTTAAAAGTGCATTGGTTATAACATGAGGTAATGGCTTAGGCTATATATAAAAAGACAATATCCTGTGTTAACCAAACGCAAACAACAGAAACAAAACATTAAAATCCATTCAATAAAATTACGTTGTAGAAATTAATCAACACTTTAATACTGGTAACTTGTGGGCCACATGGACTATTATAGATATTTTGACTCAGTACCTTACTTCTAATGATCTGTAAGTGTAGGTTTAATTATGACAGGCGTTTTAACAAACGTATGTCGTCTATGTTTTTATGTAGAAAGAAAACGTGTCCTATTTCCCCTGTTTGTTTGACTGATTCTGTGTTCTGACATATTGTCCTTTTGTTTTTGCAGATTCCAAAAACGACACACCGACGAGCAACTGGTTGACCGCGAAGAGCGGAAGGAAAAAAAGATGTCCATACACAAAACACCAGACCTTGGAATTAGAAAAAGAATTTTTATTCAACATGTACCTGACTCGGGAGCGCCGTCTAGAGATAAGCAAAAGCGTCAACCTTACTGACAGACAAGTGAAAATCTGGTTCCAAAACCGCAGGATGAAACTTAAGAAGATGAGTAGAGAAAATCGTATCCGTGAATTGACGTCCAATCTCACTTTTTCGTGAGCATGCAAACAAGTGCAGATCAAAAACTTATCCCCCTCATTTCGATCAGTCTATGTTCTCCTGTATAATGGTGACATGAGGGCAGTGTGCATTGTTTTGGCTACTTTCACGTTCCAATGTTGTGATCGTTGTCATTTGTTGCTACATCTTTGATTGCGTTTGAAATGTGAAGCCTGGTGTAATTTCACATGTTTCACAGGGTATAAAAGTGGTGTAAGGTCTTAATTTATAATATAAGATTATAGAAACAGGCTGTTCCAAACGGTTTCATTTTAGCGGGAACAGAGCAAAAATGTGCCGCCAAAAAGCCATGACTTTGGACATGAAAGCACATTCGAAAGTGAGGGTCTTCCATTCTTTCTCCAATGAAAACGTACATTTATCTGAAATAATTACGTTGAAAGATTTCTGTATAATAGATGTTTAAATATGTCTGTATACGTGCATGTTTGTGGCATGTGTTAAGTGGTCTAATAAATTGATAATGTCATATAGTGTTTTGGTGTAATATTTGGTATAGGGCTTCTAAATCACAGCTTAATAAAGATCATGTCTCGCCCATCCCCCTTACAAACACACCCACCCCTAAAGATAAATTACAAAGATAAATATTTGTTTCTTCCTCAAAGATAGATTAGCAAATACAAACTAATTTACAAATAGGGGTACATGTCAATTAAGGTTTACTTGAAAAATGAAACAGACATTGTATGTTCTGATTATCAAAAATGGACTGTTATGTTCTGAAAAACAAAAACAAAAAAAAAAACGTTTTTTGTAAGCCCAAAAAAATAAATATATATTTTTTTCTTAATAAAACCTTAACGTAATTCAAAATACGAAAATGTAACCCCATAACCTACAAACTTCAGCGTCAATACCCCACATTTCAAATTATGATACGCCAAAAAAAAAAAGAAAAAATCCAAATCAGGCAAACCAGAAGCACATACAGGTTTGGTAGACTATAGGTGAAAATTATTTGGTCCGTCATCCCATACATTCATAAACAACATTTCGTTTAAAAGTTGTCATGCAGATTTAATTATTTTCGTCTTTTAATACCTATCCTTCCACTCGTCTAAAAAAAAGTATATTTCTAGCATCGCCCAATCACTCTCTATAATGTGCGCACACAAACACAATGCCATACACCTCTGTAGGCACATGCTCAGATGTGTTCAAGTGTGTGGTCACAGATGGAAACACAGATTATCATTTTGACCGAAATTGTAACGGCTGAGCTCTCAGTGACAACTTGTCGACAAATAGCTAACATAACACCAGGTTGTTTTCTTCACACAAATTATTTTCTAAAATTAAGAAGAAATATGTAATGCATTCGTCTATATTTAATATTTTCCTTTCGTTTACATTTCCCTTGACTTAATTCCTTTTTACACAAATTATATATACTATTTTATCTATATAGAAAATTCTATTATTTTGGTAGATTAACATTTTTACTATCACTAATTCAATCTCGACGTAGGCTACATTGTTATTTAAAAAATATCCGAATATTGCTATATTATTATTTTTATTAATGATAAACACGTAGTCAAGACACTTTGAAATGCCAAGAGTCTGTTTTATTAAGGGAACATTAATACATAATCAAATGCACCTCATAAACATTTTATTGATACACATAAAATACTATGACTCTCTTTTGAATAAGTACCAAAAATATACAAATGTTTCTTCCAGTGTCAATCTTACAACACCTTACAGTCAGCATCAAACTTACAAAGACCGCATAACAGATCTTAACACTAAAGTAGTTTATAAAATATGAGAATCTGTGAGGCTGTGGTGATTCGTTGTTTTACAGCATGTTATTACATTTATTTTACGAGGACTTGCAACTCGGTACTCTATAAAATACTTTACAAGGCTAGACTATGACATACCTTATGACGAAATTTTTGCAAGATTTTACACGGCTGGAATGGTTTGTTAAGGTAATAGTGAGTGCACATAAATGGGTGCATTAATCTGACCTTGTTATTAAAAAAAGAAACAAACGTAGTTTAAAGAAAAAGATTAATGCAGGATATCACTACTAGTTCAGATAAAAATAACTTGTCTTTTTTTAAGAGTACAAAATCAACCATACCGTTATCAGAGGATTGATTTACTCTCTGTATTAGTAAATATGATCACGTGATTCATGCAACCAATCACTGAAGATGAAGGCAGCAAAAATACTATGATTGTTCAGAGGCAAGGTTTCGGAAACAGAGTAACGTTTTATATGAGTTCGAAGGGATCCAGAAATGTCGACTAGTTCAGCTCTCAGTAGCTATTATGTGGACTCTATTATGGGGCACGATACGGATGATGTGTACGGAGCGCGTTATGTCCAGGGTTCACACACCGCGAGGCCGTCAGGTGTGGGCGAAAATGCGGACTTTTCCTCGTGCAGCTTCGCTCCCAAGTCAGCCGTGTTCCCAGCCTCCTGGTCCTCGGTTCATCAGCCCTCTTCTGCTGCAGTGTCCGGGATTTACCATCCATACGTCCACCAGACCCATCTTTCTGAGAACAGATACGTCCGCTCCTGGATAGAGCCAGTCTCGAACCATATCTCTTTATCGGGGTTCCACTCCAACACTCGGCTCAGCGGTACAAAGACTGAAAGTTTACCCTCGAAAAGGACTGAAAGCACCGCGTTTGAAGCAGAGACGCCGGTGGTTCCCGAGTTTCGCTGCAGCGCTGTATCCGTAGACAAAACTACTGAAGAAAGAGTTGAAAATGATAATTCGAGCCACGGCGAACCTAAAGACGAAAAACAACAGCAACAACAACAACTTGACCCAAGTAAGTAAAATGAATTGCCCTGTGATTTACAACTGTCGAACTGTCCTAAACTGGAGGTTTTACAAACCTATAAAAGTGTCCGGGCTCTTACCACTGGCCTTCATCGGTGTAGTGGCCGTAAAAAAAAAAAAAAAAAAGAAACTTTGGAAATGATTACATTCACACTAATGTTTAACACCAATTACACAATATTTTGATGGTTAAATATGAACGTATACCTCCGTTTCATGGCCATGACCTTTCTTGTGGAAGTTAAGCTTATGTGCATGGTTTTCTTTTCACATTGTTATTATTATTATTATAGGCCTACTTTCTTTAGCTTGTTTCTTTCTTTTCAGGCAACCCTGCTGCAAACTGGATCCACGCGAGATCAACAAGAAAGAAACGTTGTCCGTATACAAAATATCAGACTCTGGAATTGGAAAAGGAGTTCCTTTATAACATGTATTTAACGAGGGATCGTCGCTATGAGGTCGCACGAATCCTGAGTTTAACAGAGCGGCAGGTTAAAATCTGGTTTCAGAACAGAAGAATGAAAATGAAGAAGATGAACCGAGAGAGGAGCGGTAAAGATCCTTAGTGAAAGCGTGCTTCAACTCAGCGAATGTGCGTCCCTTTAACATATGCTTGGATTAGGATACAACTTTTGTTATTTTGTTGTTGTTGCTGAGTTATATATATTCTGAGTCCAAATAATTATTTGAGTGACTTGAAATGAATGGGTATTTCACAACGATTTCTGAAATATTACATTTGGCGTAAAACGCCCTAAAATCAATTTCCCAGAACCGTGGTGGAGAATTTCTTACAAGATCTGAGAATTCAGTTTTTTCTTTTGCACACTAAAATTCAGCATTAGTGGTTACCTACCATTATACTCATAATAATAATGTCTTATAGGAAATTAGGATATGGTCCGTGATCTGATAGTTCTTAATCTGCTGATCTTTACATCTTTGTCCATAATGCATGTAAAAACTCTTCACCCTCATGGAGCCACATGAATAATTTACTGTGCCTTTAATTTCTTTCTTTTTAAATTGGACATCGTGTATTCAATCACTTATTACGAATTTCTCCTTACTAAAATAGTGTATTTCTCGTTGAAGCTTTTGTTGGCGTGTTAGATGCATCAAAAGGTCTAAATTATAAGTAAAACGAACTCCCTTTTGGTCTATTTTATGTCTTTTATTTTGGTCACAGTGAAGCTCAATTGTCTTCAGTGCTGTATAGTGAATTTGGGTGTAGAAAAGCTTTGTTGAATACTCAACTCGTGCACTTACTGTGATATGTTTCCTTTTTAGACCAATTTTTACAAATAAATTTCAAGTTCGACCTGCGCACTGCTTATAGCCTGCTGATATTATACATTTCAGTGATATGCGATCAGCCTCATTTTCTTTCATGCTGAACACAAACTAGAGATTCATTGTTAGAGAATATTGCAGAAAAAAAAAGTTTATGATTAGGAAAAGGTGTTGCAAGGAACCCCAATTTATCGTCAAACCTGTACCAAGAATTGCTTTAGAGCAGGAAGAAATTGGGTCCAATAAAGCTATAGAAGAGCTAGACGTCTGGTCTAAATGAGTTTATGGTATAGGACTGTTATTGCTCTTCTCTTTGAAACTAACCTCACTGTTTCTTTGTGTCTGTACTTGCACACAAAAACGTAAACACTTTTTGCGGGGCGTCTGGTCGATGTATTGATTGTGAGACTAAAGCGGCATCGACCCCCCAGTAGGCCTACACTGAAAGTCACGTTTATTCTCGAAATGCATTTCCACTCCTAAGGTTTCCACAAACCTAAAGCTGACAATATTTTTTGATGTTACAACAAAGTGCAGCAGGGATTATCAACGTAATTAATTTCAGTCATGCATTCGTTGCAACACTCATTATATATTATTAACAGATAGGCTTCATAGTGTATAAACGCGAATGCAAAAAAGAAACATGAATGCATCCCGCTATTTCAAAGAATGCAAAATTAATCAGGGGTGCACATTATTGCCACTAGAGGGCATAGTTGTTCTGTGAAAATAAAGGACTGTATGTGCCCGTGCACACTTACTAACAGGAGCTTAATCAGAATTAAAAAACGGTAATTCAAGTATCTAAATTCATTTGGTTCTGGAAAGTTAATATTTCGGGACAAACATGCGCTCAGTTCTCCCAATTTATGCGTGGTTAAAGGTGTATCTATAGCACTTTACAGGGTCTGTTCTGAATAGATATATGGTTGAGAAAAGGACAAGAACAAAGGAATTTGTATCCCAGCATGGAGCACAGTGTGGGCAAATATGTTTCAGCTCAGTTTTGGCTAAACGGATAAAACTTTAAGCCTATGAATAGGCCTAGTTTATTATAATGACCCATAACATTTGAGCTAAAAGAGTTTAAATGTTAAGCGAGTTTTCTACAGCTTACTTTCTCTTTGACATAATGTTTCTTTCCTTTCGAATGAAAGTATCCAATACAAATTGAATCATCTGGAGGAAAACCAGAACTGTCCATTTAGAAATGAAAAGTAAAAATGGAAGCTTTACTCAACACAACAGCAACATATATAAATATAACAAAGCCGTTATATTTGTTTTAAGCACGCACGCACGCACGACAAACATAAACACTCCTTCATACATTTACAGTTAATATATAATTTTTATAATATAATATATAATACATACATTTTGTCGTCATAGCGTATAAATAATATCTTATATAGGCCTATATAGGCTATTCATGCATCTGTTACAAAACAACTAAAAACGTAATGTAGTTTTAAATATGTGTTGATTTATTGTTATTTCTGAAATATTAGCTACATTTTGAATTGTTGGGAGATTGGTTTCTATATAAAAGTCTGTCGGTACTTCATGTTTCAACAAAACAGTGCAACCTTCTTATTAATTCTTCTTCTTCTTCTTCTTCTTCTTCTTCTTATTATTATTATTATTATTATTATTAGTAGTAGTAGTAGTAGTAGTAGTATAGTAACAATAGCCTAATAAATTAATACATGCAAATGTACAAACACATACGCCGAACAAGACTTCGACAAACCCAAAACGGAAAAAGAGAAAAACACAGCCTACAGTTTATCTAATTTCCCTCTCCTTCCTCTCCCTCCCTGTCTCTCTGTGAGCTACAACTAAAAGCAAGCGTGTTTAGGGTCATGCAGGAGAAACCCTGACCGATGGATTTGGCTCTGGGCCTGGTCACCAAACAGGCTACATTATTCAATAACAGCAGCTCTCAATCATATCTTATTCCACTGGCTTATTTTATACTTATTCCATAAGTAACGATCTGACACCATCAGTTCTCACTTTGTCGACCCTTCACATAACAGTGGGTGAAGTATTTTCTCCTGCGGATCAACATTTCCACAAGATGCTGAACGGTAGGCATGCGATGGCGTATTTGCACTGCTGCAATAATTTCATCTGTTTGGGAAATCTGTCGTGACACAGAGCGCCAGTTATCAGGCGAATCCTGCTGGAATTACGTGTCACTGCGACCTCTCTTTATTTTACGCACACGATAACTTTCACAGACAGCGGGTCTTTACGACACTGCGAGGCAGACCGGGTCGCTACAATACCGAGCTTGTAAATCGTCCAGTAGTGATACTGGCTCGGAACCAGTTTACCTAAATCAGCGCTCGCCCCCGTCTCTCAGATGTTCCCTTGGATGAAACTTCAAGGTTGTCTGCCATAAAATCTGTTTCCAGATTACTTTGATTATAAAGGCGTTCCCTTTTAAGACCCCCACCACCATTACCTTTCCATACCTCCCCATTATAGCTATTCTATGCAAACTTGAATTAAAATGATACATTTATGAAAGAGATATGTCTGTCCATCTATAGAAAGCACGTTCAGAAGCATGTAGCCTATTTATGCAGGCATGCTATTTTTTGCATTAAATTGCCGGCAGTGACAAATGGCATCTCACGCGTAAAAAAATGCAGCTTTTAACTGATGTGTCCAAATAAGGTCAATAAGCTAATTTAGATTAAAAATACCGGCAATAATGAATGTAGGCTATAGGCTACTATAACCTAGCCTACTTATTTTTGAGAGTGTTATTTGATTTCGCATTATCAGCCATGAATAAAGTGATTTATTAATATTTTTCATTAGGCCTAGGCTATAGCCTATTATTTGGGTTAAAAAAATGCATAGCCTAGTCATAAAATATAAAATCGCTATTTATAGGTAATATGTTGTCTATTGTAAAACTCCGTCCACTGAATTGCTTATAGTAGCTATCAGTCGTTTTGACCCACAAGTAAAAAGTGGCAAATGTGTTTCAAATTGAAACGCCGACAAATTATCTAGATTTCTGAATCTTTTCTCATCAAAGTGCGTATCAATACCACGAATGTTATTTCTCGCGCCATTTATACGCCAAAAATCGTTTTTGCTTGTATATGATAAGCAGTTTTCGCGTGCATATGATACGCACTTTATGGCGTGTAATACGCACTCACCCCCATCCCCCCCTCCCCCTAATCGTTTTCAGGGCGTAGCATATACACGCAAAAACCATTTTTGGCGTATAAATGGCACGAGAAATAACATTCGTGGTATTGATACGCACTTTCATGAGACTGCGTGTCTTTTCTATGTTCATTTGTTCGTAGATCGTTTTGCTCAAAGCAGATTGTGAGAACCATATTCAGAACTGTCAATTTTATATTGCTGTTTATAAAATGTATAGGTTAATAATTAATTATTAGGCTATTATTCTATATTTTGATTAAAAAAAATAAGGCATTTCATATATATTTAGTTTCCTGCTGATTCGAATTCGATTCGATTCGAAATGCATTTATTACGTATTCACATTTAATAAAATCTATTGTAAGCATTAACTTAGACTTGAGTTAGACTAGCACATTTAATTGGCATTCATTTTTATTGCTCGACGGTACTTGTTTTACTAGGGAAACATGTTTTTGTAGCTATAATAGGTCAGTTTTTAGCTAGGCTTAAATTACATTGAAATGAATTTGAATTATTTTACTTACTCGAAACAGTATATTAAGAATGTTTTGTTTGTTATTTCTCTGTTTCTCTCTCATTCTCTCTCTCTCTCTCTCTCTCTCTCTCTCTCTCACTGCTATCTCTCTCACACACGCACGCACACACACACACACACACACACACACACACACACACACACACACACACACACACACACACACACACACACACACAGATGTCTGTGACTGTATTTTCTTTGCTTAGGAAGTGCAGCTGGCTCAGTCATTATGCGCAAAAAAACTAGAGGCTTTGCGGCAGCCCAGATTCCTTTTTGTTAGAAGACAATTTACAGCTTTGCAATAGATCTTTTTATGAGCCTGTTTCAACGGTCATTGGATGCCACTGGTCATGTGCAGGACGCAAACGTCTTCGTGACCCCTTTTCCTGATTTCCCAAGCGACTTTTCCACTGCAATCTGTGGCTTAAAGGCTACAAATCCAAAATACACAGTGTTATCATATAATTTCTCTCTCTCCTTTTTTTTTTTCTTTTTTTTTTTTTTTGTCGTGCATGTCTATCTGTGTTAGAGATCGAGAAGACAAACTCGAGGCCGATTGCGTAGGCTGTTGTCAGATCAGATGCTAGACGGCTGCTACAAGAGTTGCGTTTCTAAACAGTGCAACAATACAGTACTGGACGACTGATCTCAAACCAGCTTCGCAATATTCAGCAGCAGTGCAGGAGGAAAACATGGATTATAGGGCTTTGTTGGGTAAGTTTATATTTCATAAGATTGAACATGCTTTCGTGTCAGTCAGAAGGTACAGGACCAGCAGGTTTGCGATTATAATTTCAGATTGGGACGGCAGCGTTAGCAATCTTATTAAAAACAATCTTACTGTTTTTGCAGTATTTTTTTTTTTTTTTTTGCAGATAACTAAATTAGTTAATTTTGGATTGCACTAAAAGCTAGAAGAGTGCTGTAGTATTTATTGTGTTTTTTAAATGCTGACGGCTTTCTTCACTAGATCTTAAAATGTGATTTTTACTCACGTTTGATTTGATCTTAATGTGAAAAACATGAACCTTTACGAATAAATTCATACTTGCCAATAACTGATATTATTAGCATTATTTTTAGCAGTAGTTTGAAGTATTGTTGTCGTTCAAATGAGCCAACAGCAAATCTTCAAAAATTCTGAAATAAAAAAGTAATGCAAACCTTCAAATGATGACTGTTCATCAGTGAAGTTATTACAAGCAGATTCGTGGATTTACAAGTAGCCTAGTTGACACAAATTTTTATTTAAATTAAGGCTATTAACTTAGGCTGTTTCGCCACTGTCACATTTTTCCACAGATTAATTATATATCAAATAATGAAGTCTGAGTAGAATGGCTGTGAATCCTTATTTTAATGCACAGATTAAAGATAGCCTATATAGGCTATAGAAAATCTTGAATCTGTACATAAAAATAATGATTCACAGCCATTCTTAATACATATTCAGACGTTATTATTTTACCTACAATTAATTTGTGCATACAAATAATGATTCTTATATGTTCAGGGGTCATTATTTTATATAGGCCTATAATTAATATGTGCATGAAAATAAAGATCCACAATATAACATAATGATTTTGAAAGTTTGGAAACCTGTGGCGGACGGTGGAGTTGTGCGTTTTAATGTATGCCTCCCTTAATGGTGAGAATGGCGCAGTTTTTTTCTGGAAGGGAGAGACAGGCTGTGCGGGACAAAGACAGTATTTCACAGTCAGCTGACAGGCAGAGGTATTTACAACCTCACTGCAATGCGGCAAAACAGATAGCGTTAGAGGAGCCTGAACGAGTTCATGCAACGAGCTTCACATTCAGTTCACTTCTGAACAATATATCTATACTGCAATACAACAGTACAAAATGCAATTTATAGTCTAGAATTCTCCATAAATGTATAACCACGTGATCTGCATTGCAGCAGAGATTCTCGCTAATTTAGCTTTTAAAACCACAACATTTAAAGTGTTAGAGTTGAAATTAAAACCTAAATCACATTACATTAAATATGCCTATTAACTAAATATTAAATAATACATATGCTCTGTAAAATATAAATTTTATTATTTTTTCATGCATTATTTGAACACTGATGTGTTATATACAATATAGTCTATATGTAAAATAAAATAAAAAACATCTTATAGTTGTTCAGTTCTCTATTTCTGTATGAGCAGCTGTGCAAAAAGAAAGAAAAAAGAAAGCCCGAACACCTATGCAGTGTCTGCTTAAGTCGGCAGGCGGCGCTGTTGTCTAACACTCGGGCACTTGCTTGTCCGCTATCTGCATCTTTGTCCTTGAGCTCATTTCCTGTGACTGTGATTGGTTGTCGCAGTCATGTGACACAAGTCACACAGTTCCTTTATTAACTGATAGAAATGTTATTTTTTTAGAACGAAATAAAAAGGAACTGTGTGAGAACAGTTGGAATTAGTATACTTATATTATAGATATTGTATTTAATTATTGATAATAATTTAATCATTTTTCAGTGTTGACATAAAGTTGTTTTACGTTTTAATAAATCATATGACGATAAACAATATAAAAATATCATTATACAATATTTGTGATTGTAGACATAGAGTTTGAAGTTCCGAAACACTCAGAGTGAATGCCTGAACATGTTATGCACTTAAATAACATATTACATGTATTTAACTGTTCATTTACTAAAATGTAATGTATTTAGGTGAATATCGAATTGAATGTTTAATCCCTTAAAAAAACAGAGGTGAGAACATTTTTCAGTAAATGTTATAATATTATTTGCTGAAACTTTCCCAATAGCCATTTGTGACTTCGCATAAATCACAACCCGCCATATGGTGCTATTTTATTTCCTCTAAAAAATTTACAGTCAGAAAAATATTCCCATAAGTTCACACGTCAGAGATTTCACAAACACCTCATTTGTCCTGAACTCTGGCAAAAAAACGAGCAGACTGAAGTAACGCAAGAATACGCTACACCAAATAACTATTAGCCTATTCTATAATACTACAAAAACATACAGCAGACATTAGTCTACTATACAACAATAAATAAACTCTGTTTTTCGACAGTGAGTTTTTTCCCTGTGAGTGCAGTGAATGTGAATTGAACCCCGTGTCTTTATTTCCTCCTGAGATCAGAGTAATCGCCATTATTGAATAAGTGCAACTTTCAGGATTATTTATGGCACCCGCGCGCTGTCATGAATGGCTGTGGGGAAGCACGTGATACCATTAAACTTTGTTTTATGGCCAGGGAGTTGACAAGCCAAAATATAATTCACATTGTATATTAGAAAGGTCGCTCAGACGGTTTGGAAAAGATCCCAGAGTCGCTGCAGAGGAAAGAGTCTCCACGCGAGTTGTGATCATGGATATTTGCGCTTTACGCGACGCGCCTGCTTCTCGAGGTAAGCGTGTGTTCTTCAGTAGGCTATATATAGGCAATGCGTCGCTGAACTTGTGAGTGTTGGATTGTGCCATGATGTTTACTGTGGTCTCATATCCACCAAACCAGCTCTGATCTGATTCTGTGAACTCCTCTTGTGTTGTTGTGTACAGTTTTGGGTGGTTGGATAACTAGAGAAAAAATAGGTTGTGATGAAGGTGACGTAAATGTTATGCAGTAGTCCGGCTTTGGTGCAAATGTGGCGCCACGTTATGAAATATTACTTGTCAGGGCTTAGCTTGTATTATTATTATTATTATTATTATTATTATTATTACTACTACTACTATTCCTATTACTACAACTATCATTGTTATTATTTCAAGAAGGTAAAATACACATTTTTAATACGAGAGTATCAGCATTTTTTCATTAATTGCTTTACTTTTTCATGATTTGTTAATAAGGAGAAAGTAAAATAGACTGCATATTAAATATGATTTTCTTTCATGTGTGATATACACATTGGTCTAAATTGAGAGTTGTCTTGATTACCACATATTCGTGTCGAAACTGTTTTAGGGTGAGGTTTTTTTTTTTTTGCTTTGAATTGGCAAATTATTTTTTACTTATTTGCACCTGTTATGTATCTCGCTCTGTTGTTATTAGATAGTGTACCATACATTTTAATAGAACTCAGTTATTCGATGCACGCGCTTTCGTGACTTGTAAGTGAACTCTATAATAGCAGGGTTTTATTGACAAGCTCTTTAGCGCCCCCAAGCAAAGAAACTCTCATTTTGACCCTACCATTCATACTTTACATTAATTTTAATCTCTGATACAATGGCTGGTCAGAAAAAAAAATATCTAAAGTCCTGTTCAATTAAATTATCTGAATTCAGATTTGCTGAGACGCGCAATTTAATGTGAATGTTATAAATATAAAATACATCATTTCTTCACTGTTGTCCACATACAATGTCAGTGAAACAACGAAATTAGCCTATATTAAATCATTTTAAATCAAACTTCAGTCTAATAGCATATGAAGTTTAAAATATAAGACTATTTGTACATTCTATGACCAATAATCAAGATATTTTGTATTAAAGGTTTGACATTATATTTCATTCGTTGATAGCGAAACTGTGGCTAATTCCCTTGTGAGTTGAAATAATAATTATTATTTTTTTTAAATAATTCACTCATTGCAAAAATGTCGATTAATAGAGAAATACCGTCTCAATCCACAAATCTGCATTCAAAAATAAATCTGCAACTTGCTTAACGTCGCATGGGGGGAAATAATAATTAAAACTGTTTATATCATGGAAACCCCTATGTGCATGCATGTGAGTTATATAAATATATATACAAATGGAGATATTTTCATTTAAAATCAGATGTGGCTCTGATTCTTTTGTTCATCAGTAACTCGGCTTTGACCTGCCTGAACGAGTCGCAAAGCAAGGTGAAACACGGGTCACGCTGTCTCACAAACATAGATAAAAAAAACACGTATTAAAACGCACATTGTCTTTATGCTTGGTAAATATAAATACATACAGAAATTAAGTCATATATTAAACAGCTAATATCACGCATGAATTGCCTGCTAAAAAGTATAGAAAGAATGTCACCTCTTTTAAATCACTGGCCTATTATTTTGTTCTAAAATGCTATAATCATCGGTAAATTTTAAAATAATAATCCGTAATATTCTATTAAAATTAACAGACAGCTAATCAAATAAACCAATGAAAATTCATAAGACTTTTAATCTGCTTGATTTAAGGAAATTATGGTAAATTCATATATGAAAATAACTTGAAGTTAACGTCGCTGTTAAATTTAGAAGTAACAATAAAAATAGATAATTATTCAATTCCTAAGCGGGAAAATGTTGAGCGTTCTTGATTCTTAATTTTTGAACGGATCCCAGGTTTATTATATGTTGTCTCTGGTGACCGAGTGGGAATGACCACAGGAGCTGCTTATCTGAGAAGGTCATGTATTATCCATGAACTTTTCTTCTTTTTCCGCTACCGCTGTCGCCTTACCAAAAATAATGAAACTTTTTGATGTGTGTTGTAAATGATTCTGCTTGACCTCTCGACCTTTAGCCTTCCTTGATATGCTTCTTCACGTGCAGCTCACAGTTTTAACGCTATACCTGATCAATGACAGCATCTGGCACTAAAGCCCTCAATCCTACCTGGATCTGGATGAATATTGCGTTCAATTGTATGTGGTGTTGTTAGAGATACAGATTGAAATAATTGGTAATTGAATTAGTTAGATTAGTTAACTTTAAACATATAAACGCATTAGGCTACACGAGGTCTGAAAATGGAGCTGCGGGCCTCTATCTGAAGATTTTTGCTCCCTGTTTAACATTAATAAAAAGAGTATTGAAAAAGTACGGAACTTTTATTTTATTTTATTTTTAAATTAAGGCGAACCATGTGTGAAACACTAGCAACACTTGATGTTTGAGTTAGAATAACGGCTTCATTGTATTTTTTTCTAAGACGTTTTGTTTGTTGAGCGAATATATGTCGTCGTCTATATATACCCTGTAGAACCGAATTTGTGTGAAAGAATGACAGTCACAGATTCGGTTCTAGGGGAGTATATGGTCGATGCAAGAACTTCGAATAAAACGTCGTCTTATTTGAGTGTTCGACCACTGAATGCTTTTGCCATCTAATGTACGGGCAATATAGTCTATGCAATGTGCTTTGGAAAATGGCAGCTGGCAGCGAAGAACCACTTTCGTACAGTGAAGAACATCAAATGAGACTCATATAATTAGGCCTACATAATATGATTATGTGGTTGAACTCAGGAAAAGCTTTGATCATGTGTACTGCGCTTCTACCTGTTCTTACTGAAACTCGTCTCTTTAACCATTTATACAGCGGTTGAATCTTACTAAATGTGTGCATTTAATATTTGGTTACACTTTATTTTAAGGTGTCCATATTACAGTGTTTTATACAGTAATTATACAGTGAAGTACTAAGTAATAGCGATTAGCTGTGTACTGTGTACTTACTATATAATTAGTGTTAGGGTTAAGATTTGGTTTAGGGTTAGTTGCACCTAACTGTGCATAATTGACTGTTATTACTATAGTAACTACATGCAAAATGTGTAACAGGAACACTGTAAAATAGTGTTGCCGAATACTTTTATTGAAAATTTGTGCAATAAAATCGCCCCTCTTATAAGACAGAGAGCACTAAATAATATTAGCAATATTTTGTATGGATGTTAACAAACTTTGCACATCCATGTACTATGCCCCTGCTCTTACCTTAAGAACTGGCAAGCGGTTATTGTCTTTTCTGTGGTGTTTGATTATTGATTGGCACGCGCATTGATGGCGAACCAGGGCGCGCTATACAGCGAGCTGAAAGGATGAGAAGCGCTGGAATGATGAGACTCCAGTAACTTCTGAGTGACCTCTACATGACAAAGACGCTCTCCAGCAATTGTCTGCTGGCTTTATGTGACTCTTTTTGTGCCTTGGACCGTTTTTTATCTTTTGTCTTGTTTTGTTTTTTACCACTTGGGTTGAGTTTGATTTAGCTTAGTTGAATATTAATTTCCCAATTGGGCTTAATGCACATATATGTGATGCAAATACATGCTTTTATATGATGTGGTCAAATGTGTGCATTCTTAAAAATAAAATCTGTGCACTCTTAAAAATAAAGGCTTTAAAAAAAAAGTTTTTTTTGCACTTATAGAAGAACCTTTCAGTGAACAGTTCTTAAAATAAAAAAAAATTCTTAGTGTGAAGATCATTCTAATAATGTAAAGAATCTTTTTCCACTTGGAGAACCGTTTGTGCAATGTAAAGATTCTATAGATGTTGAAGGTTCTTAATGGAACCATCGATGTCAATAAATAACCTTTATTTGTAAGAGTCTGGGATCCTCCCATTTGTCTTCTTCTTACTCAGACCGGGTATTTAATCAGTTAAATTTTATATTATATTATCACCATCCTAATTGAGAGATAATGTGAAGTTTGTGAAATTTACTACTAGGTGTGCACAGCTTCTTCTCTGCTGATGAAGTCCCTCCACCTCGATTGGCCAAGCTGGTCACATGGTAGCCTAACTTTATTCAGTTGACAGCAAGTAGGAGGGCTTTATGGAGGGAGGAAAAAAAGACAACTCGAGAAAAATTAGTATTTCCTACCTTCAGAAATTAATGGCCATGAGTTCGTACATGGTGAACTCCAAGTATGTGGATCCAAAATTTCCTCCTTGTGAGGAATATTCTCAGACCAGCTATATACCTGAAGAGAGCCCGGGCTACTACAGTCCGTCGCAGGACACTGGTTTCCAGCATCCCGGACTCTATTCACGGTCAAACTACTCTGAGCAGCCTTACAGTTGTAACACTGTCCAGGGCTCATCGGTTCAGCCGCGGGGTCAAGCGCAGGATCAAGCCGGCCAACACAGCCCTTTCCCCGCACAGACTGAGCAGTGTCCCGCGGTCCAAATATCCGGACAACCGCAAAACACAAAGAGCCAGAACGGGATAACAGCCAAGCAGCCTGCTGTAGTTTACCCATGGATGAAGAAAGTGCACGTTACTACGGGTAAGATTCACTCTCTTGTAGGCCAGTCCTGTTCTGCTGTTTTAGCCACAGTTAAAACCATTCAGTGAAATATTTATGGGTTCCTCTGAAGGGGCCGCCAATTACACCAGCCATAAATTTTTATTGCTTAGGAAATAGGCCGCTAGCTGTGTTGGCCACTACTGTAGTCCACTTGGCCCAAAGCTTTGAACTGAATCATTTAGTAATGATAAACTTTGATTAATTCACCTAAACTAAAATTAGACGAGTTCCGAGAATTTGTTCGATCAAATTCAAACGAGCGGGCATTGTTTTTATTTTGCAAAAGCTCAAATGAGCGATTTTTTGTTGATAGTTGGGTTAGTTTTTTTCTAACAGAAATGTGTTTTTGTCTTTCTCAGTCAACCCGGATTACACAGGACCTGAACCCAAACGATCTCGGACAGCCTACACAAGACAGCAAGTTCTCGAACTAGAGAAGGAGTTTCATTTTAACAGGTATCTAACGAGACGGCGTCGCATTGAGATCGCGCACACCCTCTGTCTCTCTGAACGACAGATCAAAATCTGGTTTCAGAACAGAAGAATGAAATGGAAAAAGGACCACAAACTCCCTAACACGAAAGGAAGATCGGCGTCAGTTGGGAATCAGCATGCACAACACGCTCAGAAGGACAACCACACAGAGATCACAACTTTATAAGTGGATATCTCTTTCTCCCTCCCTCCAGATGTACAGATCAACTGTATGTAATAGACAATGCTTTATTTGACATTGCATGGTAGCAAATCATGACATGTTGGGTACAAGTGCCAAAAACTGAGAAAAAGCACACACTACGACTAAATGCAGCGTGAAAAACTGATATGCGTTAAATATTTCAATTTCCAATATTGTAACCGTTTGTAACCGAAGCAAAGAGGATATGAGGATATGAGGTTCACATGCCACAACGAGGTACAGAATAAAGCCAGAAAACTCACGCTATTTTACACAAACTTGCCAAATTTTTCGAAGAGCATGGTTCTTTTTATTGACACTATTCACAAGTAAAAAAAAAAATCTCTGTATTTTAATCACCCTTTCCTCTTTTTTAAATTCATTGTAGCAAGTTTACGCCTATGGCGCGACAATTTATCTTAACTTAATCATTAAAGAGAACTCAAGCAAGGAAATGTCCAGCGTATAATAAATTATGATATTTTTTTTTTACTTGAGTCAGTTGGGTGCAAGTAATAAAAGCTAAATACAATTAGTAAATGATAAGAAGAAAATCGTTTTTTTTTATTATTTATTTGTAGACTGAAAAGCTGAAGAAATGTCATTCTGAATCTCGCGTGTAGGCTACTTTGCGCGCCCTTTTAAAGGTTTACTTTCTAAAAGACTATTTCAGTCAAGTAATTTTTAACTTGTTCGTGATTTTTAAGAATTTCGTTATAGGTGTTTTACAATTGTTTATTGCAGCTTTTTAAAATGACATATTTAATCCAGAAAAAAACGAATATCCCATGCCTTACTTTACTATACATCCCGCCCGACATCTTTGTAAACAACATTAAAGAACAGTATATCTGTCTTCCGAATATTACCTGAAAGTCTTGAAAAGCCGCTTTTTATTTTCCATTTTAGACACGTTTAGCCCTCAAGATGTTTGAACTTTCTATTTATTAAATATAATGTTAAAAGCTTTATGTTCTATGAGAACGTGCTTGTCCGTTCCATAATTAGCTATCGAATTCAGTTTTTAAGTTCTTATATATGTGTATATATTTCTGTATATTGGGCATATTTTCTACAGGCATATTTTGCAGTAATTAAATAAATATTATGCAGAGAGGTTTCACTCAAACTGCGTCGTATTGTGTTGAATCTAGAAACTCATGAGAAAGGACAAACACGTTTTATCAAGCACTTTCATACACACTGTTATTTGTTTTATTGTTTTAAAGGGATTGGTGTCGAATCTGGAAATGACTTTCCAACAGTGATTAAACTCAGACGCTCTGCTATCTTTGTGGTGTCTTTGTCTCCTTAAACAAAAACACGAGCCATACATGCATTGCGAAGGAGTCTTCACACTGAAGCCTTCACGTTGTGAGCATGAAAAGGTATTTTTACAGAAGTTCAACAAAAGCCTTGCGGGCAGGTTCATCCAGAGGACAGAGTTTCTGTTGCGTTTGACGCTTTTGAGCCCCGAGCACTGACCTCTACACCCGTGACCTGATGGACCTTCAGTCGCTTCTCTCAGACGCTTTTTGCACAGAGATGCACCAAAAAAAAAAAAAAAAAAAAAAAAAAAAAAAAAAAGTGTGTGTACTCTGTAGTAACATTTGCTTTTAAACGGTGATTATTTGCCACATCGCGTGTACATTTTTCGAATTTGTTATTAGATTCTGCATAATCCTGCACATTAAAAAAAGGCTATAGCCTACTGCACCTAACAACGTGGTAGCCTATGTTACATTGATTTGCGATCATGGTAAAACTACAAATCATAAATAAACCACCATATGTTTTGCTTCATTAAGCGAAATATATCAAGTCAAAGCTTTATTGATAAACCGTTCATGTAGGCATAGATGTAGCCTAGGTTCCTCTTCTCTTTATAGAGATAATTATGAGCAAGCACCATAACACACCATAACATTGTTTTTACATAACAGCAGAGTTCTATCTTTTAAATACAAATTTCTCTTAGTATGAATTCTTTTTTGTTCTCAGCGTTGTCCATCAGCACCGAAATTGTGTGTGATTGGCGTGTGCGTGCGTTTAGCTATACTGTTGTGTTTTATATTTAACTATATATTTGGGACAAAATTTGTAGCCAGAGGTGAGCTAAACCTGAAAAAATCTCCCAAAGCCTCCTTTTGGGGATATCCTCATTTGAAACAATAAAAAAAGTCAAGCAAATGAAGTTCGTGGGTTATGATTAGGCTATAGTATTTATAACTTAGTTTTATGTAAAAATAAAGAAGTATATGCAATGTTCTCATTTTGATAGTTTAGTGTGTGTGTGTGGCCTGGCATATGGTACGTTGTGGGTACCAAATGTCCCACAAAGATAATACCATACATTTCTGACCTTGAGGGGACATTTTTTGGATTTATAACCCCATTATAAATCATACTGAGAGATGTTTTTTGAAAATGTAAAAATGCTGAAAGTTTTGTGTGATGGGTAGGTTTAGTGGTAGGGTTAGAATATACAGTTTGGAAACGAGTGTGTGTGTATGTGTGTGTGTGTGTGTGTGTGTGTGTGTGTGTGTGTGTGTGTGTGTGTGTGTGTGTGTGTGTGTGTGTGGAGAGAGGTTGAGAATATTTATCTCTGGCAAGAGAATATTTGCTATTTTTTTATTACATTTTTTTTAATTGAGGTTCACATTTAATGTGAGTAAATATTTGTGTTGTGTGTGTGTGTGTGTGTGTGTGTGTGTGTGTAATGTAATTTATAAATTACCAATACTTTGTCAATGTAAAGACACTTGAGTCAGAGAGAGAGAGAAAGAGAGGGAAACAGAAAACAGAAACAGAGATTATAATATCACCAACACACCTCCAGGACAAAATGTAAAGTTTATTGCAGCTTGAATAGGCAAAACATTAACAAACATGTAAGATGTGTCATATATGTGTATATATCTATATCTATATCTATATCTATATCTATATCTATATCTATCTATCTATCTATATATACCTATATCTATATCTTATATATATATATATATATATATATATATATATATATATATATATATATATATATATATATATATATATATATATATATATACATATATACATATATACATATATATATATATATATATATATATATATATATATATATATATATATATAAAGTTTGTTTAAAGAGCCTTTGAACCCGTGTGAAAACACAGGGGATCTCTCCATTGTCTTTCAGCTCGCAAGGCATTCTGAGTATTGACCTGGATGTCTGAACAGAATAAATGGGAGCCATACGCGGTTCCATTTGCAATGACTCTGCACCGACTAGAGCCTACCGCCGCTCACACAATGCGAACTCAAACGGCCATTTTTGATTTCCAGCTGTTCGGTGAAAATGTCTTCGCCCTTCGAGACAACCCGTTAAGATAAATCAACCTGCGCTGTCGACATCCCAAGATAGAATTCGGTGTATGGTTCCGTTCTGTATCTTTTTTGTTTGACCACGTGATTGTCTAAATAATTAATGCAGCACGTCCCCTAGAAACACGGCGTCGTCATTAATCGCGAGGACTCTATCAGACTTGAAAACTGAAGAGATCCAAGAAAATAATATCCAAACGGTCCTGTATCTCACACCACCGCAACCTGCACATTCGTACAGCGTTTCAGCCAATGGAAGATCGGTAGGTAAACATTTAAGATTAATATTTGCTGTAAGACATCGAATAAACATATCTGTCAGAATTTTGATAAATGGTGTCCTTTGATTCAGTCTTCCTCGCGGACTGACTGAGACAACTTCAGGCTCATTGTGATTTTTTTTCTTTCTTAGCTTCAGCATGGAGCACAATCCTGTGTCAATAAATAAAAAACTCTCCAGTAACAATACTTTTACTTTTGAAGCGTTAAATGCAGGCTAGTAAATAATTTCTTATGTAATGTTATATTGATGCATCTATGTAGCGATAAAAATTGTGAAGTCCAGTGCGAGAGTGTTTAGCTTAGGGCTTTAACGAGGGCCTATTTTTGATTTATAATCCGTCATAGACGCTGTTCTTTACCGATTTAGTAGTGAGCATTTGTGGAGACATGGTTTGATAAAAAAGGACACAAGCTTGAATTCATTGTAGAAGTCTGTCTGGGAAATCATCACATAGTTATTGGCGTGAAGAATTGCCTGAATAAGTGGATTTTGCATCCTGACAAACATTATAAAAACAGCAAATAATTATAAAAAAAGGCATGCATCCAAATACAATTTCATTGGTGACAAAACTCCACTTGTTTTTAGTAATGGTGCATTGTGATCGTAGATCTATCCACAAAGTGTTTGGAGCTGTTGGAGAGGGATGACGGTGATCTGCATCGTTGTAAATCATGCTCAGTAATTCCTGAAAGGGTGAGAGGCTGTTGGGGGCCGGGCGTGGACTGTAAATCTTTCACTTTTATTAGCCCGTGAACATATGCTGCAAGGGGAGAAGACTTGCATCCTCTCCTCAGGACAATCCTGCGCTCGGCCGCCTTCCCAATCGTTTCATCTCCATCTTTCCATCCAGTACATATCCATACAGCACAGCCATAAAGCAAGCATTCGGACTCAGACTACACATAACCTAACCGACTTGCATTTAACCGCTTAAATTATGTTATGTTAAAAAAGAAAAAAAGTGAAGGGTGAGAGAGTTTTAATGTATTTTAGAGGCGATTACACACGAAAACACAATAAAACAAAAATGTATTTTAATGCACAATTATACACTGTTAAAAATAAAGGTTCTTTATTGGTATCGACGGTTCCATAACAGTTAAGGGACATTCAAGGTTCTTTATAGTGGAAAAGGGTTCTTCAGATTTTTAGAATGTTCTTCACACTAAGGGGAAAAAATATATTTTAAGAACCGATCACTGAAAGGTTCTTTGGGGAACCGAAAAGGGTTCTTCTGTGACAATGATGCTAAAACACCCATTTAGAACCTTTATTTTCCAATGTAGTAAAAATCTAGACATTGAAAATACCTATTTTTAAACTTCATACTCACATGGGGATCAATACACACTCTTGCTTTTTGAGAAGAACAATATAGAATTTGGGATGATTTTGATGAATCTCTCTGGCTGACTAGGTCATACATTGCTGTCATTGCCTAAACCATAATAGTCAAACAATATTTCACAGGTTTCTTAAAGCCGGATTTCTTTTCAAAACAGCGAGCAAAAAGTAAGAAAAATAAAAAATCACAATATTGCTGCTTTCAAAGATTGTCCGATCCACAGGCCCATAACACTGCGTTAATAATAATAAAAAATAAAAAAATAAAAATAAAGATATTTAATAAGGCACGATGGAGTGAAGAAAAAAAAATATTGCGCGGATTATCCAAAAATTGTCTTTCAAATAAAGACAACGTAACGATAAAACAAATGTTTTGTGCTTTGTTTGAACGTTTGTTTTTATTATTCTTTTATTATGCCTGGGTTGCAAGACTATAATAAACAGCAATAGCATTTGCCTTATAATGACACACTCCGATACAGTGGCTGAGATCTTGTGCAAAATCATTGTACAATGATGTGCGGTTGGAGGGAATGTTAGTGCTCTTGCTTTTTAAATGTATTTGTGAGGTGAAGCTGGTTGGAGTAGCAGTCTCAATCAGGACAATCTGCGATCCGGATCACGTGAACAAATATGCTTGTATTTTAAGGCAGCGCCTTTATTTGTCATGATAAGGTTTCCGAAATATAGTAATGTCGACTCGTTCGCTGAGCCTGCCTCTGTAAAACCTTCATTTTTTTCCAATGGGAAGTTGATTGCTAGTAATATTTCGTTTTGGAATAAGAAGACCTTCTTGGCTTTTTATTGGTAGCTGAGTGAGTGGCTCCCATTCTTTCGGGAATACTGTCTGCATTGGTATATGGAAATGACTGGAAAAGCGCGAGATCAGTTTTAAGACAGTACTGTCTATAGACAAAGGGTGAAGGATATATCCGAGCAGCTGTACTGAGAGATATTGAGACTAAGAAGCACGGCTATATAATAAATTGACAACACAGGTAAGCAATTGCACGGCAAAACGTAACCTTTAAGCGTGGGTTTACATTAGGCCGGCGTAAAAATATGATTTATTCCATTCAAAGCAGCTGATCTTTATTAATGTCATCGCCTACCAACTAAGCAAGTACGATTTGAAGACATAGAGGTAAAACTGCAAGACTAGTTTTTCAGCATTGTGCAACCTTGTCTATTTTTTTGAGGTTTTACATGTAAGGTCATTTCAGTCATACAGTTTTAGAGTTGCTATTTCATTTTACATATTATGGTAGCTGAGTTAGCCATGCACATGATAAAACATCTTGTCATACATTGTGAGATCGTTAATCACTTTAATTTGTATTATAGTCAATGCGATTTTAGACCTGACATATGTGGGTTAGGGTATTATTTTAAACATCCATGTTTCCATACATTTAAATCAGTCTCTCTGATTTAGATTGTAATTTATACCAAATTATTTGGATTCAAAAACATTACATGCATTTTGAATGGAAACCATATTTCGCATGCAATATAAGAGCAAAAATTCATTTAAGATGAAATAATTAATTAAGGTGTAAAGTTGATTATTTTGCCACATGAAGCAAAAGCATGCTATGCAATGACAATCTAGAACTAATATGGTGGTTTATCAGGCTTATATTTTTCTAAGCCCGTTTAGCAAATGAGCTCTATTTACGGAATGATTATTACAAATAAATAACAGTTTTTCAACAAGCGCTTTTGATTAGCCTATTTATAAATCATTATTGTTTCATATGCATTTCACAAAACATTCAGTTCTGACCTTGCATTTTGCAATATCTTACCAATACGTTGAGGCTCAATCACAAACGTATATGTTTTCGATTCTACTTAATTTGTGAGATGATTCGGGATCCCCCACACCCCCCTCCCCATTAAGTTGGCATTAATGCACACATTATTTCCATTACAACTTCACTAGGGCCTAAAATTATTGCCATATAAAACACTTTTCTACAAAAGAGATACATGCAAATTAGTAGCAGATATATACATGTATCTATTTACAGACCGACTTCCAGAGTCCATTATTTTTTACCGCCCATTGTTCTATTATGAGTACCAAACTTACCGTGGGAGTGCGTGGGCGAAAACACGCTCGCCTGATAAAGGCAGACCTTGTTCGGCTGACTTGTTCGCTACATTTATCCTATTAAGACTTTGAACGTGACACACCAGTTTAAAATACAGGCTACATGCATGTTGCGGTCCATCGCCAAATAACAATAATAGTAATAGTATTATTAATCCCATAGTCTAGTTGAAAGGTGTTGTCCTCGTCTCATGTTTTCGAAAGGATTTTCAGAGTGAAACAGAACAGGTCGTCTGTCTGGTAGGATGAGGATTAAAATCTCGTCTTCAGGCTCGCGCTTGGTTTTAAAATCACCGGTGAAAAAGTTGTGTGGTGTGGATTGCATTGTGACTTGAGTCCCTTCCGTCCGTTGTTCATTAATCAGTGAGTTATTGGAGAGGAAGCCAAAGGTCACCCAAAAGGCTTATGAGTGCTAAATATTTTGGCCAGCATCTCTTTGTGTAAAATCGCTTATGTCGGGTTTTTTTTTCTTCTTCTTCTCTCTCTCTTTCTCTCTCTCTCTCTCTCATGCAGCTACATCTTTGACTTATCTCAAAACCAGTCTAATCTTCTAGGGGAAAAATAAATCAGTTCATTAAATAAATGGGACATCATGTAAAAATGTTATAAATTTGTGGTAGCTTCGCTGATGGCAGTGAATTCACATTCAGAATGAAAGACTCAACCATAGCTGTCATTTTGCAAACGTAACATAGCCTACTCAGCAGTATAACATATACAATCTATTAGAACAGCCCTTATTTATTAAACGGGGAGCTGGACGGGAAAAAAAGAACAACAATTAAAATCATTTTTATTCTCTAGGTCGCCGTATAAATTATGAAGATTGCTTGAGGAGAAAGAGGGGAGAGGAAACCACAGACTGCGGTAAGAGATGTCTATATATTTAAGTCTGCACTGAAAATAAACAATAATATGTATTACTCATAACCTGCCGTGCACTGTCTTGTGACTCTATATTTCATAGCTTGCAACACAGCCCATAAAAACTTATGGGCCATAAAAAAATAATACGTGTTAAATTAAAATTACTGTGTCGCTCTGAGCTTAGACAACAAATTAACAATTTTACTTAACAATTATTTACTTGTTTTTTCCCATGCAATTTCAAGTTTACACTTACATCTAGAGCAAAGTATAACATGCAATAGCAATGCTATCTCGTTGATATAGAAAATAATTAAATAAACAAAACAAAAAAGCATGCGTGCAAAAACCAAAACAAATATTCCCATCCGAACTGCACTGTCTTCTTAATTTAGAGTATCCTTTACTAAAATCCACGGCTATCCGCGCAATTGGCCAAAAGTGTGTTCCATTACAAGTAGTTAAAGAAGGTTGAAGACAAGAGTGTGTGAATTAGTGCAGTAGCTGGATTTATACCGGCGGGCTGAGGGCTCTGCTTGTAGCGGGACATTCTTGCCCCCAGCCATCCTCCTACGCTTAGAGTTTTACCACTCTGATGGTCCCAAGTCTTGAGGAGTGCTTTTCTTCTCGCCCCTCTGTGAGGCATTTACGGCTCTAGCATGACCACTCATAAATTTTGTCGGGCTCTACAATGACAGGTGCATTGATATGTATCGTGTGGAGCTTCAGGCCGTCCAATAACTACTGTATTGAGCACGAGCTACAGTCAATTGGGCGAAAACCTATCTTGAAAGAAAGAAAGAAAGAAAGAAAGAAAGAAAGAAAGAAAGAAAGAAAGAAAGAAAGAAAGAAAGTCTGTTTGGTGTGGTGTATTGCACATTGGGCTCTCATTGTGGAAGGACTTTGCTACCAACATGCTACATTCGCATTCTTGGTAATCCACCTGATTTTACTATTCAAATCGGTGGGAAACAAGCCTAACATCGAAGCTGACATGTCATAATGATACAGATTAAGTAGCAATTCAAATTTAAATTTAAAATCGGTATTACAGAGTGTTCCAAAAGCTTTACAATAAACTAATATAATAATCTAAACATTATAGCCTACATTGTTTACATGTATCAGTTGCGATATTATAGAAATGACCAAATTTATTTGCGTTCTTATCATTTATATCTCGGATTTGTATGCATTTTCTTTATAAAGATTGTATTTTCGTATAATTTTCACAAACAAGAGCAAGGAACAGACCGGTTATATGAACCTTAGCAAAAATCAATCGATTAACTTTATTAATGTGAACCAATCAAACTATTAGCCCGAATCTCTAAGTGGTTTCAAACTACGTTAAAGATGTACAATTCCAGGACAAACAACGTCTCATTTCTCCCCGTTATGTTACGAGTAGATATTTCTTTAAAATTTACAAATAGATCTAAAATAGAATGTTTTATGTTCTAGTCCTTTGAACGACCCCCCCCCCCCCACCCCAAAATGTCTAGTAGTGAGCAACGAGTCGGGAAAGAATGGGATATTGTTTGAAGAGAAATGCTGATTCTCCTTCTGCTGCCGTCTCGTTTCACTCAATGGGGTACTTTTAGAATAAGTTAAACTTTAACCGTCTTGTGTCATTCTTGCCTAGAGTTCTGAAAGTGAAAAGATGAAGGGGGCTGGTTTGTCAAGAATTAAAAAAAAAAACAGAGAGAGAGAGGGAGAGAGAGAGAGAGAGAGAGAGAGAGAGAGAGAGAGAGAGATAGAGGCCTTTCGAAAAATGGCTGATCACAACATGAGATCTATTACTGTTTAGAAATGGTGAATGGTGATTTGTTTATGTTTTAAACATTCTAAAACATTCAACTAAAAAAGAAAAAACAATGGTGCAAAACTGCAGACCATTTTTCTGTAGAGCAACAATATTTGACTAAAGGCACTTTCACAAGATGACATTAAGAAATTAATGTTAAGTTTAATAGTCCAGCTAAGGAAGCCACATAGAATGAATACCCCCCCCACTCTCCTCATAACTTTAGCTTGCCATCTTTTGCATTAAGTGCATTAAGAAAAAAAGAAAACAAGAAAAAAAGATAACATTTGTGAAATCTACAAAGTCAAGAGGAATAGGGAATATTGCTTGACATCTAACACCAGAAATTGCACAGTTTGGAGAAATGTATTTCCATCTCATATTTAAAAAGTGAAAATGCTATGGGCTGTTTTCATTTGCAGTGGGGTCTGGTTCGCCTACATGATGTTTAGATTTGAAAGGGAATGTAAATATGCAAATGTAAATAGGATGTTTTTAAGTCTTTGGAATCTCAAATCAACGATTGTTTCAAGTTAAAATCGCAAAATCTTTTGCTAAAATTGATTCATTTTCTTTCGCAGCAGGTCAAAGGACAGAAAATCTGTGGGAAGCTCCTATCACGTGATTGACAAGTCCATGCAACTGGACAGGAGTTCACAGGCTCTCTTAGTTTGAACCTTCACAATGCAGAAAGCCACTTATTATGACAATGCTGGGCTTTTCGGAGGATATTCGTACCCTAAATCTGACTCCTATACATATGGTTCTACACACCAAGGCTTCTCATCCTCCAGCATAGAGAATGACTATCAAAATCCAATCTGCCCCATTCAAACCACATCAGTCCGGCCACCAGCACATAAAAACGGAGAAATAAATGGAAGTTGTATGCGACCAAGTGCCAGCCAGGGCAACAGCCAGCCAGAGAGTATCAGCGAGCAACAGCAGGCCGCTCCTTTAGCAGCCAGCTCACCCAGTCCAAACACCACCTCTGCACAAAAAAAGAAATCTCCCAGCTCCACTGGCTCCAGCACTGCCACCCCAGTCATCACCAAGCAGATTTTCCCATGGATGAAAGAGTCCCGCCAAAACGCAAAGCAGAAAAGCACCAACTGCCCAACCACAGGTATGTGTGTGGCCAAGCCGAAATCTACCCAGAACTACACTTGCAGACAACTATTATCATTATGACCTAGTTCTTTTTGTTTGTCTTTCTTTGGCCTTTAAGTGATGTAACACAATTAATCCATTGCACATTTCTGCTCTCTGTGTTCAGGAGAACCCTGCGATGACAAGAGTCCACCTGGCCCTGCCTCGAAGCGAGTGCGCACTGCCTACACTAGCGCCCAACTAGTTGAACTGGAGAAGGAGTTTCATTTCAATCGCTACCTGTGCCGTCCCAGAAGAGTGGAGATGGCCAATCTGCTCAATCTCACCGAGCGCCAAATAAAGATCTGGTTTCAAAACAGGCGGATGAAGTACAAAAAAGATCAGAAATCTAAAGGCATAATGCATTCTCCCTTAGGACACTCTCCGGACAGAAGCCCGCCGTTAAGTGGCTCGAATCACATTGGATATTCTGGTCAGCTTCCAAACAGCCTAAGCTACGACGCGCCATCTCCGCCGTCATTCGCCAAACCGCAACAGAACATGTACGGTTTGGCAGCCTACACGGCGCCATTGGGCGGCTGCTTACCGCAACAGAAAAGGTACCCGGGAACAGAGTACGAGCACCACAGCATGCAGGGCAACGGCAGCTTTGCCAATGCGAATTTACAAAGTAGCCCTGTGTACGTCGGGGGAAACTTCGTTGACTCAATGCCAGCTTCGGGCCCCAT
This sequence comes from Gila orcuttii, assembly GCA_026230005.1. NCBI lineage: Eukaryota > Metazoa > Chordata > Actinopteri > Cypriniformes > Leuciscidae > Gila > Gila orcuttii. The sequence goes on along the minus strand of JAPDVR010000007.1, from coordinate 11,630,202 downwards.
GTTCAACCTCGGTCATCTTCCCCATCCCTCATCCGCTAGTGTGGACTACAGCTGTGCCGCTCAGATTCCGGGTAACCACCACCACGGACCGTGTGACCCGCACCCCACATACACAGACCTCAGCTCTCACCACGCGTCTCAGGGAAGGCTGCCCGATGCGCCCAAACTCACGCATCTGTAAGGATCCCAAGCGCAAAGTCGCTCTTTCATTACCTCACTAGTTAAACTAATTTATAAAACTACACTCTGAGAGAAACATACCGTATTATCCTGTATTATTATTATTATTATTGATATGACTATTACTGCTATGATTGTAATTATTTTTAAAAATAGCTGTGGTCCATTTCTCTTGACTGTTGACGATACACGCGGTTGTTTGTTGTTTGGTTCTTGGAAGAACCGTATTGGCAAAATGAGGGCAATTTCCATAACGTGTTACTTGAAGGTAAGTTCTGTAGATTTGACAGTATAGGCATCCGTCTTTATAGAGATGGGATTTGTAGAGGAAAAGAACCATTGCGTCTTTGTTCTTCTCACGGGTTCTTTCTGTTTTCTCCATTACAAATACCGTTATTTATTATTTCCATCCAGCGTTTATATTGACTGAGTATTATATTTATTATTTGTCGTTTGTAATGCACATTATTTATCTTATCATGTATATTATTTATATAACAGTTGTAGATTTTATTTTGAGCAGAAGCCGTTGAACTGGTGCAAAACAAGGTGATACAATGTGGGACTGGTGTATTTCTTTCTTCATTCAGTAATAAAATATTGTGAAACTGAAGAATTAACAAGAATCTCGAAATTGTAATTATTGTTATTATAGGCTACATTGGGAATTTGGCAATATTTCATTATTGCCATGGTTAACAAACACCAGCACGTAACGACACATCCTCAAGTCCATTATAAATGTTATTTTGTAAGTTGCACTGTTCATGCATAAAATGATGAAATGGTAGCGATATGGAAATGTTATATTTTATTGTGTTAAACATTTTGTAAATAAAGTGCTTAAGCTAAACACATGCAATTACAAATGCTACATCAATATATTCATTAATGCATTTTCATATTTAGGATTTAGGATCAATTGAAATGAACATCTTCGTATTATTGTGTGGATATGAATAGATTTCCAACTTGGATATCGCTCAACTTACAAGGCGGAGGCGCCATTTTGGAAACATAAGGATAGTAAACAAAGGAGGCACCTTCTCTCTCTCTTTCACCCCCATCCAGTTGCGCGTGAATGTGCGCGCACCCGTGTCACGGCTGTCCACAAAACACTATACCAAACCTTACCAGGCATTGCAATTATTTTAAATTTGGTAATATTAAGTGAAGTGCATCACCATATAATTTGAAGCAGATTAACGAATCTTTTTTTTTTATGATTTGGGAAATCAAAAACACAGATAAATTCCCCACTGGTTACTTATTAAATAGCCTACCTAAATGTAAATATGATGCCATCCTTAGCTAAACTGGTGCGATGTGCAAATCTGGATTTAAAATATAGGCATTTTTTTTCTTGAGCAATATTGTTCTTGCAATTTTTCAAGATTAAAGTATTGCTAATCATGCTTTTTAATAGATTGGGATCTCAATGGCAATTCTGATACAGAGCAAGTGTTTTGTCTTATAAACAGTTTGATATAACATTAACCTACACCAGTGCACATGCATTAATACATATAGGTCTATGTATTTTAAAATGCACCTTATAATGTGGTAATGAATAGCCTTAAGCGTCACTGCCTTTGTAAGCACTGGAAAGCCGTCTCTAACAGAACAGGCTCTTTCCCGGCTTCCCCTAGCGAGGCATTTCAAAGCTCATTAATCAAAAACTCGTCGCTTTCAGTCTCGCTACTGATTCCAGCTCCTTATGAACAAAGCTTTTTGCTTTCTCAACTGTGGAAACACATTTCAAACTGCAAGAGGCCAAACTTTGTCCTGAGAGAGAGAGAGAGAGAGAGAGAGAGAGGGGGAGAGAGAGGGACTGTGACAACACACATGGCGTCAATAGTATTGGTATGGATGAGAGACAACTCCAAGCTGAGCTGCAAAGGGCTCAACCACTGAGGGTAAGGACATATGTATTCTAAATAAAATATCGATCTATTTAATCACGACTAGAAAAAAAAAAAAAAAAAAAAAAAAAAAAAAAAAACATCGCATGGGAACCAAAATGTATCCTGAACACAGATTCAAAGTTTTGCAATGATGCACAGGAGGAAAATGTGTTGAAATGAAAAATAAAGGTCTCTTATTATACAATGTGACAATAGTTTCCTGTGGCTATATGCAGGTTTGCTCATCCTAATTGAAGCAATTTCATCCACTTTTATAATGAATTGTTGGTTGCGCAAAGTGAAATTATATACCTTCTGACATCAGCAAGCAAGTTTTGATGATCAACATTTTTTTTTAAAGATTTTATATGTATTTCTATTTTGCCTACTTATAAACGGGTATGTGAGGATTTTACATTTTCATTGCATTGTTATTTTATTATTATTATTTTTTTTAAAGATTTTAGATTTACATATACACTCTTAAACATAAAGGTTCCAAAAGGTTTTTTTCTCAGTGATTCCATAGAAGAACCATTTTTTAACCTTTCAATTATCAGTTCTTAGAGTAATTTCTTCTTAATTTGAAGAACATTTGAACTATCTATAAATAATCGTTTTCCACTATAAAGAACATTTTGTTCAATGGAAAGATTCCATGGATGTAAAAGGTTCTTCATGGTTCCATTGATGCCAATAAAGAACCTTTATTTTTAATAGTGAATAGGCTGAATTTTAATAGGTACATGGAATAAATTGGTACATGTTCTGACACACACACACAAAAAAGTTATAATAAAAAAGTGAGTCCTTACACCTTTCCTCTTCCGCATTTAGGGATAACATGTACAACTTGAGAAATATAAATAGATTGCCTATAAATAGTTTTGCCATATATTATGCTGTTTACAGAGAGATAGGACAAGATCATTTTCAGCTCATTTGGACCATCAACTGGAAGTCAGATCAAAGAGCTCCAGATGCTTCTTATTTTATGTAATGCTTTTTCACATATCTCAATGACAAACACACTATTAAATTTGACTAGCAGGCAGTGGAGTTCATTGTCTATCGAGGTCTAAAACACCAGCCATCATTTGCGGTCTTATATGTTAAATTTGGGATTTAATCCCGCACTTGTTTTGTGGATTCAGAAAACCACGCTTTGCCTTAATTTCCTCTAGAATGTCACATGCAAGTTCTGAGAAAGCTGAACCGCGCGGTGGCTCATATTATTAGTTATGGGCTTTGAAAGAAGCAACCAATGAACTGATCCCACGTCTATTTCTAAACAAATGTGACCAATTACGCTTTATTTCACTCTGTATCGGCTTAAAATAGGCGCTCGATAACACGTTACAGAAAAAGAGTGCAAGTCGCAGTTTGAGTGCTGCAGTTGTCATGGGTATTTGGTAGCTTGAGCTCATCAATCACTGATTGTGCACAATTTTCCTAGACAGCAGTTCCGAGTCTTCCGAGGGGAGAAGCCAGATGCGCTGCGTCTATCTTCAGCTCAAAAGAGACAAAAAACGCAGAACCAAGCACTCAATTCATCACACGATATAATGATGAGAGAAGCATTTATTTTATTTATTATTTTTACTTTTTATGATTGTAGTACAAAGCACACGATATTGAAAGGCACGACAAAAATATCAAACATTAGACTTATTTATAATACACTTCTGCGTGGTATATTAATTTATGCATTTTAATTAAATAATGCCTTTCTGTTAGTGGCCTGTGAATTTGATTCTGAGGCCCCTGACAATCCTGCAAAACAATTTCAGTTTGTCAGCAAAGCAAATGATTTCTTGCAAAGATGTTGTGGGGTGGGAATAAAGGGGTAGGCCTATATAAATCCATAAGAGTCCAACGATATACACTGAGCATTATAGGCTCGACACATGGGTCGCTCTCGATTGGTCCGAGGAAGGGGAGGCCCCTCCCCTCGTCGTTGAAGGCAATATTTACATGTTGAGCCAGAAAGTACAGTATGAAGACAAGCGACGCGAGCCATCATTCACCGTTTAAAGTGGCGCTTTAAGAGACATAATGACCTCGTTCTTCAACTGTTACCCAGGTGGGAACTTTATGACTTTCACGGCCAAGCACTGTCAGGATCAGAGGAAGACTGGGGCCCGTCTTACCCCGGAGGCACCCGAGAGAGATTGACGAGAAGCATTCTGGATCATCATGTCAACACCCGATTAACCTCGGACAAGGTTCTTTTCAAATGCGTTATGATAGAAATGCTAGTGAGTAATGCTACCGAACTAGGTTTAAGATGTTAAGGAAAAGCGATAAAACAACATGTTATGTAGCCTATATAACGCGCAGTGTGGCGCTTCACAAAGTTTCTCTCAGAAGTCGCGGCAAGTCTTGGAGATGGGAGCAAACAGGAGACTTGATTTACGCTACACGTTCAATTGGAAAAAAAAAATATCTTAAATTCAGTACATTTTGTTGGGATGATGTTTTCCGTTTTAAAATATAGCATATATCCAACCTATATAGCCTAATAAAAGACAAACTATTATAAATGATGTCCGTATTAAATTGTCTTTTTTGCAGGTAACAGACATGCAAACTGGTCGACTAACACTGCTGTCCGCACTAATCTCACCAAACAACCGACTGAACTGGAGAAGGAGTTTCAGTTCCACAAGTACTGGGCAAATCTAGAAGATATCTCTCGCTGTGCACCTGAGAGAGACTCATCTGGTTCCAGAACAGGTCCATGAAGCAGAAGAAGAGAGAGAAGGAAGGCCAGGCACATCTGCTCTATCACACTGCTCTCTAAACTAAATCAACTAAATCAAACCACCAGTTCATCCGAATCTCATGGTGTGGATTTTACTGCCTAAATGCCCTTATTGATTTGCACACTGTAAAAAAATGATAAGATCAATAAGTTATGACAATATGTTGTTTAATTGATTTAGCTCATGAAAATAAGTTAAGCAATGTTCAACTTTTTATTAAACCATATAAGATTTAACTAATTTTTTAAGTAAGTTTACATTGGAATGGCTTAAACATCCAAGTTGATTGTACTTAAAAAAATAAGGCAGCTAATATATATATATATATATATATATATATATATATATATATATATATATATATATATATATATATATATATATATATAAAATATTAAGCAATGTGATAATAAAACTATGCACTTTTTTAAACATAGCTACATATTTTGGTGGAGCTTTCATTTTGAATTAATATGTTTACATTGAGCATGAAAGCTTATAAAGCAGGCTACATTTCACTCAATCACAACAGTCCACTTAGCTAACTGCTTTTAGATGAGCAAATTATTGCAAAAAAAGAGTTATAATTCCCACACTGTATGTATTTGAAATGTGATTAGATCATTATAAACTCAGGAGTTTGTTGTTATAGGTGACTCAAATTATTAAACTTTTATTAAAAATCCCTGTGTGCTTATTTATTTTATTTTATTTTATGTTGAAGTCATAAACTAATGTTAAAAATGGTATTCCAACCCAAGTGTTCTTGCAAATAATAATTTGAACACATGAACCAAGTGCAGAATATGAACATCTGTGTGTGTCAGTTCAGACTGGTAATGTGAATTCTGTCGACATGTTTTCAGGACTGCCACACTTTTGCATTCAAGTTATCAGATGAAGAGATTAAAATATTCTGACACAATTAATGGTGTGTTAACAAATGGCAAGCCTGATCTTCTTTCAAAAAAAAAAAGAAAAAAAAGATGAGAAGACAAAATTGTAGTTTGGTGTGAAGTAAAACATTCTATAGAAATAACTCAAGAACTGTCATTGCCAAGTCCTTCTTTATCCCATGTGCCCTGAGTTTGCTATAACAGGGTCTATAGTGTTACTAGCTCAGGAACAGTACAGTCCGTATTAATGATTAAAAAGCAAAGCTTGACTGGTGTATAGTTGGTTCTACCAGGAAAGAGTATTTTTGGCCTGCTCATCCTAAAAGTTGTCACAAAAGGTCAGACACGTCTGCTGGATTTGCTGTAAATTTGCTGAAACAGCAATTTTGTGATGTTTAGTTGTAAAGCAATGCCCTTTGACCAATGACTCTTTTTAGCGTGAGAAAAAAGACCATGAAAATGAGTGAAAAGCCTAATGTTAGCAGGTCTCCATACATCATCACATTACATTATGGCCTCCATTTGGGGCGCAGCATCATGCTAGAGTTGTCTGAAAATAATGAAGACTAATAGTTACTAGCTATGAGTTTGCACACACAAACACAGCCATATATAATAAGTATTCATTATATAGTGTTCATAACAGTGTTTTGTCAATGTTTTTAAATTGCAACAAAAAAGAGAAATGGACAAAAACGTCTTCCATATATATATATATATTTATATTTATTTATTTATGGTAACACTTTACAATAAGGTTCATTAGTTAATATTAGTTAACTACATTAGTTAGCATGAACTAATAATGAACTACAATTACACAGCATTTATTAATCTTTGTTAATGATAATTTCAACATTTACTAATACTTTATTCAAATCTTGTTAACATTAGTTAATGCACTGTGAACTAACATGAACTAACAATGAACAGCTGTATTTCTATTAACTACGTTAACAAAGATTAACAAGTACAGTAACAAATGTATTGCTCATGGTTAGTTCATGTTAGTTAATATATAAACTAATGTTAACTAATGAACCTTATTGTAAAGTGTTACCACACACACACACACACACACATATATATATATCCGTATATATATGCCATGTATGTTTTTCCACATGTGCAAGATTTTCAGCATAGTGTAAATTTCACTGACCAGCAGTTGATAATTTTGATTTATTTTTATCATTAGGATATTTAACCCAGCCAATGTCTTTCTCTCTCTCTTTCAGAGGCTGGTCCTTCCTTTCTCCTCCACCAACCTGACAGACAAACTGATCATACAGGAAAGATGCCATAAATTACAGAAGCACTATACCACTCCGCATACAAACACCACCCCCACCCTCAATCCATATGGATGTCATCCTTTATGGCATTCTCAGTGGGAAATTATGAAGGAATAAAACACATCTTCATTTGTCTTTTATTTGGCTCTGCGATGAGAGATTCAGACACTCTGAATTCCACAGAACATCATCATATTAGCCCTCAGACGTGCCGAGAAATGGATTGTTCTGGAAAATGAACCTGGCTTAGCTATAAATTACACCGCTGGATTCTGAGCTATGTGTTATTTTGTTTAAAACAGAGTCTGATTGAATTAATGCTTTAATTTATGTGGAGTTACAAGTGCACCTATTACAGTAACAGGGTTTGGAATTTAATCTGTCTACTTGATAAAGAATGAATCTCTCTGCTTTTCATTTGTAATCCCAGACACGTTATTTCTGTAAAATGGCCTCCCACTATTAAATATGAAAAATGGCTGGCGGACAGCTTCGTTCATTGGTTTGGGTTTTAAACGTCACAGTCTTTCTCTTCGAAAAGGAAGTTTAAAAATGGGCAATTAAACATCTTATCAAGAGCGGGAGACACCTATGTGGGATCCATTCTGAGTAGAGAAAAGATCTCTATCATCCTCACTTCCACAGGTAACTACAGAACGAGCCTGTTCTTCTATCCATGCACAGCTCTGCTTCACTGCATTACATTAGATGCTTTTATGATCTGTTTCAGAGCAAGAGAGATGATCAGGTTGCATGTTAGTAGACAGATACAAGCTGCAATAACCCATAATAAGCCCTCCAGTCACGGATTCTTTATGAAAATGAAACCTGAGATTAGTTCTGTGATTGTTAGATCTGTCCACTTCATATGTCTGGTTTGGAAATGTGTTGATGTTTTATATTATGTTACATGAATGTTTGAAAAGGGAAAGCAAACAGAAGTATTAGCTATTTGAGATGGAAAGCAAAGACGGTCTGTAATGTAACAAACACAAACTCATGGCAATTTCTAACTATTGTATGGTTTGGTAAATTGGTGGCTAATTCATGGTTTTGTGTCTCGTTTGTACATTTCTAAGTATCTAAGTGTATCTAAGTAATGGTTATGTTTAGGGGTGAACCTTCATGTTTTCTAAAACATAAAACCGTACATTTTAGTACCATTCACATTGTGCAAATTCATAAATGAATGTAGGTTGATTCATTGATTAAATAAATACAATAAATAATATTTTTGGCTTGAATAAAACCAGTTAATTTAGATTTTTTTAAGTTACAATATTTCAGTGTGTATTGAGGTTTGAGAATTCATTTTTTTTTACATATTATATAAATTCATCCCTCTGGAGCTCTTTGGTCATTTTTGGCTGAAATATTTTTTTTTTTTTTTTTTTTTTTTTTCATTGGAATGATACAAAACTCTTGGCAATTTCTATGTGAACAAGCAAAAAAAAAATCATAGACATGATTTTGAAAAGGTTAAATGGTCCTGTAAAAAACAGTCACACTCAAAAATGTGCACACAGGAAATTAATGGGAGACGAATTTCATCTAGTTGAAACTTTTGGTACTGCAGCCAAACAAAATCTTACTGGAAGATATTTTTTTGAGATATCAAGCTCAAATTTGGAACACAACTTGTTTAGATTTATGGCTTTAATTTTTTTTTCAATTTTAGAGTGAACGTGATTTAGAAAATATATTTCATATAAAAATTAAAAATAGTATTTTTTAAACAATACGTAAAATTCTGTCACGTTTTTTAAGTTCACTTTTTTTAAAAACTTTTTTCACTTCAGCAATAATCTGCCAAGTGTCGTCTTTGAAAAGAGATCAAACTTAAGTCTGTGCTCTAAAGCATTCAAGATTTATGACAGTTTAAGTTGGAAATTTAATTTTAAAGTCTATGCTTAAAAAGTGAATACATGGATTATAAATACAGCGTAAATATAATTTAGTATAAAAAAAAATCCCCCAAAAATACAAAATATTAAATAAAAAACATTATCAAACAAAAAAATTTGTACATTAATTTCATTGACAAACCCCCCCCCCCCAAAAAAAAAAAACTATTCGGTAATTTTTGACCAACACATGAAGAGCACTATAGTATTTCTGGAAGAATTTGAAACACTAATTTACATTAAGAACTCTATGTATCTCTTGGGCCCTTTCCATTGAGCTCTTGTTCAGGCAAGTCCTCTGGGTTGAGCAAGAGGAGCTCGTCTTTGGGTGTGAGCCGGATGGGTAATTAGTGGTGGGCAGACGGGGTCCATTATGGTTCATGTTATGATCACACAAAATGGCTGAAAAAAGCGCATGTCGTTTGAAGGGGATCTCAGGAGCCTTCATTAGGAAATCTGATTCTCAGCGGATTCTCTCTCTCTCTCTCTCTCTCTCTCTCTGTCACACACACACACACACACACACACACACACACACACACACACACACACACACAGAGAGAGAGAGAGAGAACTTGATGATAATGGAGCATTAGGGGGATATGTCATAATACTGAAAAACAGGGTGTTTATCTTCATGGAAAAGAGAGAGAGAGCATTGTGTTTGTGCAGACTGTAGTGCGAAAGACCATACGTCACCATACAAATTCGATGCATAATGTATGCACAAGGAGGGTGAACAGGTTATTATCTGTTAGTGGCAAGAACATAGTAATGCACTTAATCAATATCATGTTCTCTCACAGGGACAACCTCGCTTACACATGACAAGAAATGACATGGAGATATATTGAACCACAAGTCTGAAATCACTGCCCATTTCTTACACAATCTAGGGCAAAAACTCTAAGTGACATTGTAGTGATAAATTCACAGAGCTTTGGTACGTTGTATTTTAATCATAGTGCAACCACACACACACACACACACACACACACACACACACTCGCACACTTTGTGAGGTTAAATTATTCTACACTCTAGCAGTATCCATTTGATTTCATTTGTAGCATGTCTTGTGGGCAGCAGGGGTGAGAGACCCTTGGCAGTGCTGGGAGTGGAGCAGCGCACATATCTAGTGTGTGGAGACACAGAATTGACAATGCATTTATCTTTGAATAATGTAAATGTCTGGAGAATGCAGTGTCTGAGGAGGACAGAGCGAGCACGGGACACTGGGGGTGGGGGGGGGGGTGACCAGGACCTGGGCTGTCACCAAACCCTCCCTCCCCCATCCCGTTCCTGCTACCGTTCCACTCGTTCGGCCCGCGGCAGATCCTCACAGCTCATTTGCGGCAGAAACCAGCAGGGAGTTTGCAGTACAAAATGCAGCCAAGCTCACCGTTCATGTTTCTTTCCTTATATTGCAGCACATTTTACACACTTACTATTTTCTTTGAAATTCCATATTCACATACCTAAAAGGTGCACTGTAATTTCTACACGACTACTGTTACCAAACTGATATTACAGAGCACTTTTCTGATGTTGAACATGATTTCAGCAAGGACAACAGCTTTGTTGATCCTGGAACGACATTCTTATCAACCAATCAGATTTGAGGAACAAGTTTACAGTTTATGTCAAGTTTAGGCTCACAACAAGGATCGAGGGCTTCTGCATTCTGCACACCTATCATTTCCCTCTGATGTTAGGGATGTTATGGTTAGGGTTAGGTGTGGATAGGGTTAGGGCAAAATTTTCTGACAGGAATGTTGTTCCAGGGTCAACAAAATATGTTGATCCAGGAAATTAAGCATTGCGTTAGTTCTGGCAGGTCACGTTACTGAAGCTCGCATCATCAGCTGACTCTCAAAAAGGCAAAATTGAATTAAAAAAATAAAAGTTGAGTAATTTGCGTCACCGGATACTGTCGGTAGTTGAACATTTCTATTGTAAAACAGTTTAAATCTTTATCTACTTACATTTTACCAGGCATTCGTTCACTGTTAACATCCTTCTGTGAACGGTAAGCCCTGCCTTCTTTAATCATTTTGACATTGATGAGCTAGACCGCTGAACTTTTAGTCATCCTAACAAACAGAGCGGTGCGTAATGGAGTGCATCAGAGCAGCATCAGGAATATCAAATACATCAGGAATATCAAATACATTGCAGTGAATCACTTATTTGCATCTTAAGTTTATTGCCAATAATAATAACAGGTTTGCGAAAAGTGTAGAACTCGGTGATCTCGCGCAAAACACATCTTCAGCACTGCGACTCGTTTAAACGCCTCTGATTGGCCGATGCGTTCAACAAACATGTCTGTGATTGGCTACAATGCTCAATGCTGCAAAAGCACGTTGTAAGTACCTTTAATGCAAATGGAAAAATAAAACTGTAATATGCACTTTTCATGATTAGGTAATCACGGCAGCTGTAATCTTATTCACATTTGTTTTTCTGATTAATTGTTTTGCTCTATGAGAAAGAAAATGTAGCAAAATATTTGGGGCTTTACTAAAACATTCGGGGCTTAAGCCCCCTTAGCCCAGCCCTAGCGCCGCCCCTGCGTCTACCTATAGGAATACGATGCCTATCACTGTATACATATGTAAGCTCCTCCAGTATTATCAGCAGCTGTCGCGTTTCTCAGGAGCGAATTACCCTCCTCCCTCCCCAGCTCCACCTCTCGTCAGTCAGGATTTGGCATTCTGAGTACCCTTTGAATCAGAATAAATTCTCGAATTATGTTGTACTTAAAATCTTGAATTAATGATATCTGCAATACATTGATGTTGGTTCTGTTCTGTTTACCCTTAGGGTCTTATTGCTGCTCTCCCTGCTCTTATCCATGCTAGGCTGCATGAACGGCCACGCAGAACAGAACCATACCGCCAATCCAAACTGTATGCTAATGGTCAATCGTATTTGACTATAGTGTTCCTGACAGAGCATGTCTTACTTGGCCAAATCACGGTGACCCTGACTATGATATAGCGACAAAAAGTTGACAAAAAAAGAATGGTCTCTGTATATTAAACCAACCGGGAATTCGTTAGCATTTTGCGACGTGGCTAATTCTACGATTTTGGCTAAATCGTACTTATTTTACGAGTTGCCCAATTCGAATGAATTTGTACGAATGACCTACCCCTCACCCCACCCCTAAATCTACCCATCACTGGGGTTTAGACAAATCATACGAATTGGTCGTGAGATATCGTTGATTAAACTGGATCAAAAAAAATCACACACAGACATTTCAATGTGAAAAACCAACCTGAGTATTCATCTTCCGAGGAAAGTGAAAGGCATGACCTTTAGCAGGAACCACTTCACGTGATTACACATGCTGTTTGTTACAAATGTTTTGCTTGGTTGAGTCAGGTCTGTGCTGCGTACGCATATGTTTGTGTCTGTGGTTCAAGATGTTTGTTTGTTTGTTTCAGTGTGTATTGTGCATATCTGTTGGTGCCCGTTCAAACTGTGTGTTTGTGTGTGTGTGTGTGTGTGTGTGTGTGTGTGTGTGTGTGTGTGTGTTGTGTGACGTATGGTGCGAACAGTGAAATGGATGGGAGCTGGCAGGCAGACAGTGTTGTTCAGTGAGGCAAAGTGCCAGTAAATTGTTTGTCTTCTGCAGTGCAATCCTATAATTCTTCTGGGAGAGGATGACATTGTGCTTGCCAAATGGAATAATGATAAATGAGCTAAAATCAAACAGGGAGATTTTGGGATGTGTCCTGAGCGGCAGTATAATCTGAATACATTTGCTGTCCCCTGGCTGATCCTGTTCCCTCCTGCTCAGCACCATGCTACCTTTAAAGTGTCTGACCCGCATTTCCACACAACAGCAGAGGACACGTACAATAGTGCAAGCATTTACATTTTATATCTGTGCCATTAATCAACATCTCCAACAATCTGTATTGTTTTCAGATGGGGGGGGGGGGGGCGTTTCTCGTGTACACGACTGACACATTCGCCTCTGTTTAGTATTGTCCCTCTCGTATGCATTGAAGAACAATATGTCTGCCTGTGTGAGGGCTCCAATGTCCAGTAGAGTGTGTGTTTGTGTGTCTCACCATCTGTTTGGTCCCCCGAGTGTCAAAGAAACATGGTTCCACCTTGCTAGCATCAGTCGCCAGCATGGTGGTAGCTGGTTTTATCCGAGTGAATGGTTTTTATGCTAAATGAGAATAAAGCTTAAATATAGTGAGCATCTTAAACAGCTTCCAGGTTTAGTGTGGGGGTACATGTGGTTTTAGATATTTCATAAGAGGAATATGAGGCAAATCATGTCGACTGGGAACCAGTAAAGCAATGAGGTGTGTCCAGAAAGAGCTTGGGAGCGCTGTTAGAGACGCCCCTGGTCCTACACACACAATTTCACAATTCAGCCCATTTAACACATCACCGCAGCCATGGGAACACACACTGGTGATGTCACACACTGTTAAACAGTACTAAGTAAACATCAAGCCCACCTTTACAAAAAAGTACAGGACAACACAACACAATACATCACAGAGCAACACAGCACATAACATAACAGGACAACACATTGCATAACAGCACAGCACATCACATCACAGGGCAACACAGCACAACACAACATGAAAACACATTACATTAAATAATGTAATATAATGACATGTGTTTTCATGTTGTGAAACATGAAGCAACAGGGCAATACAGCACAACATATTCAATAATAGGGCGACATCACATAACAGCACATCACAGCACAGGGAAACACCACACAATACATCATATCACATCACAAAACAGCACAGGGCAATACAGCACAACAAATCACAAAACAAGGCAACTGAGCAAAGCAGGGTGTGGACGAGAGCCGTGGGAACGGAGCGAGTGAAAATGAGTTATACCGGTCTCCAGTCCCATGGAGGAACTCCAGAAGGATAAAAGGAGGAGTGACAACAGTGCAAGATGAGAGAGGACTTATGTTGTGTTTTATTATGTTTATTTGTGGCAGTCATCCGTGAGGGGCTGCTGCTTTACTTTTGTTTTGTTGCTTGTATATTTTGTGTTTGTAATTTTACATTGAACTTTCGCCGGTTCCCTGAGGCTCTTTCTCTGAGCCTTTAACTTTGTCATAGCAATATATTACAACACAGAATAGTATAATACATCACATATTTCAGTTCATCACAGGGCAACACATCACAACACAGGGAAACACTCACATCACATCACATCCGCCTCCCATGCTGGAAACAGCGGATCGAATCCCACTCGGAGTTTTGAGTAGATCCGGAGGAGCTAGATTGGTGCTGTGACCTGGATGGGAGGGAAGTTTAGGGGGGTGATTGTATCCTGCTGAACAATACATCATGAATTCCCAATGCTATCTCATGACCTCCCTCGTACGAATTTGTACGATTTGTCTAAACCCCAGTGATGAGTAGGTTTAGGGGCGGGGTGAGGGGTAGGTCATTCATACGAATTGGGCAACTCGTAAAATATGTACGATATAGCAAAAATCATACAAATTCATACGAGTGAGGTTATATGAATTCGTACTAATTAGCCTCCTCGTAAAATACATACAAATTGCCTTGAGATCGGGTTGGAATTCCATGCTGGTTAGTGCTGGTCTGGGGTGTCTTTCCCGTACAATGACATAACTCGCTGCTTAACTACCATAGTACGATGCATCGTTGAAGAAATCAACAAGCCAGTACGACTGTTTCCCGAAGCCCTATTGTGGCAAAGTAGTCTTTCAACCACGTTGGTTAATGATGTCAATCACGTGGTGGAGTAATAACTTCTTTTAATTAATCTGTTTGAGATCGAATTAATGCTAGATGTTTTTCTTTAAATTACAGACATGGCATCTGAGGACTATTTCTCATTTTTCGCAGTTATTTTGCTTTATTTCCAGATTCAATCATAGGCTCGTTCTTACGTACTAGAGCACGTTCGCACATGCGCACTCTTCAAAATCAACGCTTTAAATCTCTTGACAAACTAAAAGACGTAAATGATATTTGTATGTATTCTAAATAAAAGATATAGATTGTACTGAATGTCAGCTTGCTTATTTTGCTCAGGATAAGGATGAGTCCACATATCATGCAAACAAGAAACTCTGCTTCTAATCACAGGTCGAGAGCTGTGTTCCAATCACACAAATTTGCGATGCTGTTTGCAAATGTTTGTTGGAACTATGCTGATAATGACAGAACTTGTAACCATAGTTGGCTAACGATGCTTTCGGCAAACGCACCCCTGGCTGGTGGACCAGCACATTCATGGTGTTCGCAAGCACAACGGAGCTAGTGAAGCTGGTTCACCAGCATGGTCTTGTGGGGTTGAGTGTGAGTAGGCCAATTATTTGCATGCAAGAAGTGTTTTGGGGACAAGCATTGTTTTTGCTTGCATATTTCAATATTTAACACGTTAATGATGTAAAGGAAAAACAATGTAAGATTAAAACATATCATTTGTTGTAATATATACAGTAAATATATGTCTTGCTCCCTCTGTTGAAAGTAGAACTGAAAATCTTTATTGATTTAGTTATGATTATATCATTAAACAATGTTATTAATTATATAAAACAGTAAAATGTCAAACTGGTGAAAAGTTTCAAACGGACAAAGGGGTTGTCTCCTGTTTAAAAGGATCTTTACACAAATCAGTTAAAATCAGTTAAAAAGAGTTTGTGTACAGTGCAAATTAAACACATTTAGAGATATGAAAACAACAACAAAAATCCAAATAACAGCATATCATAAGCAGTTTGTTCAATAACAGGGGTTGTTAGAGGAGCTTGTTCAATGGGACAGTGAGTAGCAACTTGATAATGAAAGTTAAAAATTGAAAGTTTCAAAATGTGCACATAGTAAAAGGTTTGTCATTGGACTCAACAAAACATTGCAGTCAATAGTGATAGCATGCACATCCAACAGTTTCTATAAGATTATTAATTTAACCAAAGTCAAGGGCCAAGAGCCCAACTAAATTGAACACTGATCACCATAATGGTGACCCCAAACAGACTTCGAAAACCTTTATACATGTTCCTAATGAAAGAAATAAAGCATGTTTATAGCTAGTGAACATGCTTGATGATGTTTTTGGAGTTGTTTAAGCATCCTCTGGTTAGATTTGATGGTCCCACTTTATATTAAGTGGCTTTAAGTACTATGTACTTACATTGAAACTAATAATTTGATACAATGGATTTATTGTGTACAAACATGTACTTATATTTTAAAAATACCTGCATGTAATTACAGCTGTAATTAATGTATGTAATTACATTTGTAATTACACTGTTGACCCTTCCATTACACCTTAACCCACCCTTAAACCGACCCATACCACCACACCAACCCCTAACCTTACCATTATCACACACACCTGACCCTAACCTTACCCGTATCACACCTTAATAGCAGCACAAGTGTTTTACAATACAACATGAACACAACAAGTACAATGTACATATTTTCCAATGCAAGTACATAATACTTAAAGCCACTTAATATAAAGTGGGACCGATTTGATTTTAATTGCAGTTGATTTCATCTAAGGTTGTGTGAGAGTCAGTTGTAGTTGTGTTTCTGCTTGTCTTTTTTCTTTGTTCTGTTCTCCTTGTTCCGCTTATCTTCAGTGATTCTGCTTGGTTAACTGCAGGTGTCTAATGTTCAATCATCACTTGTAGAGTGAATCTAGTTTATTTCACTAACTGCAACATTGCTTCAGCGTTACTTTTACTATAGATTGAGACCATATGAAAACTGAGCATTCAGTGTTGATTTAACACTGAGGATTTTACTGTGTACCATTAAACATGTTACATGCAACGTGTTTTTCTTTTTTTTTAAATAATCTATAAAAATTAATTGGATAATTGTCTTGGTCTTTTTTATTTTTAACCTTGAACACACACTAAGAAACATTATATTTAATGCATGTGCAAGTTTTGCTTTCTGGGATCATACCAGCATCCAAAATATAACATATGCTGGTCCACTAGCACAGCAGCGTCCAAAGCATGTAAAACATACCTTATGCTTTTGAGCAGCAATACTGGGCTTTTCAGTAGGGTAGTAAGATATGTGCAAGTAAACCTTACTCCCCAGGCCTCGAGAGACCAGACAAAAATTTACAAAACACATCACAAGATCACAGAGAAATGCACAACATGAACAGCACAACACACTGCTCACAACACAACACAACACAACACAACACAACACAACACAACACAACACAACACAACACAACACAACACAGCCTACGTGTCTGACTCTAATGCAGCATGCATGCCACACACTCACTCTATCTCTCTAAGTATAATCAGTCTTATTCTGTGGTCTCTCTGTCTGTTCCGCCATGTCTCTGTGCTATTTTAATATAAAGCTATAAACTCCATTCCCACTATCATCACTCATTCTCTCGCTTCAGTCTCTGATCTGTGAGCCTCCGCTGTCAGTGCTGATTACATCACTGTGTCTTAGTGTGTTTACACTGCTGTGTGAGTTTTTCAGCACAGCTGCTCCAATTCATTCAATACAAAACAGAATCAGGCAAGACCTCACATTTACCTGTACATGTGCAATGCACATGCACAACCCTGTTATCATGTCTATAGCAAAAACAAAACAAAAAAATTAGTAAGGCCTGCAGTTTCAGATCAAAGATGTTTTAAATACATAAAAAAACAGCATATAATTTCCTGTGTGGAGGAACAAATATAAGCACATTATAATGTCATTGATTTTAGACCTCATGAAACACAAGACACTACTCAAACATTCCAGCAAGAGACATACACATTTACAAAGAACCTGCCATGAAAGAGAGAGTCTAATCTAACAAAACCATAAAGAAAACATAATATAGATTAAATACTAATTTAATGTAAACCTTCAAGGTTCAAACAACAAACAACTGGATTGAACCTACATTAATTTACAATCCCTCATCATAACCATTGCTGGAAAATGAAATCAAGTTATAAGCATTTCCAGATTTCAGTCATTTGGGGAACTTTATGTCTAAGATAAATGAGAGTTGAACAGTTTTTCTGGAGTCAGCGAGGAATGAGGCGGTGTGATCTGTTTTTGCAAACAGAGAGATCTGTGTGAAGACAGCCGACTCTGAGCTACTGGCAATATTGTCTCAGACCTTGTGCTGCTATATAAAAAAAGTATCTGGACACAATTTAATTTCTGTCAGAGCTGAAACAGAGCTAACACAATGGATTTCTTTCAGTATTTTGCTACTGCCTCAAACTGAGTGGCTTTGTTTGGTGCAATTGTAACCATTCACTGTCTCTGATACTCTGTCTCTATCATTCATTCATTCGTTTCCTCTTTATTTCTCATCCTCTCTTTCTCTGTGTCTAACATGCATAAATGAGAACTCATTCAGAAGTACTGTACTGTAAGATGGCGTAAGACTGGGTCAACCCCATCTCACAGGAAAAGGTAACTATTTGACCAGGTGGCAATTTTGCATGAATTTGAACAATGTGGTTTGTATGAAAATGTAAGATTTTTAGGGGAAAAAGGTAAGCATGAAGGTTCACCCGTAACTCCACCTCTAAACATTACCATCACTGGGGAGTGAGCAGATCACATGAAAACATACAAATTCATACGAATTAACCACCAATTCGCCAAAATGTAAAATAGGTATGAAATGCCATTATATTAGTGTTGAACTGAGTACTATTGTGATATAATTCCAGAGCAAAGAAAGGTTTGCAACAGGTTTCAAATCTGCTATAATATCATTGATGTTTTGAAAATACTTTGATTAAGCCATTTTTCATTCATTTATACGTTCATTCGTTTAATGAAGAGAATAATGAGTGATCTACATATGATGTAGGGTAGACTAATGTAACTTTATTCTGGCTTAAACCTAATGGTGTTGTGTTATATGAGTAGCATTCCCTCAGTATATGAGCCTCATCATCACTGCATAAAGCTACATTGCGAGTGGTCAGTCTGCTCTTGAATAGACAGTTTAAGGAAAATGGTTTGTCTTCCAAGACACCATAATAGCAACATTTCAGATACACTAAAGGAAGCATCTCTGTAGATTGGGTTATGTGATCATCTTTTCTACCTCAGAATAAGGTAGTGTGTAGAGATGAACCAGGACCTGTTTTGAGTGGATAGTCCTGAAGTGAGAGAGATGTAGCAGGAGCATCTCAAGAAAGCATCTGTGTGCCGAGCTGTAGCACTTCATTAATCCCTGACACACTGTCCCACAAATCAATCTCACAATCTGTGTCCAAGAACAGCTGACCTCCATCTGCTAAAACAGTGGATTCAGCCACCAAAACAAATCATTTCCTTATGTGCCCACAAATACCAAAAAGTACAGAAAACTGCTATTCTGGTGTGCGTTTCCCGTACAACGTCGTAACTCGATGCTCCACTACCAGAGTACGATGCATCGTTGAAGAAATCAACCAGCCAGTCACGACTGTTTCCCGAAACATTGTCACAAATTGGTCGTTCAACACGTTGGTTGATAATGTCATGCAGGTGGTGGAATAATAACTACTTTAATTGAATCTGTTTAAGATCGAATTAATGGTAGATGTTTTGAATCTTTGAATCTCTTGACAAACTAAATGACATTTGTATGTATTTTAAATAAAAGATACAGATTGTATTGAATGTCAGCTTGCTTATTTTGCTCAAGATAAGGATTTATTGAGTGCACATGTCATGCAAACAAGAAACTCTTCTTCTAACCACAGGTCGAGATCTGTCGTTCCAACCACACAAGTTTGCGATGCTGTTTGCGAATGTTCGTTAGAACTTTGTTTTCGGGAAACACCGACTCGTTGAACTATGCTGATAACGAAGGAACTTGCAACCATAGTTGGCTAACGATGCTTTCGGGAGACGCACCCCTGATCTGAAATACAGTCCAAAGGAATGCCTTCAGAGAATGTAAGAGGTCAGTGTTTGGAGGTGTTTCATCTATAAGAATAAATGTTGTGTATTTTCAGTTCTAGAGGTTATCAAAGAAGTTCTCCTTCCTTGCAAGACTGCGTTTGCTAACGGCCCCACGGACGGCCACCCAGGACTCTCTATTGATCTGGCTGCAGTGTGATTAAGTAGAGTTTTACATTAAGGTCACTCCACTGCCTCTCTTTCTTTCGCTCTCCCTCCATCCTTCTCTTTTTTCCTGTTTGGTCGGGACAAATGTGCAATGACAGACTTTTTTCCATTCTAAAGCTTAAGGACTTTCCCCTGGTTTCACCGACAAATGCATGTTTGAGCTGTTTTAACTGAAAGCAACTTGCACTGACAGATCTTATAATATCACTGCCATTGTTTTGTCTCAAGATGCACCAGGAATTGTTTTTTAAAAAAAGCTTAAACTTCCTTATTGAATTTAAGTCTAATCCTGGCTTAATCTAAGCCCTGTCTGTAAAACCACGCCTGTGTGTATTATAAAGGAAATGACCAGTGTTATAGTCTAAGTCCAAGAATTTATTGTCCTTGTCCGAGACCAAGCGTCTGAGATCATTGTGAACGCACTGGTTTCTGACTTTTGGACCCCGCTGTACAATTCCCATGAATTTCAGTGTACTTTACCAACATACAGCTTGGGGAAAATATATGACCAAACATCAAAACACATTTTACTCATATAAACCTGTCCTGCGCAACATGGCTTTAAAACCCATTAATCAGTGGAATGAGAGAAAAGAGACGGGATGAACAAAGAAAGAATATGTGTGAGAGTGTCTGTGTAGTTGTTTGTTAGTTGTGAATTTGGTGTGAAACCGGGTGTGTTCATGCGTTTGTGCATGTGTATATGTGGTTAAATGTTTTATTTAATTTGGTGCGTTTGGTTGTCCTGCCCAGCGGTGCCAAAACGATCATTTCTGGACTGGCAGGTGATAAATAACACTCTGTATTATGATTAATACTGTTCGCCAGAGAGAGAGAGAGAGAGAGAGAGAGAGAGAGAGAGAGAGAGAGAGAGAGAGAGAGAGAGGATAACAAACATTCTCAACTAAAACAACACAACTGCCAAGCAGGCAAGGAGTAATTGTTGCAGTATCATGGGAACTAAGATAGAGAAGGGGAAAAAAACAACTCCCCTTCTTTCTCATGTAAAATTACACTACATTCTCATTTTTTATTGCTTATATGAACTTACAGGTATAAAGAAGGCTATGGCCTATGAAACAAATATATTCTTATATGGACTGTGTGTGGGCGAGTATAACCTTTATTTCCTTGCTTTAGTGAACGAGTCATTGGCTTTATTTCAGGGTTGAACAGAGGCGTTTCCTCTGAGGAGGCAAGGGAGGCAGTGCCTCCTCAAAAAAATTGGATATGAAATGTATCCATATTTTCAAAAATGAAACAATGTAAATATAACAAAATGTGACATTAAAAAGTGTGAAAGTCACTGGTTTTTCTAAAGTAACGGTGTCCAACAGAGACACCAGCAGGTAAAGCTACAGCGGGACGCCGCGTCTCTCTTGCCTCCCCTGAGGGAGGTATAGTGGGGGGTAATTGAGAATGAATGAGGGAAAGTCACGTAAGAGGAAGCAATGCCTCCATCGTGCTAAGATTAGGTTTGATTGGTTCATGCGATAACTCTTGTTTTCGTGTGTGTTCTGCGTTCGGGAATGGGAAGGCTAATCTAAAAATAAGTAAACGGCTCATATCAAAATCAAGCTGCACCAGAATAATTGCTTAACCTTCCTATTTCATTCCAAATCTATTGACACCTTTTGCATTCCTGGGTCAGTTTTGACCCAGTTAAAGGTAAGCTTATAAAGCAGTCATAACATACAAATTTTCCAACTAAAATCATGTTTTATCTGATCTGTAACTTCTAATAAATAATGAGTGAATGTACAAAAAAAGTAAAGTAAGGCCTCAGGAGATACTGAAGACAAAATTGACCCGGAACAATTGATATACAATTTTGCATCTCTTAAAAATACTTTTTTTTTTAAATCGGTTGATTTTGACCAATTTCCAATGTTTTGTCCAGTTTTTCTTTAATATATGATATCTGGTACTTATTGGTACTCTCCCTTGAACAGACTTCTTACCTGCTCTTCCTGGTGGTTCAGCTAGAAAGCCTTGTTTATCTCCTGCATTGATTCCCTTGTGTTTCATTCGTCTCTCCAACGATCTCCTTCGTCTTAATGCCTGAAACCTGTGGAATAAGATTATATTCATCCAGCTCTTCTGTCATCATCACCATTCTCAACCTACAATGAAAAGAAATGCAAGTTATCCACCAGCATTCATTCAAAGACTGTTTATGTGCCATTTACTCACCTGAATTGTGTTTGTATGGGTTATATGTGTCTTTGAGTCTGGTTTAACCTGACAGGTGCATACAGGGATGGGCAGTATTTCAGATACATGTATTTGAAATACGCATTCAAAATACTGCTTTTTGTTGATTAATTTTAAAATTGATACAATCAAATTGGTTTAACTTTTTGTGGTAAATTTAGCTGTAGGCCTAGAATGAAATTATGCCTTCATCATGAACAATGAATCATATTTTACACATTTTTTTTTATTTCCACAATTCATCTTTTCATTGTCAGTTCAATGTCAATAATGACATTGCTGGCCAACATAGCTCAAAACAGTCTCTATAATCACACGTGATCTCTGACACACACACACACACACACACACACACACACACACACACACACACACACACACACACACACACACATGCGCACACACGCACGCACGTACACACACACACAGCTGTTTTTGCAATTAGAAAGGAATCGAACCTGAAATTGAGTCGATTCCAAAATTTCTGGAAGTAAGATAAATATAATAATTGCTGTCAACTGTTATTTAATTTTAATTAAGGTTAGCTAGGATACTCCTTGCCAGTCAATACAATACAGATGAACAGTGAGGAAATCAAAACTAGATAATGATATCTCATATCTCATTACAACTCAGCAGCCAGCAGATATCATTAGCTTGTTCACTAGCTATCGTTAAGAACTTTCATTTTATTTTATTTTTTTTGTAATACTATTTCCTACTGGGCAGGGGAAGGGAAAAGAAAGGTGAAATGAAAACAAAAGTGTCTAAGTAGTTGTAATATGTTCTTTGCATTCAGAATAGATCAATTTCAGCCTAACAGTGATACCTTCTTTGAATGGGCAATTTTACATGTATTTTGTGTATTTTCAAGATAAAAAAATATACTGTATTTGTATTTCATTATTATTGTATTATATTTTCATCTGTTTAAATTGATGTATTTAGTTTTTTTTTTATTTTAAATACATTGTCATGTATTTCTGTGCCCATCTCTGGGTACGTATAGCTTAATCTGACTAAAAACTGCCCAATTACGCCGGAAATCAAATCCAGCAACTAGTTCTTCCTTTAAAGTGCTCAATCAGATTCAGTGTTTAAGAATCAAAGCTCCTTAGTGATGATGTGGATGAGAGTTTGCTTGTTGCCATGTTATCCCTGTGTGATTTATTATACAAATACAATTTATCTCATTTCCGTCCATCATAATCTCCGCTTGTCTTCAGCTTCTCTCGTCGGTTTTGTTCATCTGTGGCCCACACAATGACCCAAGCCATCCATCCCAGAGTGAATCCTTGCTCTGACCCCAGTGTCTGGTCCAGATAGTGACCCCAGCAGGGTGAGGCGGTGGTCACTGAAGCCCTAATGAGTTCACAGTTTCTCCGCTGAAATGAAGGACTGTTGATTGAACTGTGTGTGTGAGGGCTGCGGGCTACAGGCTGGCTTTGTGCTCTCAGTGCTGCTGTCCAGTGTCACATAGAGGGCAATGTTGTGGCAAGACGACCTGGATGGAGCTTGAGGGTTAAGTGGTGTCACGCAGCATGTTCAGTCTGCCTGTAGGCCAAGCTTGAACCCAGTACTCTGAGAACCAGGCGACGTGGTGCCTGACTTGACTGAGCATATCCAGATAGAGACTGACCATCTCAGTCAACAAGCAAAAACATCTCAAATCAGCCCAATACTGTCTATGTTAGATGCAGAGAATGAAACTGTGAACATGAGGCTCGCACTTTACTGATATTATACCGAATCTAAGTGTCTGGTCACTTCATTGTTTAATTTAACTAATACAATACATAGCAATTAAGAGATATTTTTAAATAAAATAATTTTACTTTAGTCAGGGAAAATCCAGTATCCAATGTGAATAAGACTTCGGCGTGGGATCTTTTGACTTGCCTGTGAACAACCAATCAGGGGTGTGTTTCCCGAAAGTATTGTGAGCCAACTATGGTCACAAGTTCCATCGTTATCAGGATAGTTGAACGAGTCGGTGTTTCCCGAAACTATAGTTCTAACGAACATTCGCAAACAGCATCGCAGAGTTGTGTGGTTGCAACGACAGCTCTCGACCTGTGGTTAGAAGAAGAGTTTCTTGTTTGGACTTTTTTGGTTTCTTTCATGTGGATTTAATAAATCCCTATCTTGAGCAAAATAAGCAAACTGACATTCAGTACAATATATATCTTTCATACAAATGTCATTTACGTCTTTTAGTTTGTCAAGAGATTTAAAGAGTCGTTTTTGGAGAGTGTGCATGTGCGAACGTGCTCTAGTACGTAAGAACAAGCCTATGATTGAATCTGGAAATAAAGCAAAATGTCTGTAATTTATAGCGAAATAGCATTAATTTGATCTCAAACAGATTCATTAAAAGAAGTTATTATTCCACCACCTGCATGACATCATTAACCAAAGTGGTTGAACGACAAATTTACGAAAATACGGTTTTCGGAAACAGTCGTGACTAGTTGTTTTCTTCAAAGATTCTTTGTAGCTACTATGATATTTGAGCAGTGAGTTACATTATTGTACGGGAAATGAACGCTTTTCACACCCTATAACGCTCAAACAACCATATAACAATTGCTAAAAACTGCATCAGAGCACCATAAGATAATGTGTAGCAATGCCCTGGTGAACACTCATAGAGCAGTGACTTTTGTTCAGCCAAGCACGTCTTAAATAATGTAAAAATCTAGTTATAAATGATTGAAGTTATGTTCATGTTACATTAGAGTGGTTTCTTTGTTACACTGATTGTACCATTTAATACCAGAAGTGTGTTTGCAGTCTACTAAGCATTTTCAAGTGCTTCAGGAGTATTTGACATGCTCAGACATGTCAGTGTCTGGCTCTTGTTTAACGTTAGAGTCATCTAGAGAACCATCACTACATCGGCACTTAATTTTTGTGTGTGATGGTATTACAAAGCTTAAGTTTTAAGCTTAAAATTTTAAATTGTATATCTTGCTGCTGGCTTTACGGTATGTCTACTGGGACTCCAAGGGCCAACAGTGATCTGTAGATCATAGCCTACTACATTTATATGCTTACTATTTATGTTGTAGTGTGTATTTCAATTGTAAACTGGCGAATTTTCTGTATGCATGGAATTCCATTGCCAAAACATGGGATACTGTATCCCATAATCCAGTACACCTGAGTTGACCTTACATTTGCAGTGACACATTTACCAGATAATTTACCATTATTTTCTCAGATCAGCAGGTTTTTAACCTTTTTTTTTTCTTATTTTTTTACACCATCTTGGATTAGTAATTCACTAAACATGCAATAACATGTCCAGTGTACCACTGGAGTTTTTTTTTTTTTTTTTAATTATTGGATACTGTTTCACATATGGTATTTATTGTATGCTGGTATTGCATTGCGAACATAGCCCTTGTGTGTGTGTTTCAGGGGTTTTCTCTCCACAGAAGAGGCTTTGTACCACATCAAAGACGAGGAAGTTTCCAGACATTTCTTTCTGTACTGTACGGCTTTAGTTCAACTGTTGCTAATGATTCATTTTCAAACTGAAAGAGTACAAAACTCTGGCACCTTTAACCCGCCAGTGCCCTTCATTGCGCCAAGTAATTTATCAGCATCCAGCCGTGAAATCTCAATACATTGTAGAAAGGAAGTCTTTCAATTAAAAAGCTTGTCTCTTTTTAATGAAAAAGGCATCACATGGTCCGCCCAGGTTGCAACCAAAATGGACGCTGTGTGAACTGAATTGCTGAATTGGAAATAAACAAAAAATGTTTTGTCTTGATTTATCTTAAAGCAACAAAGCAAAGAAGAATGCATGAAATATTGTTTTTTAAAAATATATCTTTGCAATTAAGTTTATTACTATGTTAAACATCTTTTTTTCCCCCTCATAAAGTAATGAACTTCATTTGCCAATGAGGGATACCAACAAATGTAATAATTAGATAAAAAAAAAATTCAAGGAAGTTCAGATTATTTTACTCGAAAACAGCGCTACTGTAATTTTGAATAAAATGCTTCAGTGATATTTCATGGAAATTAGATAACAGTCCTGAAATGTATACGTAATTAATGGAAACTACAAATTCACCTTGCACCTGCAACCGAGTGCAGATAATCTGTGTGTGTGTGTGTGTGGGTGTGTGTGTGTGTGTGTGTGTGTGTGTGTGGCCAGTGTGAGGTCTGATGTTGAAAATGAAGTGTACGGGGAAGCTCTCTGGTCCACATCAGCTGCTGGCATTTTTGTAACTGCATTAAATAAACCCTCAGAAGGGTTCAGTGATGCATTTTTATTATCACAATTTATTATACACTCCCTAGCTAACCACAGGTCCAACTGTCATTAACACATTAATTAGAATTTCCACACATTGTGTGTGTGTGTGTTTGCAGGGGTGAAATGAACCTTCCCTCCAGCTTCCATGAACCACTACACCAGATTTTTTTTTTTTAATTATTATTATTATAATTTTCTGCACAACATCATCTTCTCTTGTAGAACTTGTGTTTGTCTCTCTTGTTTTCTGTAGAGAGGGACACACAAACTGAGTTACTTCTTTGCCAGCAACTGTCACATCTGCTTTACCTATAACTGTCATGAAGGTATTTAAATTGATCTTGAATATATCCTAAATGGACTTTAAAAAATATCACTTGCAAACGGTTATACTCCTGGTAATTACTTGAAAGGATTTAACCACACACTCCTCTGTTGAAAAGACCAGCATATGTTGCGGATGCTGGTGTGGTTAACCAGCAAATCTCCCTCGTCCAACAAATTTCCTCAGAAAGACCATTCTGGTTGCCTGCATTTTTGGTGTATTACCAATATGGTTGTGCCGGTTCACTGGCTATACCAGCACTAAACCAACTAATCAGTTTAAACCAGCTTGGACCGGCATATAAATTCATTTGTGCAAAACCCAAGGTGCATTAAAGCTAATTGTGATCATTTTAGAGATGTTTTACCTGTAGCCATTCTGTTGATTGTAGGTTTTATCAGCAGTTGAAAAGGTTGTGTTCCCTTTCAAGGGAACTCGAGCTGCGTCAAGCTGTGGGAACGCCCCTGCGTTGTGCGTCCTGAAGCACGTATGGAATCAGCCCAATGGAGAGATGGAACGTCATAGGCGGGTGACGTCATCGACCAGGAAACTATAAAGCACCCCATAAACACAAGCGCAATAGCTTCTGTGCCTTCAGTCGCGCTATATGTGAATCTGTCCCTGTGTGAATATTGTCTGTCCTTACATACTCTGCACCACACAAACAATATATATATATATATATATATATATATATATTAAGAGAGATATGGCGAACAAACAGCAGTTTAGGGAGTGTGTCCCTCCCTGCTCGCGTTATTTAACGAGTGGGGATACACACGTTCTTTGTGTTGTTTGTTTGGGAGTGTAGCATGCCCAGTCAGCTCTCGAAGGAGCTGATTGTGAGCATTGCGAGCGTCTGCCATTAAGGACGCTCCGCTCCCGCCGGGCGCTCTTTGAGGAGAGCGGTTCGGTGCACGCTCCCTGCGGTTCGGGTCCCGCTCTTGCCGAGGCAGAGCGATGACGCGTATCGTGGGGATCGCATATGGATCTCTCAGCGGGGTTAGAGACGGGCTCTGCCTTATCTCTCCCTTCACCTGTGAGATCCAGTGCCTCAGTCCCGTATTCGGAAGCACGCGCTGCGGTTTCTTCCGCTCGGGCTGAGGCACCAGTGTTGCTTCTATCCAGTTCTGAGGAGCTGGATGTTGCTAGTATATATGAGGGAGATGTGGAGGATTCGCCACCTTACACTCCCGAAAGCGATGAGCTAGTGGAGGTATTAACAAGAGCTGTAGAAAAACTCAGCATTGTATGGCCAGTGACTAGACAGGAGTCTGTTTCTAAATTAAAATTAGATGAGGGATTTTCGCCGTCACGAGTGCAACCTCCACGCCGGTGCGTGCCGTCTTTTTTCTTTCCCGATCTCCACACTGAGGTGTCGAAATCGTGGGAAAAACCGGTGTCATATAGAGAAAATGTTTAGTCCCCAGACTTCAACATATTCCAATATTGTGGGGGATAATTCATATGGTTGTTCGGCTATGCCTCGCTTGCGAGTTTTCTCTCCCTCGAGGCTGCGTCATCTGTTAAGGCACCGGCATTACCCACCAAGCCTAGAAAGCTTAGGAATATTTCGTTTTTTGTGGGTAAAGCGTATTCGGCAGCAGGTCATGTCTGCATACTATGTCTATTATGAAAAAAAAAAACGGGCATACCAGGCTGACCTGCTGAGGGACGTGAGTGAGAGTGAGGAGGTCAGTGCTGACGTGGTTCGCGAACTGCGTCAGGCGGCTGATTTTTCCCTGCGTGGCCGTAGAAAGACATCTGTGGTTAAATCAGACAAATATAAAAGGGAAAGGAAAAGCTTTCCTTTTAGACACTCCTCTCTCCCCCCTGGGTTTATTTGGCGATGCTGTAAATTCTGTCATCGATAAATTCCAGGAGAAGGAAAAGCAAACAACAGCTTTTAACAAATTTCTCCCTTTTAAAAATTCATGTCCCTGGGACTGCTGGGCGGGAGCAGCCCCGGCCGTCTGCGAGCTCATCACATAGGCGCTGAAGCAGAGTGTCGCGTCTCGTGCTCCCCCTGCTGGACAGTGGGCTCAGCCGCGGCACTCTCAGCCGAAATCTCCCAGTAATAGAACTGATCTGAGGACAGTTATATTAGCTAAGAAGGCTTCGGCTAAGAAGAAGTCCTGGCGCCACGGCGTGCAGGACACTGAGGGTGGTTCCCACCGAGGCGGAAAGGTGTTCACCTCTTTCTACGGTGCCCATTCCTCCTCGGTGCCCTCAGGGGCCCGTTCTGCCAACCCCGCCTTAATGCCGGGGCGCAGACGGTCCCAGCGAGCGATTTCCCGAGGGACGCTCGCTCCCTCTGAGGAGGGTTTCAGAGCGGTTAAACCAGTTGTTCACTGCCGGTGTGCCGTTACAGGGCGCTGCGTTTGCTGCTCAAGTTACACCAGAGGCCAGTCTCGAGAGACTGGTACCCTTAGTAGAATTTCTGGCAGAGGGGAAAAGCCTTCCAAAAATATCTCATTGGGTCCTGCAGACAATAGAAAAGGATTATGCTATCCAATTCAGGTGTCGTCCACCAAGATTCAGAGGGGTTCTGCCTACAGTGGTGGGCCCCGAGCAGGCTCTGGTTATGGAACAAAAGGTGAAAGCACTCCTTCAAAAGGAGGCTATAGAACGGGTTCCTCCTCCCAGTATGGAGTCAGGCTATTACAGCCGATATTTCATCGTTCCAAAGTAGGATGGGGGGTTGCGTCCAATTTTAGACCTGCACCTATTGAATCGCTCGGTGGGGGAGCCAAAATTCAAGTTGCTCTCTATCAAGCAGATCGTGTCACAAATCAGATCCGAGGACTGGTCTGTCACGATAGATCGAAGGGACGCGTACTTCCACATTTCCATCCTTCCACAACACAGGAAGTTCCTGAGGTTCGCCTTCGGGGGCAAGGTGTACCAGCACAGGGTTCTTCCGTTTGGCCTAGCTTTATCTCCCCGCACTTTCACGATGGTGGTTCGGCATAGAGATGTCGTTCTCGTTCATATCAGGAAGTTGGGGTTGAGGCTGAACGCAAAGAAAAGTGTATTATCTCCTTCTCAGAAGACCACTTTTCTGGGTGTCGTTTGGGTTTCGGTTTCGATGCAGGCGCGACTGGCTCCGACCCGCATCGCTTCGATTCTCTCAGCTGTGAAACAAGTAAAGCTAGGCCAGCTACTTACTATAAAATAGTTTTAGAGACTGTCGGGTCTGATGGCAGCAGCGTCCAACGTTATACCTTGCGGCCTGTTGTACATGAGACCGCTACAGTGGTGGTTCAGGACCAAGGGATTCTCCCCGAGGGGAAATCCGCTCCGCACGGTCAAAGTCACGCGGCGCTGCCTTCGTGCTCTGGTCATGTGGAAAGAAACTTGGTTCCTATTCAAAGGTCCTGTGCTGGGTCGCGTGGAGCTAATGGCGGATGCTTCCCTCACAGGCTGGGGGGCGGTCACGAGTGGTCGTCCACCCCAAGGTCTGTCTCAGGACCATCATCTATCATGGCTTATAAATTGTCTAGAGATGTTGGCGGTGTTCCAGGCTCTGAAACAATTCCTAGCAGACCTGAGAGGTCATCATGTGTTAGTTCAGTCAGGCAACACGTCGGTGGTCTCTTATATAAATCATCAGGGGAGCCTGCGGTTTCGCCGGCTTTACAAGTTGGCCCGTCAGATCCTCCTGTGGTCCCAAGGGAGGTTACTATCTCTGAGAGCAATGTATCTTCCTGGGTATTTGAATGTGGTAGCAGACTCCCTGTCGAGGCAGGGGCCGAGGCCGGGGGGTTGGAGTCTCCACCCTGAGGTGGTGGAGCTCCTTTGGTGAGTTTCGGTCGCACCGAGGTGGACCTATTCACTTCCAAGGTGACCACACACTGTCATCTGTGGTTTTCCATCAGCCATCCAGAGGTTGGACGCTATGGGGCAGCCGTGGCCGAGGTCACGTCTGTTCACCTTTCCCCCGATTGCTCTGCTACCTGGAGTTCTGGAGAGGGTTCGCCGGGACGGGGTCAACCTACTACTAGTAGCCCCGTTCTGGCCGGCCCGAGTATGGTTTGCGGACCTGATTTCTCTCCTGGACGGTTCTCCTTTGGAGCTCCCGGTCAGGAGGGATCTACTCTCTCAGGCGGGCAGCATGATATTTCACCCCCGCCCAGTACTGTGGGCTTGACCTCCGAGGGGGCCCAGCTCATGAACTCTGGTCTCTCAACCGAGGTTGTTGAGACCATTCTTCACTCCAGAGCTCCATCCGCGAGGAAGCTTTATGCCTTGAAGTGAAAACTTTTCACTTCTTGGTGTGGAGAACACCTGCAGGACCCGGTTAACGGCCCAGTGGGTGCAGTGCTGGAATTCCTGCAGGAGCGCTTCTCCACAGGGCTATCCCCCTCCACACTAAAGGTGTATGTGGCGGCACTGGCTGCTCACCACGTCCCTTTCCGTGGAGTTTCTCTGGGGAGACACCCGCTTATAACTCGTTTCCTTCGTGGCACATTGAGGCTGAGGCCAGCAGTTCGTACGAGGGTGCCGGCCTGGGATCTGGCCATCGTATTAGAAGGTCTTTTCCAAGCTCCTCTTGAACCTATCGAAGAAGTTCCTGAGAAGTTTCTCACGTTTAAGACTATCTTTCTTCTTGCTATCTCCTCACTAAAGAGAATCGGTGATTTGCAGGCTCTGTCGGTTTCACCCTTGTGCCTGGAATTTTCGCCTGGCATGGTTAAGGCTTTTTTACGTCCTAGACCAGGTTACGTTCCCTAGGTCCCTACTAATGTTGTTAGACCTACAGTTCTGCAGGCCTTCTGTCCTCCTCCATTTCTGTCGTCTGATCAGGAGAAACTTAATTTACTCTGCCCTGTTAGGGCGTTAGAGCACCTATATCCACATAACTGCCCTGTGGAGGCATTCAGAACAACTATTTGCGTGTTTTGGGCCACCCAAGAAGGGGTGTCCCGTGTCTAAACAGAGAATAAGCAAGTGTGTGGTCGAGGCTATCTCACTTGCCTATGAGTCGGCTGGTCAGCCTTCACCTTGGCTGTACGAGCCCACTCTATCAGGAGTATGGCGGCTTCTAAAGCCTTATTGTCAGGAGTTTCCCTCAGTGACGTTTGTGATGCGGCTGGATGGTCTTCACCGCATACTTTCATTAAGATCTATGACCTAGACTTAATTCCTTCCCCTGGGGCACAGGTGCTCTCGCCCTCTGTGCGCTAGTTCTCACATGGCGGTCACTTGGTCCTATGGCTACGTGGGTATTAGCGTTCCCACAGCTTGACGCAGCTCGAGTTCCCTTGAAAGGGAACGTCTCGGTTACGTATGTAACCTTAGTTCCCTGATAGGGAACGAGACGCTGCGTCATTCCACCATACTCCCGGTATTCCCGCTAGCGCTTCCTTCAGGCCTATCAGAAGCTATTGCGCTTGTGTTTATGGGGTGATTTATAGTTTCCTGGTCGATGACGTCACCCGCCTATGACGTTCCATCTCTCCATTGGGCTGATTCCATACGTGCTTCAGGACGCACAACGCAGGGGCGTTCCCACAGCTTGACGCAGCGTCTCGTTCCCTATCAGGGAACTAAGGTTACATACGTAACCGAGACGTTTTTCTGACACTGAATCATTTGTAATGCAGCCAAATGTGCGTGTAATGAAAGAACTCAAGTTTAAATTTCCATCACCTATACTGCTGTGATTTAAAATAAGTGATTTTCTCTCATGCTCTTCTCCACTGCAGAAGTCAAGAGTCATTTATTTACCACATGGCTCTTTGTGACTGCTCAGTCTTTGAAGGACAAAATAGTCCCGATGGCCATAAATTGTGAAGATATGTCTATTTTCCTCAATGATACTGTAAGTTCTGGAAGTTTCTAGAAATATGGAAAACGTCTCGGGTTATGACTATAACCCTTGTTCCCTTTCGAGGGAACTCAACACTGCGTCGAGAATCGACACTTTGGGGGACGCTCCCTTAGCGTGCGCCACTGAAGTAAGAATGAAACTAATCCAATCCTGATTGGTGTTGCGTCGTGACGTAACATGTGACGGCATAACCGGATGCATAAAAGTGACGCTGACACACACACACATCAGCTCCGCGATGAAGCAAGACGCTCTAAGGCCTCGAGGGCCGTGGCAGGACTATAATGTCCTAGTAGACGGAGCCCCAGAGATAAGTATGGTTTCGACCACCCCAGATGATAGACCAGCATCTAGGTACTGAGCCCCCTCAGAGGCCAGACCCACAATCTCCACAGCTCTGGATGAGGATGGAATATAGTGCCCTCTGCCTGAGACAACAGACCCCTCCTCAGAGGAATCTGCAATGGTGGAGCTATCAGGAGTGAAATTAAGTCTGAAAACCATACTCGGGCTGGCCAAAACAGGGCTATCAGAAGAAGACTGATGCCCTCCTGACGGACCCTCTCCAGGACTCCCGGGAGCAGAGCGATCGGGGGAAAAGCGTACAGGCGAAGCCTCGGCCAGGCCTGTACCATGGCATCCAACCCCAGCGGGGCTGGATGAGTGAGGGAGAACCAAAGTGGACAGTGGGCTGGACGTCCCTCGAGACGCAAACAGATCCACTTCCACTGGTCCAAACCTCTGCCATATGAACTCCACCACCTCTGGATGGAGTCTCCATTCCCCGGGCCTCAGCCCCTGCCTCGACAGGATGTCTGCTCCCTGATTCAGAACCCCCGGGACATATATTGCTCTTATAGATAATATTTTCCCTTGGGGCCATAAAATGCTCTGATACGCCAATCTGGATAGAGGGCGCGATCTGAGTGTCCTTTGTCGGTTTAGATAAGCTACCACTGAGACGTGGTAACCTTTGATGTCTGTGAGGAAGCTCCTCAGAGCCCTGAACACAGCCAACATCTCTAGGCAATTTATATGCCAAGAATGATGATGGTCCTGCCATGTGAAATAGGCCCAAAGGAATTATGTTGGATGCCGCTGTTATGAGGCCCAGCAGTCATTGAAATTGCTTTACAGTGATGGCCTGGCCTAGCTTTATCCCGGACACCATGGCCAGGATGGATTCGATACGAGCGGGAGACATACGTGCCCCATCGTAACCGAATTCTATACCACGCCCAGAAGAGTAGTCTTCTGAGCTGGGTCCAACACATTTTTCTTAGTGTTGAGCCTCAACCCCCGGTTCTGAATGTGGCCAAGGACGACATCTCGATGCCGAACTGCCATTTCTCGAGACTGGGCCAATATGAGCCAGTCGTCGAAGTAATTCAGTATACGGATGCCCTGAAGCCTCAGTGGAGCCAGAGCCGCATCCATACACTTTGTGAACGTACGGGGAGAGAGAGCTAGGCCGAACGGAAGAACCCGATATTGGTATGATTCGCCCCCGAAAGCAACCTCAGGAACCTCCTGTGACATGGAAGGATGGAGACATGAAATAAGCGTATTTTAGATCCATTGTGACAAAGTCCTCGGATCTGATATGGCTCACGATAAAGGGAATAGTAAGCATTTTGAACCTGAATCTCCTCAAAGAACGATTCAAAAGCCCTAGATCTAAAATTGGCCTCAGTCCGCCATCCTTCTTTGGAACTATAAAGTACCGGCTGTAAAACCCGGACTCCCTGTCTGATAGGGGAACACATTCTATGGCCCCTTAATTCCAGTAGAGTCTGTACCTCTTGTTCCATAACCCGAGCCTGTTCTGGAATCACTGCAGTCGGTACCAACCCAGCAAAGTAGGGAGGTCGGTTACCGAACTGCAATCTGTACCCATATTTTATAATATTTTATAATATACAGGACCCATATAGATATATACGGAAGGCGTTGCCATTCTTCTACAAAATCTACTAAGGGATCTACAAAATCTACAAAATTCTACAAAATCTACCTCAGAGGTCCTACAATTAGGACCTCTTCGTCTGAAGGACGGCCCTCAGGTCACCCTTCTGGCTGGAGGACTTCGGTAGAGAGTGCTTCCTCTGTTTGCCAAACTCCCGCAGGAGGGGCTCTAGAGGCAACGCTCTCTTTTTCTTTTTTTTTTTTTCTTTTTTTTCGCTTCCTGAAACCTGTCAACGACTGTAATGACAGCGTTGGAAAACAGGCCAGAAGGAGATAGCGGAGCAGCCAACAGGAAATATTTGCCTCACTTAGATCTTTAAGAAGATCGGCCTGGTACGCCTGCAAAATCGTCATAGAGTGCAGGCACGCACCAGCCTGACCTTTTCTAAATATTTTACCAAAGGAACCAGGCTCTCGAGGATATTATCCGTGGATATCCGTGGATATTTTTGGTAAAATATCACTTGGCTGGGTAGATCTACTCCTGATAGTTATATTTATATGGAGGGGTATAATTTATTTCGTACTGATCGTCGTGCAAAAGGTGGAGGAGTGGCAATCTATGTAAAAAAATAGTTTGCAGGCATCAGTACAATTATCCAAGTCTGTGCCTAGACAATTTGAATTGCTAGTGTTAAAAATTGAATTATCGCAAAATTATGTTATGACAGTTGCGGGATGCTATAGACCTCCTTCTGCGCCAAAGGACACATTGTCCTCATTGTCTGATTGTTTGACTTATACTTATATAAAATATACTGAGTTGGCTTTAATGGGTGACTTACATTGGGATTGGCTAACATCTGCATCTGATCAAATTAAACGTTTTTGTGACTCAGTGAATCTGACCCAAATTATAGACTCACCTACTAGGCCAGATTCTAAACAGCCAGACAAGTCTACGCTTCTTGATTTGTTTTTAACAAATGTGCCGCAGAAATACAAAGCTACTGCAGTTTTTGCAAATGATATGAGTGATCACTGCGTTATTGCTGGTGTGAGAGATATCAGGATATCTAAATGTAAACCGCGTATAATAATTAAGAGAAATCTGAAATTGTTCATTAAACAAGCCTTTTTTATTGATCTTAATCTTTGTGACTGGACCAGAGTGAATTTGATACCAGATCCCGAAATAGCGTTGAAATATTTTAAATCACTATTTTTGGACATTATAAACAAGCATGCTCCTTTTAGGAAATATAAGATTAAAGGTCGTGATAATCCGTGGTTTTCAGAGAAATTGTCTGATCTAATTCATGAACGTGATCTTGCTTGGTCAATTGCAAAGAAATCCAAAAATAGCTCAGACTGGCAAAATTTTAGGCACCTGAGAAACAAATGTGTCTCTCAAATACGTAAAGCAAAATCTGATTTTTATGTAAATGAAATATGTGATAGTTCAGCTAATCCCTCAAAATTTTGGAAAGTTATAAAATCACTGTCCTCTGACTCTAGGAATACTGTTATGCCAAATATATTGAAGTTACACAATGAAATTATTACAGACAGGAAAGGTATGCTAGATTCCCTGAATCAGCACTTTATATCTTCTGGGTTGTTGTTTGAGCATGCAACAAAACAGAGGAGACAAGAGGACTACTCTTTGTCTAGGGAAAATGTACCAATCGATTTTTATCTTGTTCCTATTGGAACGAAGGAGGTGTATGATGCTCTTATAGGGTTAAATACTAAGAAATCCACTGGTCCTGATGGGTTGGATCCATACTTTTTAAATATTGCTGCTGAACATATTGCAGAACCTTTAACACACATTTTCAACCTGACTATTGAAACTGGATTAATACCCAGTGTTTTGAAGTCAGCATATGTCACTCCTTTATTAAAGTATAGGTAATTATAGGCCAATATCTAAGCTATCTGCTTTAGCCAAGGTTTTAGAAGAGCTTATAAGTGACCAGTTAAAAGACTATTTACTAACAAAAAATATTTTAAATGATTCACAGTTTTTGATTCACATGCTATTGATTCTAAAGAATATTGTGCTGCACTGTTTTTAGATCTTTCAAAGGTGTTTGACACAGTTGACCACTATGTCCTGTCTCAGAGATTGGTGGATATTGGAATGTCTCCAAAAGCAGTCAAATGGTTTGATAATTATTTGAGTGTCAGAACACAAAGTGTTCGTGTTGATGGTGTGTCCTCAAACTCATTACTTATACAAAAGGGTGTCCCCCAGGGGTCCATTTTGGGTCCCATTTTATTTACTATTTATATAAATGACAATGTCAAAATGTAACAAATGCAAAGTGTCATTTTTATGCGGACGATACTGTTTTGTATTGTTCTGCTCCAGCCTTGACAAGTGCTATTGAGGACCTGCAATCTGCTTTTAAAATTATTCAGAAGAATCTGCAGAAATTGAGACTTGTACTAAACTCAGATAAAACTAAAATGATGTGCTTTTCTAAATCAAGGAAAACAGAAGATGCTTGTGCAATTGCTACACTAGATGAGAAAGTAATTGAAGAGTATCAGTCTATAAATATTTTGGTTTCCTTTTGGAAGAAAATTTGTCCTTCAAACAGCATATAGAGGGTCTAACAAAAAAACTAAGAGTAAAGTTGGGTTTCTATTATCGAAACAAAGGCTGTTTCTCTTTTAGTACGAGAAAAACACTTATACAAACAACATTTATGTCAATGCTGGATTATGGTGATATTTTATACATGCATGCAAATAAATCTTCTTTGAAAATGCTGGATTCAGTATGTCACGCAGCACTAAGATTTGTAACTAATTCCAGTTTCCGTACTCATCATTGTAGCTTGTATGAGAGTGTTGGTTGGCCATCTCTGCACAATCGCAGGCTGGAGCACTGGTATATTTTTCTTTTTAAGGCCATACTTTGTAAACTGCCTCCTTACTTATGCTCTCTTTTGACTATTAAAATCACTACCAGGAAATGTAATCTTAGATCATATGGGCAAATCATGTATGAAATCCCACGAACGCGAACTGTCTTCAGTGAAAGTGCCTTTAAAGTTTTTGCACCGTTTTCCTGGTATAAATTGCAAAATCAGCTAAAATTTGACTTTTTACCGACAATGACACAATTTAAAATGAGGATAAAGGACTATTTGAGTACTAGTTGCACATGTGCTGTTACTGAGAGCGGCTGGTGATTATGTTGAGAGTATGTTAAATTGCCAAAATGTACTTTCCTTTCTTGTTTGTTTTGTTTTTGTTAATGTTTGTATATGTACTTTTTAATAAGGAACTATTATTCTGCTGTCTTGGCCAGGACTCCCTTGAAAAAGAGATTCTGAATCTCAATGGGACTATTTCCTGGTAAAATAAAGGTAAATAAATAAATAAGTACATTTAAATTAATTCCCAAAGCATCCTGCAATCAACTCCACTCCTGATTTTCCATTTCACAATCTGCTGCAATTGTAGGGTGCAGTCACATTTACTGTTGTTTGACGAATTTTCATGAATGAAATCCAGTCATTTCAATAGAAATCCATGCGATCAGAAATTTCATGTGAGAACAAACACTTCCCATGCTAATTTCGCAACGGGTTCAAGTTGGTCACTTGGAAAGTGACTTCTGTGTGAGCCGTGCTTCATACATCGCTACACTATTGACGATAGAAAATAGACCTTTTTTTACCCAGGAAATGTTAACAGAAATTTTTGCTAAAGTGATCGCACATCTCAGCTTCACTGCATCTCTCTGTATGCATCCAAAATTAATTCAGACTATTTCTATTAATAAAATTAATTCAATCTTCTCAAGTCAGTGAAGTTCGTTTCCAAGGCAAAGAATGCTGGGTGAGATTCTCCTTACCGCTTGCTCTGAAACAGTCAGCAATGTGTGTGATAAATGTATGTTACAGAATTCTGAGTGATAGATTTTGCTCTGAAGAAAAACAGGCGATTGATTTATCTTAGAGTGCCTTTGTACGGATGGGATGCAAGAATGGCTGTGTGACAGAGTTTTGACGAACTAGGCACAGACCCTGAAAGGCCTCGCTGAACAGGAGAGAGAGAGAGAGAGAGAGAGAGAGAGAGAGAGAATAAGAGTGAAGAATAACAATTTGAATTATAAAACAAGCCCTGCGGAGAACACATGGATCAGCCAGAGGAATTGTTCATATCTTGTATGGTTGCATGAGATCTCACAGGGTTCAAGTCCTGCAGAACAGAACCTACCAGATATTACAGAACGGATCTACTTCAATTACACACCAGTTACCCACCGGTGTTCCACAGGGGTCAGTACTCGGACCATTTTTAATTTCAGGTGACATAGTTACACATTTCTACTGTACTTACTTTAGTAAAAACTGTAAACTGTGCATAATTACAAGTAAATAACCCTAAACCAAACCCTAACTGTAACTCTATAGTAAGTCCATGTAGTTAATTAATATTACTCAGTACTTATTTGAGTAAGTACAATGTAACTACGCCACCTTAAAATAAAGTGTAACCAAATAAAGTCTCACATAAATTACATAGGCTACTGCATCTTTGAAATAAAACTTCCATATATCAGAAGGAACCTGAACCAGGCCTGGGAGTGGAGAAAGCACCTAGTCTAATACTAGATGGTAGAGGAAAATCCTGCAGTGAACGTGAGGGCCAGGAGACCTGCTGGATTCATGAGCAGCTCAACCTTAATAATACACTCAGACCAGCTCTGCTCAGCTCCATCTTTCATTTATGAGAGAGAGAGAGAGAGCGGGAGGTAAGATGAGGCTGTTTCATTAAAGATTAATTAAGACAAATGCAGGGACAACACTTACCTCCAGTCGCTTCAGTGATCCTTACACACTCTCTCTGTTACACACATACAAAGAGGGAGAATCAACAGGGAAAGTTGCCAGAGGAAAATGACAGTAGACACACAGATTCTTAGAAAAGTGAGGTCAAAGGGGAAATAATAATCATTTTAAACATAAAATGTTTTACTGGGCTGTTCTATGAGGAGCATTTGTCTCCAAAGTTAGTTACAGTAGTAATGTGACAAAACTGCATTTTTAAATAAAATAAACATTTATATATATATATATATATAAAGATTTTCACAGGGTTAGCGTGGGCCTGAATTGATGTTATGTCTCCAGTGCATGCGTGCGTGTTTGTGTGTGTGTGTGTGTGTGTGTGTGTGTGTGTGTGTGCGTGTGCGTGTGCGTGTGTGTGTGCGTGTGCGTGTGCGTGTGTGTGTGTGTGTGTGCGTGTGCGTGTGCGTGTGTGTGTGTGTGTGTGTGTGTGTGTGTGTGTGTGCGTGTGCGTGTGCATGTGTGTGCGTTCGTGTGTGTGTGTGTGTGTGTGTGTGTGTGTGTGTGTGTGTGTGTGACAGTG
The DNA here is from genome assembly GCA_026230005.1 of Gila orcuttii. Classification (NCBI taxonomy): domain Eukaryota; kingdom Metazoa; phylum Chordata; class Actinopteri; order Cypriniformes; family Leuciscidae; genus Gila; species Gila orcuttii. Next base: position 11,590,188 of record JAPDVR010000007.1, on the reverse strand, counting down.
AGTGGAACTGATGAGGTGAGTCTAGCTCCCCCACACCACAGCACTAATCACAGCACTGAAGAAACACATACATCATCTGACAGAACTACTGCTGGCATTCTCACACACACACTCACATAATATCACTCCACACTGGACAAATGACGTCCAGACGTGCGTGCGTATGCCCGCAGATGGTCGTGCATCTTCACAGAGAAAGAGCTGAGAGAGCCGTTTTCACACACATCAACTCCCACTGCTCCTTCACTCTCTCTGTTTCTGCTACTTTCTCTCCATCATCCTCAGAGCAGGAGGTGTGGTCAGGGAATGAAGAGGAGGGGATGGCGTGTGTTGTTTTTTGATACCTTGACATCAGACCATATTACTTACAATAATCATTAACCTGCCGTCAGTCTTCAATACTCAAGCATAGCAGCAAAGAGGCTCTGTAACACAGCACACAACATTGCCCATATACAGTATATGTATACACACAGATGAGCCAAAATATTATGAATACCTGCATAACATGCTTTTGGTCCACTGCGTGCTGCCAAAACAGGACTCTACAAGACTCCTGAAGGTGTCCTGTGGTTTCTGGCAAAGACGTTAGCAGCACTTCAAGTCCTGTTGTGAGGAGGAGCTGCCATGGATTGAACTTGTTGGTCCAGCACGTCCCAAAGATATTCAACTGGATTGAGATCTGGGGAGTTTGGAGGCCAGGACAACACCTTGAACTCTTCATCCAGTTCCTCAAACCATTCCTGAACAATGTGTGCAGTGTGGCAGTGTGCATTATCCTATAAGAGACACTTCCACCAATGAACACCGGTGTCATGATGGGATGTACTCCATCGGCTTCACTTCTCCATCACTTCCCCAGTTAAACTTTGCACACTTTATCCCTAAACTGTGTAATGTAGTAAAGTGCTGAGACTGCATGGGATTTGTAACACTAATAAAAAATATGGACATCAGTTTAGATTTTGTACTTTATTTACCCTAATCTTTGGTGCAATGTGGCAAAATTTAACGAAATAATTGTAATGCCATTGCATTTCAGTATAAACATTTTTGATCAACATAACAAACAGAAAACATGATCAATTAAAGCACCAAATAAAACTGCAAACAAATATAGCTGCAAGCAGCAATTAAGGGGCCAAGCACAAAGAAGGCACAATAAGTCATGCAAGTATGACTGAGAACATCAGACAAAGTGCAACAATGAGCAATTAAAGACATATTAAAAGATTTCAGGCAAAATGTCTAAACAATCATAAATACAATCACTTGTAATGCGATTTAATTGCTTATCTGTTTTTACCATGCCGACATGGTCTGAAGATGATCTGGTTTAATTTTCATGAAAATCGAATTTTGTTTCTTACCCTTTACAAATCAAAAGTTATTAGCATAAATGTGAGTGGAACTTTGGACCGTAGGTGGCGCTAGAGGGTTTATGATAGAGACTCCAAATTTGCTATGGTGACAGTTCAGACTGTCCTCTATCTGTGTGCCAAATTTCATATCTTTCCCACAAGCAGTTATATGGACTGCCATAGTCTTTCAGAGTGTAATAATAATAATAATAATAATAGGAACACTAACGATTGCAATAGGTGCCGCACCTTCAGTGCACATACAGCTTGTACACAGGTTTGATCATTACAGCTTGGTCTCTAAATATAGAACAAATACATACAACTCTATTGTAGTGTGTGTAGTGTAGTGTATTATCACTGGCAAATGTAGGGCAATGCAATCTTCCATTTTTATGGATCCAGTAGAAATACTAAGTGAACTTGTGTTTTTAAAGTGTGTATTGTCAGCCATGACAACACACTCTCAGGGTGTCAGTTACAAATAAAGATGACAAAAGCAGGATCTAATCACAGTAATGTTTGTTAACAAGGAACTCAAAACAAAGTACTTGTAAATATTCTTGACTTGAAACACAGCTTAAATACACAAGTCAAACTAATCAAAGAAATGAATAACAGTTGCACATGATAATCAAATCAATAAGAAACCATAGAAACAAACTCAAACACAAGAAACAGATACAGAGACAGATAATCCCTTGCACATGGCAATTCATATTTTTTTAGGTTTTGGTGAATTTGTATGGCTCTTTAAAAAGAAAGAAAGACTAGCATCCTCACGTTATATTAGTCTAGCAAAACAACAACGTGCTAAAGGAGCATTGAGGTATGTGACATCTCAAGTGATGCTACTCGAACCAGTGGTCTTGTCAGACAAAAGTGAATTTCTTGTAATTTCTTATACTAATAAATAATATACTTATATGACATGAATGTCATTTCTTATACTAAAGAACTTTATTAAAATGTACTGTTTACTGCTGTTACAGTTATGGTTTGTGACAGTTTTCATACAAATTTTTTTTAGAAGAAACTACATACGAATTAAAAGGAACAAAGTCAGATACTAAAATAATGTTTCATTTGAATCTGTGATTAGAATAAGATAAACGCCTCTCTGCTTCACACACTCTCAAGTGCTACCTGCAAAACTTTCTGTAGTTCATTTCCACATATGGTTCGAGTTTCCATATCAGTAACTCGATTAATTTTAATTTCAAATGGTTTCAGGTGTTGTTGTTTGGTTTGATATAATTCTCCAGTTGGACACAATCTCAGTGGCACATGGAGCAACACACAATAACAGCGAGCACTTAGAGGCATTCTGCAAACACCTAAAAAGAAAAACAGTTTACCCAGCCAGATGAATCATACATGCACTGGAGCATGTCTGATACGCAGGATTTGTTTAAGTTTCGTTTGGCCGGCTGAAGTCAGGCTCCTCGTCTGCCCATGCTCATTTGAGCTGTGCAGTAGAGTGTGAAATGATACACTGAGTACCTTCTGATTGGATGATTTCGCAGCATGGGGAGGGCTGAAACACTGCTGGACGTTTGCAAACAATTGCTTGTTATGAATATTTGCAAAGTCCAGTTGCCTTTGAGTAAAGAGACAATGTTAATATACTCAGCGAACATGTTCCATTTCTGTTCTAAAAAAATATGGCTCTTTAAAGGTTATTTACACATAGTAATAGTTCTATTTAGAACCATATTGTCCTTTTATGCTGAAATGGTTATTTGTGTTAAAAACCACCTTTCAAAGTCACCTCATTCAGTTCAACTGGTCTCAACACTCTCAACAACTACTACATATATTACTACAAATTTCTACAAATTTTTACCTTCACATTGTAAGTTTGGTTTAAAGCTTTTAAAAATTGTATCTGCTTTCCTACCAATCATGTCCTTTTTTTTTCTCTAGAATTGTAATTGTTCAGTTCTCCACCAAGCAAGTGACATATATTGAATTTATGCTCCATGTTAGAGTTTGCAATTATTACATGGGTTTGTGCATAAGCATGCCCAGTCAAAAAACATTAAAGCTATCCCATGTTTTTCTTTTTTTAACTTTTTTCTTTTAACATCGTGAAGGACTCACATTCTGTTCATGTACAATGGGCACTTTTGGCTGTCTGAAACATAATTTCTTTTACTTAAACAAACAGGAGAGACTCAAAATATGTATTTCTAACCAGACAGATGCTGTCACACCCCACAACAGAGAAACTGCCACTCAGTTACACCAAAATACACACATTATGATAGATATAACGACATCATAGCGTATTGTGAAGATATTTCACTGAAACTTCATTACATCTATTTTGTGTTTCTATTTTGTTTAATTTCTTTATGTAATTATTCATGTTCAAATGTCAAATGTCAAAAAATGTATTATTCTAATAACTGTCAGCACTGTAATTTTTACTACAATTTTCCATGTCAATTAGTACCTAATTACACAATTAGCTATCAGTATCCAGATCAGATGGTGGACCTGCACCTAGACACGACCACAACGCATGATGTAGTCAGCTGGATCTGGGCCGTATACAGATCAGATGGAGGACCTGCACCTAGACACGACCACAACGCATGATGTAGTCTGCCGGATCTGGGCCGTATACAGATTTGATGGTGGACCTGCACCTAGACACGACCACAACGCATGATGTAGTCAGCCGGATCCGGGCCGTATCCAGATCAGATGGAGGACCTGTGCCTAGACACGACCACAACACATGATGTAGTCAGCCAGATCCGGGCCGTATACAGATCAGATGGTGGACCTGTGCCTAGACACGACCACAACGCATGATGTAGTCAGCCGGATCCGGGCCGTATCCAGATCAGATGGTGGACCTGTGCCTAGACACGACCACAACACATGATGTAGTCAGCCAGATCCGGGCCGTATACAGATCAGATGGTGGACCTGTGCCTAGACACGACCACAACGCATGATGTAGTCGGCCGGATCCGGGCCGTATCCAGATCAGATGGTGGACCTTCCAATCTGCAGAAGACAACAGTGTCATTGTTCAGTGTTGATTCAGTTCAGTTCAATAATTGTGTAAAGTTCATCAATTATGAATTGAGTTAATTTCAGCTTCTTCAAGTAAAGACAATAGTGTTGTAATTCAGTGACACACAGTGAACATGAGCGGTGTATAGGAGTGGGTCAGCTCCTGTAAGCGAGTGAGACGGGTTAGATGGAGGACAACCGTGAGTGTGTATGACTGCTGCGTCAACACTCGCAGGAGAGCCAAGCAGCATCTCAAGAATGCCTGAGATAAACAAATATTATCTGTGGCAATGGTGGCGCTGTGTCCAGATACTAAGAGATACTGTCATCGAACCGAGCAGCCCCCAGCAAACACACACACACACACACACACACATGCAGTCACACACCACCATGGGACCGGCGCGATCCCAGAATTCCTTCATACTAAAAATCACTTTCACACACTGTGATTTCACACACCTCAGTGATTAATGAATCGCCTCCTTTTCATTTCGACACTCAGAAGGTATCTTTCAATTTGCATACGCAGCATCAGCCCCGTCTTCAGGCCTAACCGCCCGAACTGTATTAAATGACAGCTTTAAAACCCCCTCAGAGTGGAGGCAGTGAAGGGCAGTAAGTCAGCAGTGAGGCAGGGTAGTTCCTGTGAGCGTGATAATTAATGTATGCCTCCAAACCATGAGGCAAAACCCGCCTGAGTACAGCTGGAGGATAAAAAAAACCTCCTCAGTGACTAAACCGACTGCCGCTGCACGGTAACACATTTATTTTTAGTTCGCACACCTATTTTGCCGGCCCCTGGAGGAACTGGCAGAGTTTGGCGATCTGTTTGAGGTCGTATGCTCTTAGAACGGAAAACAAAGTAGTTGCACATACACTCTGGTGAAGCGACCTGTTTCTGGGTCTTTTCTTAGCCGAAGACCCAGTAGACCGAGTTCTGTTGTGAAGAGCTGGCCTGCATGAGATGAGATCTGACTCCGTCCCTCAGTCTGTCTGGAGCCAAACAAACTTTGGGGAAGGCCTAAAGATTGATCACCGTGCATTTATTTAAACAAACATGAAGCATATGAATCAACGTAATTCCTTTGATGTGCCCTCAAAAGCCACTTGAGTGCGTTCCTCATGAATCAGCAGAAGAGAGGTGCCGTGCCTGTCTTAGAATCGCACAATGATATAAATCATGTAATTATGGTGTCAGTGTGGCGTTTAGACTCGCGATCAGACAAATAAAACCTTACTGCATCTTTGCACTTAACTCCGAGAGTTTATACATGGAGGCTTTGCACACACACACACACACACACACACACACACACACACACACACACACACACACACACACACACACACACACACACACTCTCTCTCTCTCTCTCTAATTGCCCTGAAAACCACATAAATATTTTCTCCAAGCTGAGGGTGTTTTTGCTTTCTTGCCCTAGGGTACACTAAAAAGCACAAATCACTTATCACTTCCTAGGATATCCAGATCCACCAAAGGAGGCAGAGCATTTTCACATTTAGCTCCGAAGCTCTGGAATAGGCTTCCTGATATTGTTCGTAGCTCAGACTCGCTCTCCCAGTTTAAAACTAGACTGAAGACGCATCTATTTAGCCAGGCATTCATATACATTTTTTATCTTACAGTTACTGTAAATTCGGCCTCTAGTTCATAAACGCCAGAGGAGAACTGGCCCCCGACTGAGCCTGGGTTCTCCCAAGGTTTTTTTTTTCTCCATTGGGTCATCTGATGGGGTGTTAGGACACCATTAGGTCACTGGATGGAGTGTTTCGGTTCCTTGCCACTGTTGCCTTTGGCTTGCTCAGTTGGGGATATTCAAATTAATTACCCAATCATACCACTGATCAGCTTTTTTCCAGTAATAAACAAACATTAAGTTGTTTTGATTGATACTGTGAAGCAGCTTTGATACAATCTGTATTGTGAAAAGCGCTATATAAATATATTTGACTTGACTTGACTTGACTTATGAAAATGTACCATGAAAACCCACAATGGTATATTTGCTATTGTTACTATGGTAAAACTGAGTATTAGCCAAAATAGAAAGACAGACAGACAGACAGACAGACAGACAGACAGACAGATAGACAGACAGATAGATAGATAGATAGATAGATAGATAGATAGATAGATAGATAGATAGATAGATAGATAGATAGATAGATAGATAGATAGCATTAGTAGCATTATTTAAAGGTGCTCTAAGCGATGTTGGGTGACGTCACTTCTTGTTGACGTTCGAAGTACTGTCAAACAAAACGGAGGCTAGCTAGACCCTCCCTCCACCGCATCTGCGCACTAACCCCCCAAACCCCCCCCCCCCCAAGCCCTTCTTGTCGGTTATTGGCTGGAACAGTTTGTTATGTTTCGTGGAGCAGGTTAGTCCAGTTTGTTTTTGTTGTCGTTTGTGGAGCCTGATGTGTCTGCAGAGACCGCGTTTTTTTACAGTGTGTTCAGGGGACAGGCAGCTAGCGGATAGTGAGGAGATGTTTGCTGTATGTGACAAAAAATGTTTTGGCCCTAAAAAATATGTGACATCGCTTAGAGCACCTTTAATGTAAACAAAAAATAAAACTCATTCCCATTGATATAATCAAACAATATATATGTGTGTGTGTGTGTGTGTGTGTGTGTGTGTGTGTGTGTGTGTGTGTGTGTGTGTGTGTGTGTGTGCAATTGTAAGCATTCATGATGGTGGTATTTATTCCTCCTAATGTAATTTATACTGATAAAAAAATGGTTTAAACAAAAACAGAATGATTTTTGTTTTCCTAGTAACCTTCCCTTAAAACATGTCTATATGTGTGTTTGTGAGCATGTGAACACATAAGAGCACTCTACGGGGCAGCTGATTGTACAAAGCCGTATTGGCCTTGATAGAGCGTGTGTGTGTGTGTGTCCGTGCGTGTGTGTGTGTGTGTGTGTGTGTGTGTGTGTGTGTGTGTGTGTGGTTGTGTGTGTGTGAACAGTGGTTCCTCTCACTGCTGGTCTAAACGTCTCTGTTAGAATGTGTCAGGTGGTGATGGTTCATTTCAGGGAAAGTGGGACCATCTCCATAACGCCCTTGAACTGCAGTCATTCGGCATGGACCTCTCTCTCTCTCTCTCTCTCTCTCTCTCTCTCTCTCTCTCTCTCTCTCTCTCTCTCTCTCTCTCTCTCTCTCTCTCTCTCTCTCTCTCTCTCCCTCTCCCTCTCTCTCTCCTTCACGCAGATGCCAACTCCGACCATAACATCAGGACACCTCCATTAAACAGAGAGGCAGGCAGCTGCAGAGAGAGATAGTTGAGCATCACGTGACCCGCTGAAACAGATTCTGGTGCGGATGAAGGAGAGGGGAAGAGAAGTAATGAAGATGGATCATTGCGATGTCTTTATTTCTCATTCAGTTAACAGCCAGCATATGCTTTTATTACCACCAGAGCTCACCTCTCGTCCCTCTCTCCGCCCGCAAAGCACGCCCTCCATCCACACACACACACACACACACACACACGCACACATTCAACTGCTCTTGTTTGTCTGTGTGGATAATGCATGCTGGAGAAAATGTGCCAGTGTAGTAGTTCTGGGCTAACTGTCCTCCCCAGGGACTCAGAGATTGTACAAGCAAACACACACAGGCTGGGATGTGTGTAACTGGGCCGTGTGTGTGTGTGGGTCTCCTGTCCTCTATCAGGATGAATGTAATTCTGCCCGCTGTTGTTGCTCTGTTTGAAGGGCTGCAGGGACCATAAAATAGGCTCATGCAACATGAGCTCTGAAAAATATGTGTGTCTTGAATGTAATCTCGGCCTCAGATGGTTCGCCTGCACACTGCCCACAGTCCATTCACTGACCGCCTATGCTTATTCTGCACTAAACTGGACAACTCGTACTCCCTCTGCCAAGAGAAAACCTAAACAGAACACGTCTATTTAATAATATAGAATATTTAATTCAGTAATCTATATGCTCAGAGAAATCATCCTATTGCAAATCTTCCATATATACTTTTAACTCACAAAGCAGCATTTAAAATGAACATGATGTGATTCATTCTAGATAAATATGCATCGTTCAAAAATATAGGGTCAGTAAGATTTTATTTTTTTTAATTAACACATTTTTATTTAGCAAGGATGTGTTAAATTGTTCAAAAGTGACAGTAAAGACATTTATAATGTTACAAAAGATTATATTTAAAATAAATGCTGTTCTTTTGAACTTTCTATTCATCAAAGAATCCTGAAAAAAAAAATGTATCACAGTTTCCAAAATAAAATTAAATGAAACAGCACAACTGCTTTTAACTGATGCTTATTCTGCACAAAACTGGACAACACTTACTATTTCAGATAAAACCTAAACAGAACAACACGAACAGTGGCTATAGTTGCTTCATAATGGAACAGGTTACTTAATAGGCCGTCTATTTAATATGATGTTTCTTCCCATTCTTCTCACTGTTGTCAGGTTAAATCCAGCCTCATCAATGTATATGAACTCATGCGGGACTTCTTCCGCATACATTTGCCAAACTCTCTGAAATACAGCAAAAGATCACATTGTTTAGATCAATATACTGTAGGTCTGATATACAGTAAAATTACATGTACAGTAAAAAGGTTATGTGTGCAGTACACAATACTACAGTCAGTGAACAACACGTACCAGCACATATTCACACCGCAGGACTTTCACTCTGTCAGAATATCTTTCAAATGGCACTTCAGTTGTTTCATCAGAACTTGATGTTTTTTAAGGATACGGGCTATTGTTGACAGAGAGACCTGTTGGACATTATTGAAGATTGGGTGATCATTGACAATATGGGCTTGAATTTCTCTAAGTCTGATTGCATTATTGGGCAAAACAAGGTTTATGATCTCTCTCTCTCTCTCTCTTGCTCCTGTGTGAATATGGGGCCCGTCCCTCCTTCGTGTTCTCGACGTTTAATCCTATGTTGGCCAAACAAAATACATGTAGATTACTGTAAAATGATACAGGAATAGATACCAAAACTGTTGATATAGTACATGAAGTAAGCAATGGATTTTCTGTTGAGAGAAGATAAGTTTTGAAGAAATGTCCGAAACTATTGATGGCACTGTGTGTACTCAGTCCAGCCTACAAGTGTAAACTACATACAAGTGTGTGTAGTGTTTTGCAAATCACTGTGTGT
>JAPDVR010000007.1:11450608-11575608 GCA_026230005.1 Gila orcuttii | reverse complement strand
GCAGATATGAATCAATTATATCAGCTCCCAGGTCTCTATGTGATCAGTTGGTTACACTTTTTATTTCAAGGTGTCCTTGTTACCGTAATTATATATAATTATGTAATTATACATTTATGCACTAAATTTTGTAAATTTAATTAACAACATGTACTAACTATAGGCTTATGGTTAGGAATAGGGTTTGGTTTAAGATTAGTTGCATGCAATTATGCATAATTTACTGTTATTACTATGGTAAGTACACGTAACGTAACAAAAACACTGTAAAAAAAAAGTGTTACTGAACAGTTCTCTGGGTATCATACAATTGTTGATGAAGCCAGTGGGTTCAGACATGGTGGCGTGTGTTTGTGTGTGTGACCAGAGAGAGGTCAGAGGTCAGAGGTTATGGCCTGATGATGTCAGATGCACCTTCAGGCTGACAGATACACACTCACTTCACCTCTGGTGCAGCAAACACACACATGAACTCCACAACACACACCACGTTCACATGTTCGGGGCGGAAAGATTCTTTAAATGCTCTTGAAAGAAGTCTCTTCTGCTCACCAAGCCTGCTTTTATTCGATCAAAAATACAGTGAAAACAGAAGTATTGTGAAATATTATTCAGATTTAAAAATATGCTTTCTTTTTGAATATATTTTAATATGTAATTTATGTAATGCAAAGCTAAATCTTCAGCTGAAACATACATATACATTCAGAGCATTTAAAACTTTTTCCTCATTTGATTAAGTAAATGATTTACACAGCTATTGTGATGATTTCAGTGTGAGGAATGAAGAAGATCTGCAAATAACAAATCAACACCGCTGGTCTCCCGCCTCTCTCTCCCGTTGCAGACCTCGCTGAACCACGCCCCCCTCGCCACAGCTATGTAGGAATATTAATAATACGATACACAGTGTATTTATGTGATGTGCAGTGGCCAGTTAAACTTTAAGTTAACTGTACCAGTTAAAAGAAGCACTTGCACAGAGAGATGTCACAAATGCCACCGTGCAATAATTAACAAAATATCATGTTTGCATTGTATATATAGCTAGATATTTGAAACATTTTTGTTACTGTTTTAGCTGCTGTCTTTGCTATAACCCATGGGGGTTTATTTTCATTCAATAAGGACAGCAGAGGGAGTGAAAAAAAAAGCATCAGAAATACCTACATTCATTGCAAGCCAGCATAAGCAACAGATAGCTGGCTAAACAAACAAACAAACAAACAAATACATACATACATACATACATACATACATACATACATACATACCCATGTGTTTTGTCCATGTTGTTTGCGCTCACCTCAGAATAGGTAAAACCTACAATATGGGGGGAAAATGTCCCAAAAAATGACATTTTTGAAAATTATGAATTTTTTTGCTGTTCTTTTCCATACCATGAAAGCACACGATGACAAGGACCTGTCAAGATTTTTAAAAAGAAGTAAATTAATGATATCATAAAAGTTTTGCTTTGTGTGAGACTAAGGCTGTGCAATATGGACCAAAAAAAATACTATCACAATTTTTGATCAATATGCAATTACGATTTGAATCACAATTTTGAAACAATATTTGTCTCTATAATATTTTTTTTCCGAAGGTGCCATTATTGACGATATTTGCAGGCACCATATCTTTGCATAAATGATGCATAATGGTGTGAGTCAGTTATTCTTTATATAACCCTTTTCATCTGTCGTGCAGTTCGCAAATGCCTGTGTTATCAAATTATGTTCAACTGGTGCAGAATGAGTCACTAGACAGACATCTTTAACCATTACCCTATCGTCTTTTGCAGCATCAAACATTACTCATTACTACATGTACTTACTATACTAATAACAGTAAAATATGCATAATTAGAAGTAACTAACCCTAAACCAAACCCAAACCCTAACTGTAACCAAAAAATCTCATGTCACAACGGTAAACCCGCTCTGTTCTGTTCTCACGCTATATTTAGGCGCACTACATTCAGATCGCACACTAAGGAGGCTGGAAGAAATATCGTGCTTTCTGCGGTTTAGAAATCGTGCGTGCATATTCATATTTAGAGAGATACGATCAGTGTCAGCAGGTCTCACTCTGCTTAGTTAATGTCCAAAAAAATGGATTTTTCCACTGCAGAGAGAGAGAGAGAGAGAGAGAGAGAGAGAATACAACCTGCCTCTATTCATAAAGTGAGAAATTGTCATCTCTGTCCATTCTGAGCTGTCTGGCGAGCAGAATAAGGGTCTCAGTGCTCATTTAGTAACAGTGTTATGGGCAGATGACTGTAAGAGCCAGTGCATTGTTACACAGAGTCATCTACACTTCACGTCCTCTTGCCACCATGGGAGGCAGAAGCACAGACAGGTGGCCTAGATTAGATAAAGCTCGGAGTGTGTGCATGCGTGTGTGTGTGTGTGTGTCTTCCCAGTCTTAAACAAATCCGTTGTGCTGGGTAATATGGAGGCCGCTGTTTCTGGCTCGCAGCGATGGGAGGCGATGACCTTTTACTGTCAGTGAACTGCGTGACAAACGAGCTGCGTTTTTTCCAGGAGTGTGTGAGAGTTCAGCAGCTGGTCAGGGAGCCAGAGAACCCAACACACCAATCCCAGACTTTAACTAACAGATAATGGCTGCAGTAATGCGAGGAGACGTCGAGGGTTAAATATACCCATCCTGCAGGGGATGTGTGTTTGGATCGGTGTGGGGCGAGAAGCGGTTCATGTTACAGTGCGGTGAGATCAGACGAATGTGTCAGACTGTATATGATCGTGCAGAGTAGAGCACGATTTGACCTAGATTTTGACATTTGAAGACAAATGACATAATTTACCTCTTAGTCTTTGTGTGTGCATTGCATATGTTACAATGACTATGCACATGAGTGTGTCTGCGTGTGTATTGTATCTTTTAGGGAATTGTATAGGTATTTTTTGTCTCATGAAACCCTAAAACAGTGACACCATGTCAGCTCCACATGCAACATAATAGATCAGTGAAACTCGCTGCGTCCAAAATCACATAGGGTGTAAAGGTCTAAATTACTCACCGGTTCAGTTTGTTTCACGGTTTTGGGCTCACGGTTGTATTTGCAGGAAAAAAAAGGACTGCTGTCAAATAAAAATTAAGTAAGAACAAATAATCAAACTACAAGCAACATCACAAATAAATACAATGGAGAAAAGATACAAATAAAATGAGCAGTGTATTATTTAGGTATCTATCAGTAGTTTTCAGATACAGAAATTGAATAAAGGAATTAAATGTAAAACAACTGCATATTATCTTCACTGTAGAAATTAAATAAAGATGAATCCTTATTAAAGTTACAAAAGCTATTCAGTCAAGAGCAGTGAGTGATTTCCTTGTCTTTTGTTGTTTGATTAACATTAAAAACGCAGACAGCAGGAATATTAGGCTGCTGTCACTTTAAGAATAATGCACAGATTCAGTACACTGGTACTGTACTCATGCATTGTCTTTCTCGACTGTTTACATTCACTTAAGACTAACCTACTATGTTTACTAGGATACTTGGGTATGTTGACAATTTTTGTGTGAATTTGTTCGCAAGACTTGAGACAAACGAGAACTGAGTATTTGCGCTCTGTCTGAGACGCGGCTTTCCGAGTGCACGCTTCGGATGAGTGCACACACAAATCTTCGCGAGTTTTCGTTCAAGTCTTCTTCGTTTAAATTGGCAAGGCTTAAATTAGTAAAGTGTCTTACAAGTAGGCATGTTCAGGCGCAGGGAATGTCTACACTGGATACTGCGAAATGCAACAAATCCCAGACGGTACAATGACGGCCCGCCTGCTCTACTTTTGACACAAACAAATGGATTTGCAACTGTCTTTTTGATGCATTCCTCAAACTATTGCAATTCGACAACAGTTTTGCCCCGTGTGGATATGGTGTTAGCCGACATCAAGCACTTTTGAAACAAAACACTAAAGTCTCTTTTGGGATCAAAAAGTGTTCATCAATAATATTTTTATAATAATTTTGTTAATGTGTTCCTGATTCTGATCCTTACAGAAAACAAGTTTCTCCTCCTCAGGCGAACAAAGTTTCTGTTTGGTGGTAAATTCAAGCTCTAGCAAACGTATTCATTCACACACTTTTATATCTAAAGTGACTAACATTGAATTCAAGGTATACATTTTATTTACTTTCGTTTATACAGTCCCTGGGAATCAAACCCATTACCTTGGCATTACTACCACCAGCATGGTGGTTGAGCAGTATATAAATTATAGTTTATTTACTAACAAATAACTCAACTGTTTATAAAGATGTTCCACAATATGGTCACAATAATGATACAGTACAGTTCTGTTCTTTATAAAGGATCTTTCTTGGCATCTATGCCTCAAAATACCCCACAGATATTATATAGCATGTTAAAATGGTCACTTTTTGAGGGTGATCAAAAACGTCTCAGGTTACGACTGTAACCCTAGTTCCCTGAGAAGGGAACGAGACGATGCGTCGATGACGCTTTGGGAACGCCTTCGCGTGACTACCTCTGAAGCACGTATGTCAACTAGTCCAATGGAATGAATGAATGAACGCCACGGGCGGGTGACGTCATGACCAGGAAAGGATATAAGCACATCCGGTGCGTTACTCGCGTTAGCTTCTAGTGCCGAAACAAAGTCGATCGCAGGGATGCAGGAAGTATGGCAGGGCGACGCATCGTCTCGTTCCCTTCTCAGGGAACTAGGGTTACAGTCGTAACCTGAGACGTTCCCTTTCGAGGGAACTCGCGATGCGTCGATGACGCTTTGGGAACGAGAATACCCAATACGCCGTACTTATAAAATGCCAGATGATAAAACTGTCGGCAAACTAAGTAAAAAGCACCTGGGGCAGCATCCAGGTCCAAGCTGTAAAACCTCACGAATGTGAGCGGTGAGGACCAGCCCGCCACATCACAAACGTCTTTGAGAGAACTCCAGATAATAAAGCTTAGAAGCCATACTCCTAGTGGAATGAGCCCTGACCACCAAATGGTTGGCCAGAGGACTCACAAGCAAGAAGAATAGTCTCGACTATCTATTTGCCCAATAGGTTGGATCTTCTCGACAGAGAAGTCCGATGAACATAAGTGTCCAGTGCTCGCACTGGGCACAAAAGGTTCAGCTTTTCCTGGTCCGATAAACGGGGGAGGACAGAAACCTGCAGCACAATAGGCCTCGGAATAATGGTAGGCACCTTAGGAACATATCCATGTTTGGGGTAAGATTGCCTTGGCCATCCCCGTTGCACTCAAGGCAGGTGGGGTCTTGACTCTTAGAGGGACGAAATAGCTAGCAGAAAATAAAAGAAAGAACTTCTCTGAGACCAAATCTAAGGGCTCAAAGGGAGCCCCAGATAGGCCTTCTAGAACTATTGCAAGATCCCAAGCCGGCACCCTAGTGCAAGTTGCAGGCCTCAGCCTCAAAGTGCCACGAAGGAAACGAGTGATCAGGGGGTCTCGACCCAAAAATGTACCACCCACCAGGGCGTGGAAAGCCGCAATGGCCGCCACGTATACCTTAAGTGTGGAAGGACATAGACCTGATACAAAGCGTTATTGCAGAAACTCAAATACTGTGTTTACTGAACAGTTAACCGGATTCCACTGACACTGGTAACACCAAGGAGTGAAAAACTCTCGAAATAATGAATATAGTTTCCTCGTAGCAGGAGCTCTGGAGCTTAGAACGGTCTCAACAACCTCGGTTGAGAGACCACTCTCTATGAGTTGGGCCCCCTCAGAGGCCAAACCCACAGTTTCCAAATCCCCTGCCGGGGGTGCAATATTGCATCCCCTGCCTGAGACGGAAGGTGTCTCCTGATCGTAATCTCCAAGGGAGGGCCGTCAAGGAAAAGAATTAGGTCCGCAAACCAAATTCGCTTGGCCAGGGTGGTGCTACTAGCAATAGGCTTATACCATCCTGGCGGATTCACTCCAGAACTCCTGGGAGCAGAGCAACATGGGGAAATGCATACAGACGTAGCCTCGGCCACGTCTGCACCATAGCGTCCAGCCCCGAGGGGGCTGGTTGAGTGAGAGAGAACCAGAGTGGACAGTGCGTCGTATGCTGAGACGTGAACAGGTCCACTTCTGCCTGGCCGTAAAACTCCCATATTTGCTCCACCGCCTCTGGGTGGAGTCCCCTGGCCTCAGCCCCTGCCTCGTCAGGGTATCTGCTCCAATATTCTGGCCCCCTGGAATATACACTGCCCTCAGATAGCGTATTTTCTTGAGGGACCAAAATAAGAGGCCACCAACGTGTTGTCTGAGAGATAAGAACCAGAGTTTCCTCCATATAACCAAGGCGCGGGGATACTGCCGCGTGATCTTGATCGTATGGAGTGGGTTTCCCCTCGGGGAGAACCCTCTGGTCCTGAGCCACCACTGTAAAGGTCTCACTTACAGCAGGTCAAAGGGAATCACATTGGACGCTGCTGCCCTGAGGCCTAACAGTCACTGTTCCAGAGCAACACATGATGGCCCCTCAGGTCTGGGAGGAGATGTCTCAACGCATTGACGACGACCATCATCTCTAGGCAAATCATGTGCCAAGAGAGATGATGACTCCTCCACAAGCCCTGAGCTGAGCGGCCTTCCAATACCGCTCCCCAGCTGGTGAGGGAAGCATCTGTCAAGATAGCAACTCGATGGCAAAGAGCTCCCAACACCGGAACCTGGGACAAGAACCAGTGTTTCGTCCATATAACCAAGGCGCGGGGATACTGCCGCGTGATCTTGATTATACAGAATGGGTTTCCCCTCGGGGAGAACCCTCTGGTCCTGAGCCACCACTGCAAAGGTCTCACGTACAGCAGGCCAAAGGGTATCACAATGGACGCTGCTGCCCTGAGGCCTAACAGTCTCTCGAACTGTTTCACAGTGTGTGCCTGGCCTAGCTTTAGATCTTTTGTGGCAGTAAGGATAGCAGCTACACGAGCGGGCGACAGAATGGCTCGCATCGTGACTGAGTCCCAGACCACTCCAAGTAAAGTGGTCCTCTGTACTGGAGAAGCACATTCTTCTTGGCATTGAGCTTCAACCCCAACCTTCGCATATAAGCGAGGACGACATCTCGATGCCGAACCGCTAACTGTTCTGATTCCGCTAGAATCAGCCAATCGTCTATGCAATTCAGAATGCGTATGCACTGCAGCCTGGCGGGGCCAGAGCTGCATCTATGCGCTTCATGAATGTGCGGGGTGATAGAGCTAGAGCGAAAGGAAGTGCCTGATACGGGTGTTCTTTGCCCCTGAAAGAAACCCTCAGGAACCTCCTGTGCTGAGGGAGGAAGGAGATATGGAAGTATGCGTCTTTCAGATCTATCGTGACAAACCAGTCCTCGGATCTGATTTGAGTCACGATCTGTTTGAGTGTCAGCATCTTGGACTTGAGTTCCAGCACTGAACACTTCAACAGACGAAGATCTAGTATGTGATGCAGTTCTCCATCCTTTTTTGGAACAATGAGATAACGACTGTAAAGACCGACGCAATGTCGGGTGAGTACACCTGCTCTATAGCTTTGTTTGCTAACAGGGCCTTTACCTCTTGCTCCATTACCAGAACCTGCTCGGGATGAACTAACCTGAGCAACACCCCTGTTGTAACCTGGAGGACGAGAACCAAATCTGCCTCTTACTACTAACTGCAGGGCCCATAGAGATATATTCGGCAGTAGCTTCCGCGCTGCCAGAAAATCTACCAAGGGAACCAGCCCCTCGAGGCTGGCCTCTGGTGTAATTGAGACAGTCAGATTAGGGGGCCTGAAGCATACTGGCAGGAACCACCCGAACTGACTGTTTTCGAACCCCCCTCAGAGGGCGCGAGTCCGACGCAATGTCGTGTTGACACTGCGCCGGAAGCTCGCTGGAGACTGCTGCGCCCTAAAGCACCAAGGGTGGCGGGGTTGGCAGAACGGTCCCCTGAGGGCACCGAGATGGAAAGGGCACCGTATAATGAGGTGTACACCGTTCCACCCCGGTTGGGGCTGCCCTCACCGGTCTGACGCCAGTGGCGCCAAGACCTTTTCTTTTGAGCCGAAGCCTTCTCAGCTTGAAGAACGGTCCTCGGATCCGGCTTCTGCTTTGAAGGCTTTGGCTGCTGTGTTGCGTATGAGAAACAAGACGGCTGGAGCTGCTCACGCCCAGCAGCCCCAGGGGGTTGGACATAGCGAGAGAGAGATTCTCTTGTATCTTTCTCCATAATTTTCATCAAATTGAGCCAGAGGTGTCTCACAGTGACCACAAGGGCTGCCATAGACCGCCCAAAAGTTCAGGCGGTCTCCTTATTATCCCTGAGAGATAAATCTGTGGCCCGACGAAGTTCTCAAACCCCATCGGGCCAAACTCCCTCACTTCTGTCCAAATACCCCAGCAGGTCAGCCTGATATGCTTGTAGCACTACTATAGTGTGCAAGCAGCCTCCTGCTAGACCCACTGCCGTAAATGCTTTTCCCACTAGATTAAAAATATATATATATTTTGTAATGGTTTAGTGAGAGAAGCCGACGCCTTCAGGGACGATACTAAACCGGGAGACAGATAGCTAGCAAGCGTCTGTTCTACATGGGGTATTGCCCCATAGCCATACTCTCTTAACCCCCTAATATCTGAATATACATGGACTTGGGGGCTAAAAGACAAGAAGAGTAAGGCTTTTTCCATGATCTAGACAGCTCGCTGTGCAGATCGGGAAAAAATGGAAGGCCCCGTGATGGAGGTGAATAAAAATAGAGGGAAGGAAACTCGTTCTTTATTTTTAGGACGAGCTCCCCCTTATTTCTGCTGGCCATTAAATATTTAATTTATCTACAGCCTTTAACACCTCCACCAGCTTTATTTTATATATATATTTATTTTATATATATAAACTATTATACATGTGTATATATATATATATATATTTCTCATACGCTGGGGAAAGAGATGGCAAATCCACTTCCCCCATGATTGTGCTTTATTTACTTTCAATGCCCAGCACATCTACCTCCTCGGGGGTAGAGCACTGAAGCATTGAACTCTCTCCCCGGGCGGAAGAGACCGCAGCGCGGGCTTCCGAGACCGGAGAGAGAGCGTGGATCCCTCGTGGAAAGGGAGGAGATAAGATCCGCGGACCCGTCTCCAACCCCATAAAGAGATCCTATTTGCGATCCACAGGAATGCATTCTCCGCGTTGCCTCGGCAGACGCGGGTCCTGCACCCTGAGAATCGCGAGCCTGGCCACTTCCCTCGAAAACTGACAGGCGGGAGCGAAGCGAAAGCTTCTCACAATGTTGGCAATCAGCCAAGGCTGATACCGCATGCTCCACTCCCAACACATCACACAAAGCTTGTGTGTTTCCCTACTCGTTAAATAACGCGAGCAGGAAGAACACAGAGTTTGTGCAATTGTTTCCATAGTGTGTATATATATATATATATCAGACAGACAACAATAAATATTCACAGACAGTTTTGACACAGAGCGCTTTGCTGAGGCACAAAAGCTAACGCGAGTAACGCACCGGATGTGCTTATATCCTTTCCTGGTCATGACGTCACCCGCCCGTGGCGTTCATTCATTCATTCCATTGGACTAGTTGACATACGTGCTTCAGAGGTAATCACGCGAAGGCGTTCCCAAAGCGTCATCGACGCATCGCGAGTTCCCTCGAAAGGGAACACACCGTTTTTGTGTCTGTCCCTTTAAATGCAAATTGGCTGCTGGTCCCAGCACAGGGGGCGGAGCTACAACAGCTTGAGTCCTGAAAATTTCAAAAACTTTTAGCCTTTTATGTTCAAACCGGAGTCAGACAAAGATGGAGAGAATCAAGAAGAAGTGACAACATGTAAACAACATTTCTGAATGGTTAGTTGATGAATTTATGTAGCTTATGAGTAGATATCTTCTAGTCATTGATTAGCATATTCTGTCATGATAATCTATAAATTGTGTTCCCGGGGGTGGGGTTATGTACAGTTTAGGGTTAATGATGTCACTAACCACAAGTCGTTTGTTGTAGTCCTTAAAAAACAATTTCTTTTAAAGAAAATATCTCCCTTTGCTTTGAACTTTGAGTGTTTTGACTTTGCAGATGTTGTTTATGCTCAAACAGCAACATTACACACACTAAAGTTAGAGAAGTGAAATCATAATCAACCACCCCTTTAAAAGAGTTTGACTAGATGTGATGAGGATGCTTGGGATAGACTTGATGCGCAGACAGCTGTACATATCAAAGGGGAAAAGTGTGAATCAGACATGACTGCAGTTTTCAGCAGCACTGGAGCCTGAGTGTGTGTGTGTGTGTGTGTGTGTGTGTGTGTGTGTGTGTGTGTGTGTGTGTGTGTGTGTGTGTGTGTGTGTGTGTGTGTGTGTGTGTGTGTGTGTGTTGGATGGGGAAAGTGTGTCTGCCACTGTGTACAGAAACTCTGCTTCCACATAATTTGTCTGCTCTGACAAGAGAAGTGCACACACACACACACACACACACACACACACACACTAGATACATACATTTTGGCTCAGCAGGATTAAGCAGGAATTATGAACTGTGCAGTAAGTTGAGTTGTGAGGAAATGTCATGTTGTATTGGTCAGGATAGACTTTACTGAAACAACAAACTGACTCTTATTGTTGTCTTTTGTCAAATAGGCCAGATAAAAACACTACAGGGACTCCTAAAACAGCCACTCACTGCTCGTCTCCTCTTACAGCTCAATAGCCATCTAGCCTACTGTACATCAGTATACAAGCATTTCCAGATACTTATTATCAACATGTCATAAGCAGTAAGTCAGGCTCATCAATAAGGGTATGATGTTTTTTGGCCAATCAACATGTTCACTGCCATGGCCCCTTAATGTTTTATTTTGTATCAGTTTTTAATTAATTTTATTTAGGCCTATAGGATAGGTAGGCCTATTACAGACACTGAACTATGGTCCTGCCATGCTACATTTTGCCATTTGACTCTACATTTGACTCGCTTCAAACTGCATGATGTTTACTGAGGCGAGTGCAGACAGTTTGAACCATATTAAACACATTAGGTAAACCTCTGGTCTCCCAGAGAGTGTAGAAGAGAGATGGGGTGGTTAAGAGACCATTCCCTCATCATTCGTCTGCTTTAACAGCACATGTACACTCACTTTCTCCTGGCAAATATTTGACAGTCATTTGCCTTGAGCTAAACGTAGGCTACTTTACACAACACAAATCATTCGAGGTTGAACTTGGGAATTCGCAATTACATGTGTATTTTTTAGTAGTCTGTGGATGATGTTTTTACATTCAGGCATTCAGTACAATCTCCCATAACGTTTATGTCTGATTGAAAACGAAGCGTTTTTTTTAACAAGTGAGTCAAACGTTCGTTCATTTATAAAACACTGGATTGTAATATCAAGAGAACATAGCCTATGGGGTAAAATTTGAGAGAATAGTAGATCCATAAACATCACTACAAATAGTGCAATAGACAATAAAAAGTGAAACAATGGTACTTAACAAAAAATGTATAGCCTGCACGACATAGCTGAAACGAAATGGTTCATTTAAACGAATGAATCGCTTCGTTTAAATGCGTTAAATGCGTTAGGTTCCCAGTCACAGTGAACTCACAGATGAGGACAGACTCCCCCAACTGGACGCAAGTGGTACTGCAGCACACACACACACACACACACACACACACACACACACACACACACACACACACACACACACACACACACACAGAGAGAGAGAGAGAGAGAGAGAGAGAGAGAGAGACAGAGAGAGAGATCTCTGATGTAAGTAAAGGCAAGAGCATGCCAGTCTTTGAGATTGTGTTCCTGCAAGTGTAATTATGTGTTGTGTATGTGAGAGCAATTATATGTATGTGTGTGTATGTGTGTGAGCTGATAGTGAAGGAATGTAGACAATGGAATGGCAATGATGTAAAGCAGAAGAGCTAGAGAACTCAACTGTGATGGCAATAAAGATAAGAGAAAGAGAGGCTTGCCTCTGTGTGTTCAATATTTATAGTCAATAATTAATTATATATTTTGTCTTTTAATACATTGTGTTGTCATTTAATACAATTGATACCTGTAATTTATTCTTCTTTATGACTTTAGTTGATTATTTAAATTATTTTCAATATTTTTTTTTTATTATTGTACTATTTTACTTTTATATTTGTTTGTTCTTTTATATTATTGTATAGTTTATTCTACCTATCACTGCTTTAGAAACAGTTTTTTATTCTGCTAATAAAGCAGAGAGTAAAAGGGAACCCATGAAAATGAAGCCTAAATTAGAACTTATGAACATTACTTGTCACAGCTGTTGTATTTTTGTCTTACAACTTGTCTACCATACAGACATATTTACATTTGCTTTTATTCATTTGTCAGACACACACACACACACACACACACACACACACACACACGCACACGCACACGCACACACACACACACACACACACACACACACACACACACACACACACACATACACGCACGTGCCAGAGATGAATCTCTTCATCAAAGGCAAAATAAACAAAGGGGTTGAGAGGAGGTGTGTGATGTGTGGGAGAGTAGAGAGCGTGAGAGGCGAATGAGTATGTGTGTGTGAATATGATTGCATGCGTGCCCAAGAGAAAAAGGAAGTGCAGCCCTTTGGCAGTGAGAGCAACAGGAAGTGAGCATCTATCATCACTCTGACCCTCTGATCTCGAACTACAGAGAGATTTCATCATTACTCTCTCACACACACAACAGTTGACAGACAATAACTGACCCATAAGGTAAAATGGCGGCTCTGGGCTGCACTATTATGATGGATTTAACACACACATAAACACACACACTCTCTTTGTAAGGAGACAGCTTGAGTCATGTACCATTTCCTTTATTAAGTATAAAATGTTCCAGCAACAATGAATCTTGCTGTTCAGTTTCTGTAGTGTGTAGTGTTTCTCTCTCTGCTTGCGCAGAATTATCGTGCACAGTAAATGTTTGTGAGAGTGTGTTTGAGAGATGATCTCTGTCAGTTCCCGCTCAGGTCCTGAGATTTGTGGTAGGTGACGGTTCTGCATGCTTCATGAGTATTGATTGGTATTGTTAGCAGCAATAAAGCAGCCATATGTCTTAATAACAGATACATATGCTGAACTAGAATGCATACACGGAGGAAGAGACAGAGAGAGCTTCACTGGGCACTAAATAAATGTTTAGAGTAAGACATTCAAATGTGAATCAAACGATGTAACTTCTGGAAAATTACTGAAAAATGCAATGGCACCAAAAAAGGTATTCGGTCACGTAAGATTTAAATTATAAAGCTAGACTCTCTTCACTCAATTCAGTTTTCTTCAATGACCAAATCAACAGTTTTTTTTTTTTGGTGAATTTCAGTAACTATTTTTATATTAAATTTTTTTTTGTATTAAACTTAACCCCTACAGAATCTGTGAAATTTACGGTAAGAAAATTGCCAGAACTTTACTATGAAAAAAATATGGTAGCAACATAAAATGCAAAAAAAGTTTTATTTAATTAAATTTACAGTTAAAAAGCATATATTTAATTAGCTGAAATAATGTTAATATATAAAGTACGTAGCATTTTTACAGTGAACTTGATCCTTAAACTCAACCCACAGTGGGTCATGAGCAGATTGTACAAAATCATACGAATTAAATTAGCAAAAAGAATAATAAAAAAGAAATAGTTATTGCAAAAAAAAAAAAGTAATCGCATGAGGCAGGAGATTCCAAACAAATAGCCTACTTCCTTAATAATTCACAAAGTAACATACAGGAGATTGCAGGAGCAAACTAACAAACAAACAAATAAAGCAAAGACAATATCAGTCAATGAAATATAAGAAATGAAGGGCGTTAATACACATGGAGGTTAATCAATTGAACAGAAGCATGTGTGTGGAACTAATTAACAACCAAGGAAACTAACTAGGAAAAACAGGAATAGAATACAGTGAAAACGAAACCAAACTGAAGATACACTTAACATTACACCCCTCTCCCGGAAGGCGTGCCCCCTTGCCGTAACTGTGGCTGTGGCTGTGGCTGTAGTAAATGCATGATACAGGAGAATCCAAACAAACACTTATTTACATACAGGAGCAAACTAACGGGCAACCACATAAAGCAAAGACGGTACCGGACAATGAAACAAAGGAAACGGAGGGCTTAAATACACAGGGAGGGTAATCAACTGAACAGAAACATGTGCATGGAACTAATGAACAACATACTAGGGAACACAGGCAGGCAAAACAGGGTCAGAACACAGTGAAAACAAAAGCAAACTGAACATACATGTAACAGTTAGTTCATCTCAATGTCACGGGTGTAGATCTAATCATCACATTAACTATACACATGATCCATAAATGTTTGACAGCCAGAAAGAATCCAAATACCCTTTTTGTGTTCATATTGAACATTTGGTTTAATATTTTGTTATCTAATGCAACTAAATCCATACTTTTCAAATAATATTTTGTGTTCATGAAGTTTTCTGATGGAGCAGTTTAGTCTTCTTTTTGTGTCTTCTTCATATTATTCATCTGAGTAATGCAGTCTGGGAGATGTGTACATCTATACTATATTTCACTTTAGACAGAAGCACATAACATATAAAGAGTTGGAGTATGTTGATAACATCTCAGGAAGAATTTGATGAGAAATATTTGAGTTCATCTGTAACTTGTAGATTCAATAAATCTGGCCCTGTTTACACCTGGTATTAAGATGCATTTTGGTCGATTGGATCACAAGTGGACAACGCTAAATACAGGTGTCAACGGTGTATAAAACTTTTTGATCTTGTCCACTTTCGACCACTCCCTGAGGCGGTTGAAAACGGATTTCTTTCGTAGTGTAAACGCTCATGTGGTCAAATGGGTTCGAACAGCCACAAAAGACCGTCTACTCTCCGTCTACTGACCCCATGAGTAACATTATGGGAAGAGCTCTAGCCAGACGGGGTTTAAACTGTCGGCTGGAGACCCAAGTTTGGATTGAAGACAAAAAACCTACCAAGCAAAATGTTCTCTCACCATTCCTGATTTCTAACACACACTCACAGGCATGATCTTACGTCTATCAGAGCAGAAATGAAAGCTGGCTGCGTTTACACTTGGCATTAACATGCGATCACCGTGATCCGATCAAGCAGATCAGATCATAAGCCAATCAGGACACGGTGCGTTTACACCTGTCCACATCAAGTGGCTTCTGTATCTGGATAACAGATCGGATCTCGAATTCCGGTGCAAAGTCGACCTGAAGTGGTGGGTTTTCTTTTAAAAACAGTTTTCAGTCGGGTACATTTTACAAATCTCGAAAAATGAGGAGGATGAAGAGTCTGCAAGTACTAATAATGTGAATAGATGCCGTAATGGAAACGGTACAGAGAAACGTATCCGAGAACGATGCCAGCTGTGGTGGGAAAAATGCGCGTTCTTTACAGATAATGAATGGTTCTGCAACTTTAGGGTGCGAAAGCAAACATTTCAGTATATTTGCGATGTACTTCGTACTCGACTGTATCGTAAAACTACACAGCTACATGCAGCAATTCCTGGAGAGAGCAGGGGGAATAATGACAGTGGGGGGGGGTTGTATGACGTCTACCTGTAAATGCAGACACGATGGCTGGATTGCGTTTACATTACACTGAGATCCGATTACAATGCGTCCTCAACTACCTCCGAACCTGGACACACTGATCGGATAACATTCCCATCAGAAGCGTGTTTACACTTGTCTTTTCAATGTGTGTGTGGACAACATCCGGATACAGGTCGCATGTTAATGCCAAGTGTAAACGCAGCCTCTGTAGGCCTATGCTTTCCGTCGCCTTCGGTCGCATTCATATGTAAATTGCTCAAGCTTATTTTGTCCATTAGATCGAAAGATTTGAAAAAACCCATACATTTACTTGCCCATAGACCCTCCCCTCGAAGAAATCAGGACAGAAGTGGTTGAAAGTAAAGAGATGGATTAAAACACCAGGTGTAAACGGGAATGTGTCTTCCTAGTCTACTTGTGATCTGATCGACCAAAACGCATCTTAATACCTGATGTAAACAGGGCCTTTGAGATATTCTTTAGATCTTTTTTGACACATGTGAGACAAACAGAAGACGCAAAATCTCCATTTGCTCTCTTAGCTGTCTCAGAGAAAAAACTGCGAGATCTCATTTGTGATTTTTCTTTCCTATAGGTGACAAATGGTGGGGGTCTAGGGTTGGGGATTTGGACCAGGCACCGTGGACACCTGCAGTGCAGCCTGAACTGTGTAATGAAAAGAGCACAGCCCTGCTGGGGATGGAGGGACGGGGTAGGATTGATTGTTCTGGAAACTGATGAGGGTTCAGGCACAATTAAATTGTAGGGCAGAGCTGGGAGCTGTGCATGTGTGTGTGTGTGTGTGTGTGTGTTAGATGCCTGCTTGTTGATTGATGATAAAATCATAACTACAGTGTATTAACTACAGGGTTCAGCACGGGGTTAAGGTGGCCTGAAAAACAACCGCTCTTGTTAGATTGGGCAAAACAGGGTGAGATACAAAGGACAGGGTAAAATAAACACATTTATTACAGAATCTGCTGTTTCAAACTTGTCTGTTGAAGAATCCTTTAACCACAAGTTTCTCCACAACATTAGCCGCTTTCCGATCAAGTAGTTACAGGTACTTAGTTAAAGGAACTGTCCACTTCTAAACAGTTCTAAGAACTACTCTCCCCCAAACTCGGTTTTGCTGTTTGCGTTCGCACTGGCCAAGTGGCCATAGGAACTGGTAGGAGGGGTAAGGGAGTGACGCAAGCACCATAGCGTGGCCAGATACAACAACAACAAACCAGCATGGAGGAGGCTATCGGAATGTTCCTGTTCTGCCTTGCCGGGACCTTAATAACGGAGTACGAACGGCGGCGTTTAAAGACTATGCTTGAGTTCTGTACAGAGAAACACAGAAAACGAAGGCCCCAGCCTAATATGATCTTAAGTAATATGATGGAAGAAGATGGAAGAGCAGAGCGCAGGAGGCAAACAAAATGACAGGTAAGTTTAGCTAGCATTAGCAATTAGCTGGTTGAATGCGTTATGTTTGTCTGAAGTTCTTAAGACAGCGCGCTGCAAGTTCCGTGTTGACAGTGGGCGTGACTTATAAGTTGAACCAATCAACGTAGACCTCGGGAAAGGGAACTAAAAAAGTCCTCGCTCTAGACTAGGTACTGAAAGAGTTATAGGAACTACGGTCTGAGGAACTAAAAAATCCCCAACTTCTCACGAGAAAAAAAGGGTTATAGGAACGTTAGGTTCTAGGAACTGCAAAAATCCCACCGGTCGGAAAGCGGCTATTGTGTACACAATGTAGCCCTATCCTTAAGAGCCTGAGATGTCAATTACAAGGAGCATTTAACCCAAGTTATGGCTGAACAATATGAGTGCCAGTGGTTAAAAATAAGGGGGTTTTAGGGAATAGTTACTGTAGTAAGTGTGGTGCAGAAGAAAGAGCCCAGCTCCATTAAACTACCACAGGTCAGGTTTCCTAATATAAGGGCAGAGGTTCAATCACAGGTACCCACACCTGGGATTAAACCTGGGCCTTTATACTAGGAAACCAGTCTAGGTCTAGGAACTTCATCTTAAACCTGGTCTGAAAATGATTATAAATTATGCTAATTTGGATTTTCTATTTCAACTTCTTTCATTGCTTATGATATTACAGTTTTTTACAATCACTTTGTTACTATTTTCAGAACCTTGATGTCATTTTTCACAACTCTAGACACAAAACTCACAACCAATTATCAAAATGCACATTTTTCAAAACTCTAACCATTTTCTCAATTGTTTGGATACAATACACATAAAACTTAGATCATTTGTTCATTCAACAAAAATCACTTGTTCAATATGACACAACTTAACATCAAAGTACTACTATTTCAAAAGGCAATTCACACATTACATTTCAAATGAATGTCTATTCATTTCCTTACACTGATCTAACTATCAATTGATACAACTGCTCAAAATGATAAGTAACTGTTGCGTTACTCTTAATGCATAGTTGTATGGAAACAGACAAACAATCTTCCATGTTTACAGTAAATCATGAAAGTTTCAAGATAACGAGATTCATTGTCACCAATTAGCGTGGAGCATGAACCAATTAGACTACAATATCCATGGATGTAGCCTAATATTTTATATCATACTGTAATGCTTCATCAGACACTGTGTCTATGGTCCCAAATACTGTACCACCTTTTCAGACTATTTAAAGTATTGACAGTACTGCACTGTAGAGATGCAGGCCCTTGGAATTGCTTGTCCAATTCTGCCAACTCGTTACTGATGATTGAGGGCACATTGTGGAATGAGTATATAAAGAGTTGATTGGGATCCAATTGCAAGAGCATAGTGATATGTAACATGGAGCCAGCAGGTGATCCAGGTCACAATGGAGGTCAAGCAGTGGTGGGAGGAAGACGAGGAAGACGTGTTGGTCAAAGGAATGGTAGGGGACAGGCAGCCCTTCTGAGAGGTGGTCGTGGGCCTCGTTTGAGAGGTGTGGGGGAACGTGGTAGAGGACAAGGCCACGGACCAAGACAGCGGCAGCAACAGCATAGAGTGTCCAATGAAATTCGGGCAATAGTTGTAGACCATGTCATAAATCATGGCATGACAATGACTGAGGCGGCTACAATGATACAACCAAACCTGAGAAGGTCAACCGTGGCCTCAATAATCAGAACTTTCCGCAATGAGAACCGGTAAGTTATCAGCATGCACTAAACATTATGCTACTCTCAATTGTCAAATGACTGCATACCAATGTGTATCACAGAATAGGTGATGTGACCAAGTGTCTTCTTACTCTAATGTTCCCTGTAGAATTGTGACTAGGCCAAATAGTGGAGGCAGAGGCAAAATTCTAACTGACCAGCAAGAGCAGGCTGTGGTCGATTTGGTTCGGGCCAGAAATGATATTCGCCTTACAGAAATTCGCCAGCATATCTTGGACAATGAAGACATGTTCAACAATGTGGGATCCATAAGTTTGCCGACCATTGCACGCATACTGAAAAGGCACCAGGTATCTATAAAACAACTATACCATGTGCCTTTTGAAAGAAATGCAGACAGAGTGAAACAAATGAGGACTGAGTATGTTCAGGTAAGTTCAGTTTCAAGACGGCTGTTGTAAAAACATTCCCAAAAATTCTACATTGTACGGTAATCTCTAAATCTCTTTCCAAAATGTATTTTTAGAGGGTGATGGAGCTGGATGCTGATGACGACCATCACAAATTCATATATTTGGATGAGGCAGGTTTTAATCTGGCCAAGACAAGGAGGAGAGGTCGGAATTTCATTGGCCAGCGGGCAACCATCCAAGTACCTGGACAACGTGGGGCCAACATTACCATGTGTGCGGCTATATCAGAAGATGGTGTGGTGGGACGCAGACCTCATATTGGACCATATAATGCAGCTCTCCTTGTCACCTTTCTTGATGAGCTCGAACAGGTTTGTAGAGCTGAAGGTGTGACCTATGTCATTGTCTGGGACAATGTCAGGTTCCATCATGCTCATGTGGTGCAAGCATGGTTTCAGGCCCATGCACAATTTACCACCCTGTATTTACCCCCATACTCCCCCTTCCTTAACCCGATTGAGGAATTTTTCTCCGCATGGAGATGGAAGGTTCATGATAGGCACCCTCATGAACAAGTCACTCTTCTCCAGGCCATGGATGACGCCTGCAATGACATCACAGCAGACCAGTGTCAGGCCTGGATTCGCCATGCCCGAAGGTTTTTTCCAAGATGTTTGGCTAATGAAAACATCCATTGTGATGTAGATGAGAACCTGTGGCCAAATCCACAACACAGAGTTGATGACAATGTAGAAGTACAGTAATCACTGCTGTTTTATTTCTTACAGTGCAAGCAAGTTGAGGAACACTGCATTTGATGGTTTACAGTACTGTCTTTTCTTTTCTATTTCATTGCATTTGATGGTTTACAGTACTGTCTTTTCTTTTCTATTTCATAGCTAATTACTGTATTTTTGCTTTGATTAAAATAAACCAATGTTGTGATTGTACTGTAGTGTTTTGCATCAATATATTACAAACTTTGTTCAATGATTCCACTTTGTCTGTATTCTCTCTACTACTGCAGTACTTTACAGTAACAGAGGTATTTACTGTACATGTAGTACCATAATGAAACCTGTATCACCTATTTTGTTCTACAATAGTTAATGATTGTACGAACAATGACAGAGTGAAACTATCGGTTGCTTGTGTGTGGGTGATCTATAGTTGTGTTTCAATGGTATTTCACAGTAAATTTGTTTTTTGAACCAATGATTGTGCAAGTGCAAGATTTCTTTAAAGATGTGAATGCACAATGCAATGTTTTGAACATTAGACAACCTGTGTTACAAGTGATAACCGTTTTGAGTTTTGTGTCTAGAGTTTTGAAAAATGACATCAAGGTTCTGAAAATAGTAGCAAAGTGATTGTAAAAAACTGTAACAACACAACAAGTGAGTCTAAATGTAGAGTACATGCATTTCATAGTGTCTTAGTATTTATGCTATCTGTGTGTGTGTGTGTGTGTGTGTGTGTTTGTGTGTGTGTGTGTGTGTGTGTGTGTGTGTGTGTGTGTGTGTGTGTGTGTGTGTGTGTGTGTGTGTGTGTGTGTGTGAAATTCTGCTGGTGGCAAAGGTTAAGTTTCACCCTGCAGTAGGGTTTAAGCAGCAGAACAGTACAGTCATGGATCAGGGGACACATTACTGAAAATCACAATTTACAACAATGACATATCCCTGAAAACTGACCAATTAAGCATTCCATCATCCAGAGAAGCCCTTCAGACTGGACACATGGGACAAACACACTGATCTGAGCACAGATTTCCCCCCTAGTGGACAGAGTTACAAATGATAGACACATTGCCACAATGCTGATGCAGCACTAAGTGTGAAAAAGCTATTTAGACAACTTTAGAAGACTTGGTTTTCCTGCTAAGAAACAAATCTGAGATCAAACACTGCAATAAAACAATAAAACTCACTTATCTGGAGAGAAGATCTCAGAGAAAGAGTGTAGGAAACGCCTTGCCCAAACTTCTCTCCTTGCTTATCTATGCATCCCCCTCTCCCTATACTCCCTTCCTTTCCCCAATTCAAGTCACAGAAAGTTCTTTAAGAATGTATATATACTAATACCACATATGATGTATCTTGTGAATCTATTGTTTTTTCTGCTTTCATGTTTAGTATAATTTTAAATGTCTCAGTGCAAAAATGGTCTCAAATTCACAGCAATAATTGGTATTACGAGAAAGACTGAAAACTTAGGAGAATTATGTTCTCCTTTTTGGGTGGTGTCTGTTGAAGATATCTGAGAATCCTCTCCTCACCCCCGAAACCAGATGTTTTTGTAGTAAATCTTTACAACCATTTTGTTCTGGTCTGGGTATTTAAGGGAAGGTGGCAAAGTAGCCATTTGGCAATCTGTATACAGAAATATTCAGTCCAGTCCAATCCAGTCTTTCACTCAGAAAACTCACACACCACTGTGCGTCTCTGTCAGGTATCCATTTCTTGAGTCATCTTTGGGCAATTGATGTAATGCATTCATTCTTTCTGAATTAGCTTCTAATTGTTTACTTGTGTAATTGGCATGATACATTTTTACCTGACAATTTTTTTTTTATATATTTGATTTAGTCTGGACACTCCCGAAATCATTATTGAGACATTTTTCCCCCAATGAATTGTTGGTTCAACTTAAAAATGTAAGTTACCTGGTTGCTTTAAAATTTTGAGTTCACTGAAATTAAAAATTTGAGTTAATACAACAAAGGAGATTGGTTTAATAAATAAAAACTTAAAACATTGTGTTATCTGAACCACATTAATTATCCTAAGTTGATTTGACAAAAGATAAAATGTTGTGATAACAAATCATGAAAATATTTTGTTTACACTGCAGTATATTATGCTACAGCAGATCTGTGTTCAGGATAGGTCAATCTAAAGGCTCATGTATGAACAGGGCAGTAGGCACGTCATCTGAAGACCTTTTGCTTTCTGTCTATCACTGACTTGGCAAGCTGTACGGGAGTGGCTAAATAAACTACACATTTTTTGAACGAGTGAGCAGTGGGCAACCGGCTAAAGAGGTATTAGCTAACCCTGCACCCTCTGACTGGAGAGTTTGTGTCCGTGAGATCCACGTATCCCGGGGCGTGTAACTGCAGTATTGGGTCCCGAATGACCAGATCATTATACCCAGAATAATCTAAATTAATCAATAACCAATGTTTATGATTAGTTTCTAATAAGAAACACAATCTAAATTTGATAATCAATTGGAGTCAGATTAAGCGCAGGGCTAAAGTAAAATTGAAACTAAATTCTAATAAATTAAGTGAACTTCACAGAACGCTGAAAAGACACACACGCATTATACCTTCACACACACCGTTGGATTCTGTCGTTGGGCCGAAGGGTGGTCATTAGAACTTTACATTTTGTTTTTACTGAACAATTTAAGTTACTTTTACCATAAGTGTATTTACTGTAAATGCGTTTTGCATTTTTACAGACACTCAAACCTTGTCTGTGTTAATCGACATCATGCAGGATACAGTACATTACAGTCAAATTTAGCAGGAATGTGACAAAAATGTGTAAAGTTTTTCATATTTTCATTTAAAAAAAAATTGTTATACATATTTCTAATGCCATATGTGATATATTTTATGACATTTTCTCTCTATTCTAACCAAGGTAATCTTTTTTTGGAAGTCGTGGAAACAAAGTCGTGTTTAGTTTTTTTGCTATTGGAGTAAATGGGAATTCAACAATTTGCTGTCATTTCTCATTCATCACTATAGAGGTTTATTCAACTATGAAGACTTCCTTCGCTTCTGAGAACCCTGGAAATATAAAAAGGGTTCATTCCTATTGCTCTACATGTAGTGTTCATTTTTTTAAAGGGAACAGCTTAAAAAAAACATGCTGTACACAAAACTGTCATAAATGCTTGACCATTTCAATACAAGTACTCAAAGGACCCAAAAATGTAAGTGTTACAAACCTGTAGGACCTTCCTCTTTGGAACATAAAGGAAGATATTTTTTAAGAATGTTGGAAACCAAATAGTTTTTGGTAAACATTGACTTCTATTGTATGAACAAAAAACATACAAAAGAAGAAACATACAGGCCTGGAAGGACATGAGCGTGAGTAAATGGTGAAAGAATTTTAGGTAACGGGCTCAAATTCCAGCCCGATCTCATGAAAGTGTGTATCTATACCACGAATGTTATTTCTCGTGCCATTTATACGCCCAAAATGTTTTTGCTACACACTGAAAACCCCTTGGGTAGGATTAGGGCTGGGGAGTGAGTGCGTATTACACGCCATAAAGTGCGAATCATATGCACGCGAAAACTGCGAATCATATGCATGCAAAAACTATTTTTGGCGTATAAATGGCACGAGAAATAACATTCTTTGTATAAATACGCACTTTCATGAGATCAGGCTGCCAATTCTCACTATTAACTAGTTGCTTATTAGCATGCATATTACTATGATATTGGGTGTTTATTATAAAGAACATATTAATGCCTTATGTGCATATTCTACATCCCTTAATACCTAAACTTAACAACTACCTTAATAACTAGTAATAAGCCGCAATTAGGAGTTTATTGAGGCAAAAGTCATAGTTAATAGTTAGTTAATAGTGAGAATTTGACCCCAAACTAAAGTGTGACTGAATTTTCATTTTTGGGTGGACTGTGCCTGTAATTTCCATTACTGTGGTAGTAGTCTTCTGTTATCTGAGAAACAGCATAAATCTGGTACACTTCGCAGTTTGTTTTGGCATTTTTATTTCATATCACTGAAAAACATGAAACAACATTTACAGTTCTACTCATGGACATCCTGTTTACTTGCTACAAGTTTTCTCATCCCAATGGCTTGTAAAAACAACTTGCAGACAGAAGTTGGAATCTGTTGATAATTCTAGAAAAAGTTTCAGACTTCGAATGCGAGACTGTGAATGTGACATCTGAAGTTGATATGGCGGACGCTAACATATACCTCAGTAACTCATTAATCAATCAACCAGATTCTCTTCAAACAGTTCTCCACAACGACAGTATAGATGACCTGAAAGAGAAAAAGGACATAGAAGAAGACAGCAGCACTGAAAACACATTTTGGAAAGCGACATTTGCTAGAAGTGTTAGTGCTAGTGTACTTGCACAGAGTGTGTTTCGGCCTCGGCGCAGACGTCTGGAGAGGGTTTGTGAATGTGCAAGGTTCCCTCTATCCTTCCCTTCATCACCTGTGATCCTTCAACACTGGAGATACAGCTCCTGCCCTTCTGCCCTCTCGTATCCAGAGCTCGCAGAGATAAGCAGCAGTGAAGAAGACCTCTCTCACATCAGAGATCAAACACTGACTCACGCTTTATGAGATCCTCTCTCTCTCTGAGAGTCACTATACTCCTACACACACACGCTGAAGCTGACGTTTCTTAGAGACACTGACTGACTAACATGTCTTATACATATGTCATTATTATTATTTCCTTAAAGTCAGCATGAAATGGAAGTTTTGATAGTCTTTTTTATCTATTGTGACGTATATTAGAGTGATAGGCTTTACAAACAAGAACAAATGTGGGCGGGGCTTAAGTTTGTCATGAGGAATTGACTGGATGGTTGTGGTTTGCTATTGGTGGATCTCATGTGAGTGACAGGTTGCCCCGCCCTCGTCATCAGAGAAGAGCTGATAGAGGGAGGGAAAGTTATTCTAATTCAAGATTACCAGGAACATACATTTAAAACAATAAATGACGTGTCAAGATACATCATTTATAATAAATACGTCAATATTCCATAAAGTCTCCATAAAAATCAAAGTTGACAATTCTTGTGTCTTTAAGTCCTGTCTTTTCATGTAGGCCTCCAATGTTAAAGTATTATCTAAATATCAAAACTAGTGTGTCTTTGTGACTTGTGTTAAAAAGGGCTGGTGATTTACATAAGTTTCTTACATTTTAAATTTTGTGTTTATTGGACAAAGCAAAACACCTGGAGAGACTATTTTGACGATTTATGATTTATTATTTCTCACGTTGACTTTTTATAGCTATAGAGATGTTAAATTGCATTGTCTTCCATATTCCACATATACTCACATGTTTTGTATTTAATATTGTATTGTAATCTTTATAAAACATATCCCTTTTGGGAGTGATTTACTGTGAGAAAAACATTTCAGATGTATGGGTCTTACTGAATCTTACGATCTTAAATCCTACTAAATAATGATGTTTTTAAAGTGTGTTATTAAACAGTAATATGTTATAGAGTGTGTTAATAAATGCTATTGCAGTTTTATGAAATTATATATTTATTGACAGTATTCTGCACAAAAGTTATATAACACATTGACTCTGCATGCTTTTGTGTGTGTGTGTGTGTGTGTGTGTGTGTGTGTGTGTGTGTGTGTGTGTGTGTGTGTGTGGGTGTGTGTTATCCAGCATTCTGTAGTAACTATCTATGCTTTGATGCCATTTGTTTGATTTTGACTCTGAATTTGTCTTCTCCTTTTGTACTCAGCTAAAATCTGCACACTGTTTAAAGCCAGCATGAATCCTGAACTTTGACCTGTCAGATGACCTCTGCTCTGCTAAGCAAGTTCATGGCAGGGTCAGAAAGTCCTCTCTTCCTAAAACAAGCTCTCTCTCTCTCTCTCTCTCTCTCTCTCTCTCTCTCTCTCTCACACACACACACACACACACACACACATTCTTGTCTCATCATTTGCTTCCAGCACAGAAGCGATTGAATTAGTATTCAACTGCATGCTAAATATGGATAAATTATGGTGCTGAGTAAAGCTATTTTGCCCGTTTTAACAAATTATAGAGTAAATCCCTGAGTGAAAAACTGATGACAAAGTTTGCCGAGTGTGAGTTAAACAAACTCACACAAATGTCCATGAACATCACTGAACGAAATTTAAAGGCGAGCTAACAAACTCATAACAGCGGCTACTGTAAATGCACTGCAATAATAATGGTTGGATTCTTTTTAACCCTCGATTAACATGCTTGTAATAGGATTTATTTATTTGTTTGTTTGCTGGATTCTCAGGCGTACCGCTGCAAAAGTGTCATATGTGTACATTGTGAAACAACATGGTACTATTTAATGGTGCGCTGTTTTACATCAGACAGCCATAAACCATGATAATCATAACC
Source organism: Gila orcuttii (assembly GCA_026230005.1). Taxonomy (NCBI): domain Eukaryota; kingdom Metazoa; phylum Chordata; class Actinopteri; order Cypriniformes; family Leuciscidae; genus Gila; species Gila orcuttii. Next base: position 11,549,278 of record JAPDVR010000007.1, on the reverse strand, counting down.
TAAAATATTCATGAGCTTTGTACAGATGCAGCAACGTTCACTCGCTGCACCTTTCGGTTTCCGAATCTCAGGGAAAAGATAATAAATCCAACAGTGACAGCAAACAAAGTCATTTACATGACAACCTTTCCACAGATGGACAGGCAGTTTTGAAAAATGGCAGCATACTTGTCCAATCATGTAACCTTGTAAACATGCAAAAAGAATGTAAAAATAATTGTGAGTTATAGAGTCAGAATTGTGTGACAAAGGCGCAATTGTGTTATAAAGACAAATTATGAGTTTATATTTCACAATTCTGACTTTTCCTCACAATTCGGACTTTTTTTCTCCAAATTATGAGTTTATATTTCACAATTCTGATTTTTTTGTGCAATTTTGACTTTTTTCTCAGAATTATGAGTTTATATCTCACAATTCTGATTTTTCCTCACAATTCTGACTTTTTTCTCCAAATTATGAGTTTAGATTTCACAATTCTGACTTTTCCTCACAATTCAGATTTTTTTCTCTCCAAATTATGAGTTTATATCTCAAAATTCTGACTTTTTTTCTCAGAATTATGAGTTTATATTTCACAATTCAGATTTTTCCTCACAATTCGGACTTTTTTCTCCAAATTATGAGTTTACATTTCACAATTCTGACTTTTCCTCACAATTCTGATTTTTTTCTCTCCAAATTATGAGTTTATATTTCACAATTCTGACTTTTTCTCGCAATTCAATTTTTTGTTTCAGAATTATGAGAATATGATCGTTTCTGATGTCTATTATGTGAAAAGGCACAGTGTACATGACATCTTGAGTGTGTTTTAGTGTGAGTGTTAATGATTGCTGTGTTAACGGACAGCTACCTGCTCTCGAGCTAATGATCTCCTCACACACACTCAGAGATGTTTTGGGAGGGCTCTGGTCTCCTGTGTGTCCTGCAGTACAGTGGGATGAGACACTGACCTCCACACGGGCCTGTTAGCGGGGCACATTCTGCTCTTCAAGCGACTCAATCATCCGGGACATCAGGAGCTGATGACAGACATTACCACCGTACAGTCACTGTTCAGCTCAAATGGACAGTTGTTTCAAATAAAATGGTTTCACCTCGATCGTGTGCACTTAGAGATGTAATTTGAGACTCAGCAGGAGTGAGGGAAGGAAAAGTCGTTTAAAGGTACATTAGTGCTTGTGGGAATGGGTTTCAGGTTATCAGAGGGGGGAAATCAATGCTTGATGTAAATAATAAAATGCAACTAACAACATAGTTATAGTATTAGGATGGCATATTTATTTTAAATAATTATGCATGTAGTTCGGCCTCCTGTTTATTTTAATATTTGATATTTTAAGGACATATTTGTGTAACGATTTTGTGATACTGTGTTGTGTCGCCAGTTAATGTCCACTTTAATATCTGGGTCTTGAAGCAAAACCAGTTGAGAAACACTGCATTAGTGGACCTGCGGCGGATGTGTCATATTACAGAAGACGCTGTGTGTAAGTGCATGTGACCCTCACCTGAACCCGAAGATGAAAAATCCCCTCAGCTGAGGAGCGTGTGTGTGTGTGTGTGTGTGTGTGTGTGTGTGTGTGTGTGTGTGTGAGAGAGAGAGAGAGAGAGAGAGAGAGAGAGTTTGTGTGTATGAGCTGAAAGATTGATGTGAACAGTGAGACTCCTGAGTAATGATGTCAACAGCAATCTCAGCAGCGCACATTATAACCATCACAACAAAACACACACACAGACACACACACACACACACTTTCCATAGGCATAATGGTTTTTATACTGTACAATCTGTATATTTTCTCCACAAAAAACATCACTTATATAATCTTATATTATATATAAGAAAAAAAAGTACTGTGACAAATGAAATCTCAGTTGTAAATCATGTGACTGTAATAATTACGCAGCTGTTTTGTGGTTGAGGCAGGACAGTACATGCCTGTGTGTTTCATCTGCCAGATCCAGAAAGAAAGAAGCATGTGCATTATTTGTCAGTGTGCAATTAGGTTTGTGTTTTTTATGACAAAATGTACACAAATACAACCTTAACAATCAATAGACTGTTATGTGTGTTCAATGTTAAAACAGTATTGATCTGATTGTCAAAAATACTGTCCACTTTCTCTCTCTATCTCTCTCTCACACACACATACACACACACACACACACACACACACACACACACACACACACACACACAGTTTGACGGGAGACACTTTATTCAGAAGCTCTCAGCTCTGCTGTTTATAAAGGATGTGTGATGCTTTATTTATAATTCTTAAATCCTGAAATTTCACCTCACATGTGACATCTCACACACACAAAATGCATATTTTACAGTCTAATGATGGATATTTGAGCAAATATATAACAACATAAAGACACAAAATAAATGTTACATGTACAGACAATTGTGAGGAGGAGAAGCTCTGTGTAATGCAAGGTTTTTTTTTCAATTAAAGTTTTAAGAGTTTTCAAAGACTCCTATATATTAATTATAATATTATTATTAGTTTATTACAGACTTTTTGAATGAGTAATCTCTGTCACTTTGCAAAAAAAAAAAATGAAAAAAATGAGGAGATTTTTGGAGTTACTTTGCCCCCTAGTGGTGAGAGTGAAGTGTGTGTGAGTGGGTCAGGATTTGCCCACATCATGGAACAACAACAATAGCAAAATATGAAGACGCAACGGTCCACATGGGAAAACAGCTTAATGAACACACCAAATAATAACTTAATTATAAATTAAAAAAGCTAAACAGTTTGTGTAAGGGAAAAGAAAATTATATTAGCTCAGAGTCAAAAAAATACAAGTCAGTGGAAGTGTGTGTGTGTGTGTGTGTGTGTGTGTGTGTGTGTGTGTGTGTGTGTGTGTGTGTGTGTGTGTGTGTGTGTGTGTGTGTGTGTGTGTGTGTGTGTGTGTGTGTGTGTGTGTGTGTCCACATTTCATCCTCAAAAAAGACCACTTCATCATTAGATATTAGCGCCACAGATTTCACACTATTCGATGATTGAACTCTGGGTGAATCTCAATGACTTTCACAGTAAGAGAATCCATTGCTGGATCTTTCGGCACTTAGTAAAATTTAACAAGCAGATTTTTATGTTTATAGGACCACGGAACGGCAGGCAGGGTGAGTTTTTAGACCCATGAGCTCCATAACTCCTGACCTGAGAGAAGAGTGAGTGCTGGCTGAGAATACACACACACACACACACACACACACACACACACACACACACACACACACACACACACACACGGATCAGCTCCACCCCAAACCAATGAGATCAGGATTTCTGTTGTTCTGTGATAACTGAGTAAGTGAATAGTGACTGAAGCTGTCACTCTTCTCCTTTTGTATTTCACAGAAAAGTGTGTCATGGGTTTGGAACGACGTGGGGGTGAGTAAATGATGACAGATTTAGGGCGAACTATTAATTTAAGGACACAAACTGCAAAACGGTAATGGTTTTAAGTCTTTCGTTTTGCTTAAACACACATTCAGTGGTAAATCGTTCATTTACAACTGAGATTTTTAAAGGAGGCAAACAGTGATTTGTTGGCACTTTATTTTTGAGCGTATCCACCTGCACACTGGGATTAAACACCTGCTCAACACGCTGAAGACACTTAGTTCTCCCTCTTTCTAATGGTAAACTCACACTGTAAATGTGGCACAGAAGCACATCTGAAGAATGAAGACTGCATTAGCCAGCCAATCAGAGCGCAGTTTAACCCTGAGAGAACACCTGACACAGGTTTACTTTAGCATGCTACCAAACCGCACTATATTAGCATGCTATATTAGCATTCTACCAGACTTTTTGCGTACTACATAAGCATACTACCACACTTCATTATTTCTAGTATCAGTTGACCTATAGACTTGCCAACAAGTGTAGTATATATCAATATTCAGTATTTTCAACGTGGAAGTAAGCTATTTCTTGTGAATGTTCAAGTCTTCCAATTTAATTCTTTAGCCATTATAGGTAAATAACTAGAAGAATAACAGTTTGGTAAACAGTAACACTATTTGCGCCACAAACTAGTGTGTTTTTGATTACGATAATAAATTAAATTAATATGATAGCAAACCAGTTGGTACGGCTGTTTTAAAAACAGCTTTTTTTGCCTTGTACATTCAAGTTGAAATCGGCTACTCCCTCTCTTACGTTAAAAATAAGGTGGATACACAAGAACATCCTGCACTGAATACTATTGTATCCAACAATGCAATGCATTCAAATTGAACTGACCATAAGAGATATCAGCCGTGATGTTTGTACTCGTTATCTGAATGGACTTCTGTAGGTGTTTACACAGAATTGGATTCAAAATAACCATATTTATATCTAATACTAATCTGGACTCTGGCGGTGGAAACTGCACTGTAAACAGTTTCATTCTTAACATCGACACATTTTCTGGGTTATTAAATGGATATTTGACTAATCGAACACCAGCATCTAACACATTATATATCTGACGGCTGGTGGCCATGTAGCGAAGGCGTGAAACATATATGTGAGTGTGTGTTGATTGATCTGACCTCTCACGCCAGCTTTAGAATTTGCTCTGGCAGAGAAATTGGACACAACCCACTTTACACTCTCCGCCTGTAAATTCAGGAACTGGATCAGGCAACAAATACACACAGATGGACAGATAGAGGCACAGAACTGAACTCCCAAACACGTGAAACCGCACACAGGTCGTGACTGGACCACCCACACACACACACACACACACACACACACACACAGAGCACATGATGAACTGGAACAGGATGGACATGACTCACATGACTCTAACACTAATGGATGACAGACATGTTCAATTAACGATGTGAATAAGGTCATTATTATTTGGTGTTATTGGGTATGGAGTTAGGTGTTCATTTCATCATGCACACTGATCTCCTTATGAGGGAACTCAGAGACATCAAGAGCAAATATGCACGAAAAAAAAAGCACGATTTCTTCTGTCACTGTATTTCCTGAGGCATCCGACCAACAGCTGTTTCCTCCAGAACTTCATCACCTCCATCTCTCTTTTTCTCTCTGCCTCTCTTTCTCCACCTGTAAAAGTGTGTGCCCCCTTCTTCACCATGTCTGGCTTCCTGTTCTCAGTTTTCTCATGCTGTCACACTGTGCTGCTGACTGCTATCTATCTCTAGAAAACCACTGAAATGGCTGTTGAAATGTCTCCAGACCACAACAGTTTTTTTTTTTTTACTTTATATTATACTGTGAACACAAGCCAGTTAATGTAACAGAGCCCAGAGGAAAATGTTATGGCTCACAGGCAGCTCAGAAAACTTAATGGAGTCTTAAATATGTTACATTCAAGTAAACAAACTGTGGTGGGGTGATATTTACTGTTGTTCTGCAAAATTTTGGTCATTTCCATAGGAATCCATGCATTTCATCCATGCATTTCAATTTGCTGCTGAACCAACAGAAAGTTACTGAATTATGCGCTTCATACATTGCTAGACTATTGACAGTGGAACTATTTTGCCTGCGAAATTTCGCCAAAATGTGGCCATGCCTTAAAACAGTGAACACCTTAAAACATTAAAAATACAGAATTCTTTTACTTTAAAATCAAATATATATGGAGAGTTTTTAGTGAAATTTAAAACAAAGAAAACTTACAATGTAAAATAGTAACCATTCTTGCCATTAACCATTCTTCTGATCATGTGAGTTCATTTGACTAAGTAAGAACAGAAACAAACAAGATAATTGTTGATGTACAGTAAGAGAATGTAGCTCTAAAATAAATGTGGATAACAGCTCAGATTCATTTATCTTGGAAAAATTTGATGAGGAATGTTTTAGCTCAAAAGATCTCTGCAGATTTAGGTAGCAAATATGAGCAGTTAAACGGCTAGTTCACTGAAAATTTTAATTCTGTCATCATTTACTTACCGTCATGTTGTTCCAAACCTGTAAGAACCAATCCTTTTGTTCATCTTCAGAACACAAATGAAGATATTTTTAATAAAATCTAAATGATTTCTGTCCCTTTATTGACAGATACACAACTACCACTTTGACGCTTCAACACATTCATAAAGAGATTGTAAAACGAATCCATATAAATCGATGTGTGATGGGTGTGATCGATCGGTTTAGTCCAAACAGATTTAATTTAGGCTTTTATTCATATATAAACATTGATCAGCATATATAAACAGAAGGTCAATCATACATCCTCGATGCGCGAGGACAAACCTCTTGCAGAAGCTCAAACGTGCTGCGTAACACAAGAATGATCCTTATTGGTTCTCACACGTCAAGCGAACATGCCTGAGCTTTCGTTTACCACAACTGATGTGTGCATTGTCACAGAAAATTTGGTTTAAACCGCTCAATTCATTTGGATTAGTTTTACAATCTCTTTATGAACTTTTTGAAGCGTCAAAGTAGTAGTTGCGTAGCTGTCAATGGACAGAAAGCTCTCAGATTTTATCAAAAATATCTTAATTTGTGTTTTGAAGATGAATGAAAGTCTTCGAAGGAATGACATGTGGGTGAGTAAATGATGACAGAATTTTCCTTTTTTGGTGAACTGTCCATTTAAGAAATTTTATTGAGATCCATTTTGAAATTTTAGCGATAGAAATTTGATCTTGCAGGGTCTTTTTCTCAGGAAATATATCTGAGAATCATCATTTTATCACATGTCTTTGAGAAACAGTTGAGATATTAATGATTTTTCTTTCTTAAGACTGTTAGAAGAGGAACTCATCAACAACATGTAACTTAAGATCAGTGTTACTTTTACTTGTCTGACGTAAAGGCCCGTTAATAACTATAATAATAACGATACCGATATAGTTCTAAAAATCATTCTAAATATAAAAGAATAGCAGAGTTCACACCACAACTATAACGATAACGGCACAAAGAAATTATATTGTTGGAATCACTTTCAGAAAGGATTTTTTTCCAGCTGATGAACGATAAAAACATTGACAGCCAATCAAAATATATCCTCCTTTAAAATGCTCAAGCTTTTAAAAGCTGCAGAAGAGAAAACGGCAGAACACACTTAGAATAAACAGTCTGCTGGTGGGATGCTAATATAGTTATCATTATAGTTATCGTTCTTGCTGGGAACGGCCTTAAAGTCCCCCTGTAGTCAAGTCAGTTAAGAAGTTTTTTCCTTGAAAAAAATATTCATGCCTTAAAATAGCTTGAATGTAACTCCACACCCTTGCCTCATTTTGTATACGCGGTTCTATGAATATGCAAATGACCCCCGCCTCCACTCACTCAGCTCAGAGATCAACTGGTTGACGATTACATGTTGATCTGATTGGTTACAAGGTAGTTTGTGACGTCAGAAACACCAGCGATTTCAAACCGTGTTTTTGAGACTGTCTTTGGTTCACTGGAGTTTTAAAGAGAAAATACTCAGACTTATGAATTTGCTCACTGTTTGTTAAAAACATTAAAAGCTTGATTTTCACCACTGGGGGACTTTAAGACAGAGTCGCTGGAGTCTGACTGTGTGCGGCCCAGCCTGAGACATCAGCACCCTTATTCAACAGCCTGACAAATATATACAGAGATATGACAGTGATCTGACACCCCATTGGTCCTGCTGTCTGCACAAGAAGGAAGTAGTAAACTGAAGAAGGTCCCAGAGCAGGAAGTGCCTGTCCAGAGAGGCCAAATCTCACAGTGAAACTCCCAAGCCGCAAACTACAGCCAAATGAAACAATCCGAGTCCGCACTGGGGTTTCCTAATGACCTCACTTCACTAAATCATTCTCTCAAATAGACAAGAAGCAGCTCAGATCACTTCATCCCGCCCTACTGTATGTGAGAAGGAGTAGTCAAAAATGGATGGGGACATACAATTATCAGATTTTCTGAAGCTCAGACGAAAGTTGTAATTCTTTGATTAGCAGATTGTTTTTAGCATTCTTTTTCTACAAGTCTTCCATTCAAGCAACACATTGAATATCAGTATGTGTGTTCCCAGCTGGGAATCAAACCCATGACCTTGGAGTTGCCAGCACCAGGCTCTAGCAGCTGAGCCACAAGAAAACAAAGAGATATACAGCAAATATACAATAAGCCCTCACAAACTGATACGCACACACAGCCCCTCAGACGCACGCACAAACAGACACTGAGAAACACACAAGCTCACACAAGTAGTGAGGAACTGGCTGCCTGTGGCTCGGTTTATGTCGGGCTGTAAAACCGGGGCTGTAAAAGACCAGCAGAGAACGAGGCAGAACCCCGTCTAGACGGGACAATGCTTTCTGCAGAGGTGTAGTTCACCAGCATTCAGAACAACCCTAAACCCCCACATTACACACACACAACACCCCGCTAACACTGCCGCCATGTGTGTCCGTGCTAGAAGATGCCTTCATTCGGATGCATGTCTTCACGGTGCGCTAAAGGTTACGCTAATAATCATTGCAGATTACACACTGGTGAATTAGACCCACCACAGGGACAGAGCTCCTTCATTAATAACACAACCTGTGCCGTAAACATTACCTGCTGTCACCAGCCAACAGACCTCCATTATATCACACTGATCAGATACTCTACGGGTTGGATTTATTTTCATTGCAAACATGTTGAGCAGTCAAACAGTCATCCGTCTTTCTGCCATCGCGGGGCCAGACTCGCCGCAATAAATGCAAGCGTTGCAGTCGAGTGTATTCACATAAAACAGGATAAATTCTCTCTTTTTGGCATATGTACTTATGACATTGTTATGGATTTCCTCATGCGGTCCCAGAGCAGAGGCCCTGGCCAGACGTTTGATTGTTCGGGACGGAGGGGTGTGAAATACGGAGCAGGAGAGGAAGGAAGAGGTACAGCCAGGCGAGAGAGAGAGAGAGAGAGAGAGAGAGAGAGAGAGAGAGAGAGAGAGAGAGAGAGAGAGGGATGAAAGAAGGGTGGAGGGCTCGTTCTATTCTAGCTGATGGGTTTCACTGCCCCCCGCATTGTTCTGTCTCATTCCTGCCCCATCCCTTCAGAGAGCCCTACAGCAGTACACATCCTGTCATTTTACTGCAGATATAACACACACACACACACACACACACACATTACGAGAAGGCAAGCCATTATCTTTGTTTGGCCATGAGGAGTCTTGCATTGCACAGAGAAATCATAAGAGTCCTTGTGATTGTAGTTAAAGTAGCGAGGAAACATAAAGCTGTAGGAGATTCCCAAGCTCAAATATATAAGGGCAGAATGTGTGAGCACTGCAGGTTTAAAGGAACACAGACACATACACACACACACACACACACACACACACACACACACACACCTCCCCCACCATCATCATCATCACTAAAACTCTTCACACAGCACCATCTAGTGGTCACCGATAGTCATTCACTCTGCAGTTACTAATGTGTGCTGGGTAAAGCTTTGTAAAAGGGCTTTGGCATTTAAAAAAATAACCATGGTATTACTTATAAAAATGGTAAAAAAATAAAATAAAAAAACATGTTCATTTCACGGTATTTGCTGTTGTATCTTACAGTACCATTTAAATACCATTTTTTGTATTGTTGCAATTACATGTACGATGGTATTTCATGGTACTGAATTTATATAATATTCTAAAGTACTTCCAAAAAGACCACAGTACTAAAAAATGCCAGTACCATGGTACTGTCTGGTACTTTTTTTGTTTTGTGGGTGGATTGTTTTTAAAATTTGGTAATAATCAAACATTTCCACAGAAAATATTTCCATGAAAAAATACAATTGAAAAATCATAATAATGCCATGGTATTCTCTGAAGGCCCTTATAACACCATTTAATAAATAACATGGTGTATGAATATGGTAATCACATAGTTAATATCCAAAATTCAAAAGTCACTTTGGTCAATATGTTTTATTAAAGCCTTGTCATAAAATCTCAAAATATAAATGTTTATCTTTACAGAACATTATGGAAATCACTGGTATATGTTGCTTAATTTTACAAAAAAAAAAAAAAAAGTATGGTATTATTATAAGAAAAAATATATAATGTAAAACTTTTGAGGTATCATAGAATACCATTTAAAGACCATGTGATATGACTAAGTACTGCAGTACCATAGTAATCTTATGTAAAGTTAGGATAGCATGGTACTGAAGACCACATTGCTTCCACGGTACATGCACAAAAACATGGCAGTACCACTTTGGTATGTTTTTGTAAGATTATTACTTTTTAAAATATGGTAACCATAAGATGTTACCATGAAATTATTTATATGAAAATACACAAAGAAAACAAACTATAGCAATGCCTGGTAGTCTTAGAAGGACCTTATAACACCATTTAAATGGTGTATGAATATGGTAATCAAACATCTCCATATTTAACATCCATCAATCAAGTTAGTGCTTTTACACTTTGGTCAACATGTTTTCCCAAAACCTTAGCATAGAATCTCTTTGTTAATGAAACTCACTGGTTTCTATTGCTGAATGATCTCATGTAACTTTCCTTGAGTAAACGCTGCTCTTCCCATAGATTGGATTTCTTTCAACTAATGATTTTGACAGACGGATACACTGTTTATTGGTTAATGGAGAATTAACGCATTTATATTGGTTCCTTTGAGTTTTAGCTCAGCTGACATAAAAGTGTGTTTGAGTGCATGTGTAATTAGCAGAACTGTGCCCTCTGGTGGAGGGGGAATAAATCATGTTATGTTGTCTGCGTCTGCGATGAAAAGGCATGAGATGTCATTATGAACTGAATCATTGCTTATTAAATTCTCCTAGACTAACGTTGGAATGTGCCATATAGCCTATCTCTATAGCCTGATCTCATGAAAATGCGTGTCTATAGCACGCATTATGTTTATCGTGCAATTTACGCGAAAATGAGTTTTTACGTGCATATATGATACGCAGTATTCGCGTGCATACGCACTTTATTGCGTGTAATACACATGCACCCCACACCACTAATTCTACTCAAACGTATAATACATACGTAGCTACCCCACACAACTACTAAACCTATGCGTATATCATATGCACGTAAAAACTAATTTTCGCGAATTAAATTGCACGATAAACACATTGCATTTTAGAGACGCATTTAGTGTGACCGGGTTGCTGTATAGTGGCACATAGGCCTATAATCATATATTCATGCAATGTGGAAGTGCTAAAGGAAATATCCAAATGAAATTCGTCCTAAATGAAATGTCCAAAAACACATACGGAGTAGTTACGGTATATTTCAAAGCTTCTGTGCTGACCACATCTCAGTAGCTGTTGGACAAATTCAGACACACTGAGGGGAAAAAATCTCATAAATCATGCCTCGCCGTGGGTTGCTGGCCTCCACAGCTTTCAGACGGGGAATGAGATGCGTTATACGTGTGTGTGTGTGTGTGTGTGTGTGTGTGTGTGTGTGTGTGTGTGTGTGTGTGTGTGTGTGTGTGTGTGTGAAACCATTAAAGGTGTTCCTCACCTGAACAAACCCCAGTCGGGCCAGAGACCGCGCGGAGGAGGTCACGCGCTCACACACAGTGTGTAAACAGCGCGCGTGATAAATGTGTGTACAGACATCGTTCATTTCACTACATTAATTCAGAGAGAACTTCACCAGCTGCGGTAGAACACAGTCTGAAACTTAAACAGCATTTGCAAACTCGCTGAGTGGGAAAACTGAAGACGGACGCTTGGAGTAGCCTAGCCTATCAGGTACGTTATTTTGAAAACGGACAGAATAAAAGTACATTGGTATATTTTCACCATTGTTTTAAACAAGCTACCGTGGTAACACAATTTTTTACAGTATAAACACCATGTCAATGGAAAGTCCCCATAAAACATGGAAACCCAATGTGTGTGTGTGTGTGTGTGTGTGTGTGTGTGTGTGCGTGCGTGCGTGCGTGTGTCCTGGTAAACCAAAATGGCCCCACACAGATGGCAATATCCAAAATCATTGTCCTTGTGGGGGTCCAAGAAAAGCTTATAAATCAGACTAAGTGATGTTTTTTTGAAAATGCAAAAAGTTTTGTGTGATGGGTAGGTTTAGGGGTCGGGTTAGTGTAAGGGGACAGAAAATACAGTTTGTAGGCTAAAAATCATTATGTCTATGGAAACATATAACATGAATACATAATGTGTGTGTGTGTGTAGCAGGTCAGTAATGAGCTTGTGTGCAGCGCATGTTTGTTTCATGTGAATAATATTTATTATGTGCTTAGGTTTGAATAATATGTACACACACACACACTCACACACACAAACACACACACACACACACACACACACACACACACACACACACACACACACACACACTAACGTATATTCTCTCTCACTAGCGAGCAAATCACACACAGTGGGAACAAATTTGCCCCCCAAAATAGGACAGAAAATGTCCCCCCAATATGATGCAACTAATTAAAACTAATTATTATGTTTATTCTTAAAACACTCCATTAGTCTCTAGTTATCATAATTAGCAGAAAGCTATGGAAGTCTTGTATTTATAGTTACGTGTGTGTTCACACGTGCGTGTGTGTGTGTGGAGGCGGGTCAAAACCCTGTGCTTGAGCCTAATAATACAGCATTTGAATGTACTAAAAGACATTAAAAGACATTTATTGTAGGCAAGAAAAAGGTGAGAGAGGGAGTTTATTACATGCATTTGCTTCTCATTAGTAAAACGATTTTTGTTTTTCATCACATACGGGCAGAAAAGCCTCCATCATGAGGCCAACACATTAGTCTTCCACCCCCCACCTGCAGCTGCATTCAACACATAGAAACAGACAGAGAGAGTGTGTGTTGTGTGTGAGAGCACATGACTGTGTGTTTCTGATGATAAGTGTGTATGGAAGGTTTCACAGAAGGGGGTAAAGGAGAACTTCCTGTGAGAGGAATGATGTGTGTGTGGACCTCTGTGAATGTAGGTTTTGTTCGGTGCTGTAAGGCTAATGAGGGCCAGATAAATGCAACAAAACTGCAGTTATATTCAACAAAGGTGTCTAAAAGACTTCCAAATAAAGCCTAATCTGTAGGCAGTATTGTTGATAACAACGGGAGCATTCAAGTTTTATCCATGTTAGCCATGTTGCTTGCTTGAAAGTGATGCTTATGGTGTGAGAGGAAGCAACACAACAAGATGGCAGATGTCAAATCACATACTTCCACAGGTTTCTGCCAGCCAAGCAAGTGCCTTGAGGTGAATGCGAATGCTGACAGAAAGCTTTCTCAGTGTATTTTAGGCCTAATTGGTGTGGCGATGTTCACAAGAGCATACTAAGCATTAATTATACTAACTTACTAATCTGCATACTAAATTATTTTTCTGACTTTTGATTTTTTTCACCATTTTTTTCTTTTTTCAGCCGGAATAACTGTGATTTTTAACATTAAAACAATTGAATTTTGATACTGTTACACAACAGTTTTGTTAATTATGATATATTATTATGTACAGAAGAGTGCACCATATTCAGTAGTAGCACAGCCTATACTGTACTTGAGGTATTTGTATTAAAAGAGCTCACACTGAAGAAGGAAAAAACACCTCAGTTTTGTTCAGAGGCCCAAACTGAGCAAAATATGCACTTTGGTGCATTTGTTGTTATTTATATGGGCAAAAATTTAGATGAAATTCTGCTAGCTTGTAATGTAAATCAATGAGATGTTTAACACTATAGGCAAAGCCACTTGAAGGCAAGCCTGCAACCGTAGCCGGAAAAAAGCATAACAACTGCTAACGCTACAGTACGCAGGGAAGGAGATAAGAGGCAGTTTATTATTAGGGGGGGGGGGGGGTATACTCTGGGTTCTGGCCAAACACTGAGCCTGGAGCCTTCTCCTCAGACACCACGCCAAATACGCATACCAGTTACTCTATGTAACTTAGGGCTGGGTATTGGCACAAATTTCACAATTCGATTCAATTTCGATTCACAAATTTGCAATTCGATTTCGATTCCGATTAGATTCAATATTGATTATTTTGGATATCAGGTACTCTACAATACATGGCAAATTCTCAAGGAAAACAAATCTCTTAACTAATGCTGTAAATTATAGGAGTCAGTTGTAGCCTATAGGCTTCATTAGCCCACTATAATATTGAAGGTAAAAATTAACTGATTTGTATACAAACACTTAAATTACACTTTTATTTATTTTTATAATAATAAAGTTATATGTAAAATAAAAATTTAAATGGTGGCTGTCATAAAAACTTGCCAGATTTATTCAAACATGCATTAAATATTTAAGAACATTAAAAATTATAATGAATATGTTATATTTAGCAAAATGCTCCTCTCTAGAGTTCATTTTTCTAGCTGACTAACGAGTTCATGGTCACTAAATATGTTTTTTCTAAGGTATATGTGACGTTACATGACATTGTTTGCAAGCTGTTTCACTGACGTCTTTCCACGGTTGAAACACTGATTGAGCGATTCCATGCGATTCCATACTCTATCTTTTAACACACTTTCAGATGCTCATTCATGTTTATTTCACGCTGTAACTGGTATTATTAAGGCGCTAGAGAAGATCATTGCGATCTGCGCTTCTGCTTCGTAAGAAAATTGATGTAATTTGAAATCTGAGACTTTTGTTTCATATCAATAGTAACAAAACACAAAGATTATTGCGTTTATTGGATGGGATGCGCGCTACAATGTTCCATTCATCAATTAAAAAACAGGATGACTAGCCTAATCGATTCTTGAGATTTAAGAATCGATATCGATTGGTAAAAATGAGAATCGATTAAAATCGAAATCAATATTTTTTTTATCCAGCCCTAATGTAACTTATTTGTAAGAGTGAACTTGTGAAATGGATGTCAATGGAGGAGATGCTTCACTACGCTGAATAAACCGCTTTTTGTGAGGAAATAGCGTATCATTTAATGAATCGACAGCCCATCAGTTAATCTTCAACCTGTTTGCTCTTAAACATTACTTTTGGATTTAACTATTTTTAGAGTTTACACCGAAAATGAAACGATCACACAGAAGAGTTACTGTGTAGCTCAAACGCCTGAAGACTCAATGCTCACCTGGTCTGGTGAATCACGTTTTTTTAGATCAGCTGGAGAGCCGGGTACATGCGTGTCGTTTACCTGGAGAAGAGATGGCAGCAGGATGCACTATGGTACGAACTAAGGCAGGCCGGCAGAGTCAATGTGATGCTCTGGGCAACCTTGGGTCCTGAACACCTCTTCATGGG
Source organism: Gila orcuttii (assembly GCA_026230005.1). Lineage (NCBI taxonomy): Eukaryota > Metazoa > Chordata > Actinopteri > Cypriniformes > Leuciscidae > Gila > Gila orcuttii. The sequence continues at coordinate 11,534,036 of JAPDVR010000007.1, read as the reverse complement.
AATGGTGTTCCCTGGTGGCACTGCCCTCTTTCAACAGGATAATGCACCCTGCCCCACTGAAGAAATTATTCAGGAATGGTTTGAGGAACATGATAAAGGTGTTGCCCTAGCCTCCAAATTCCCCAGATCTCAATTCAATTGAGCATCTATGGGACATGCTAGAGCAACACATCTGATCCATGGAGGCCCAACTTCGCAACCTACAGGACTTGAAGGATCTGCTGCTAATGTCTTGGTGCCAGAGACCACAGGACATGTTCAGAGATCAATGCCTTGACCCATTAGGATTGTTGTGGCAGCAGGGGTGGGACCTAAACAATATTAGGCAGCCTTAGAGGTTTATAGTTAAGGCTCTATGTCTTGACCGGGACAAAGTGGAATAGTAGTAGTAGAAGTATAGCAGACTAACATAAAATGCATAGAAATAGCAGTTGTCACTCAATATTTCCTTATAATATATCTTAATAATATATAATTATTACATTATGTAATGATGCATGGGTAATTAAAGTTAAAGGAGACAAACCAAATATTAAAGGATTCTGAAAATCATGTCAATTTTCAGCTTTTCACTTGTTTTATTTTTTAAATGGTGAAGATATAATTTGTGATGAAAAATGTTGTCAAATTAGAAAACAAGAAGCATTTTCACTGGTGGTCTCTGACAAGCTCCACCCTATAAACAGGGCTAGACAGTGTTTTTTCCATATTATCATTACACGACAGATGACTCCAGCTGATGCTGTCTCCACATGGACCATCAAGTGAAAATGGGTTTGAAATGGAGCAGTGGCTAGCAGAAAACCTTCCAGATGATGGCATGACGTCTGTGAATGAGATGAACCGATCTCTGCGGTTCTGGAAAACGCTCACAAAATGTGATCAATTAAAATCAAGTTAGGTAAAAAGCTTCCAAATTAGCAGCTTTACATCATTACAAGGGATTGTCTGGAATGGAAACTGTTCCAAAGATTACAGGAAAACACTCCTATGCAGAAAGTGCTTTCAAACTTTTGTTGTGAATGAGTCTACCCCATTTATTGATGGCATCTTCTGAGTATTTTGGTCCACAGCATTGGAGCATATGGAGGAGCTAAAGGAGCAGGATTGTGTGGCCTCCTCTGGGGCTCCACACTCCAAACAATCCACTACGGACAGAGGAAACATATTAAGCTAAACTGCAGGAACAATGCATCCAGTTTAAAAGTGTTTTACTCAACAATATAACAGGCCACTAGAGACAGTGGATGTGTTGGAGAGAGACAAGAGGAAGAGAGAAACTGAGAGAGAAAGAGAGAGAGGATGAAACAACTGATAATGAGATGAGAGATATTGGGGTTTCTGTAATCTTAGCTGCATAGAAGCTCCCCGAACAATTAATGTTGCTGCAGAGAGAGAAGAACAGCTCTGATGTGAACACTGAACCACTGCAGTGCACCAATAGTGGCAGAAATAATGATCATCATGCAAACATGAGCTGCGTTCCAAAAACCGAGTCTGTTGTCTAATCTTTTTACCACACCTGCTAATGGTCAGTGACGACTTAAAAAAATCTTACCAGTCCTAAAACTGTTTTTGAATTATTTATTAAAAACGGGCAGCTCATCACACTCTCATGATAATTTGTAACTATTTAACTTTTTGACAAATTAGTGGCCAATTCGTATGAATATATTCGTACATTTGTACCTCGTATCTCATTTGCACATTTTCGTACAATCTGCTTACGCCCCACTGATGGTTGGGTTTAGGGGTGGACCTGCATGCTTACTTTTGTTCTAAAAATCGTACATTTCCTTATGAATCATATTGTACTGTACAAATTCATAGGAACACAGCAAGCAATTTTGCGTTTAAAAGACGTCTAATAGCCGTCCAAACACAGCCTTGACGTCTAAGCTAAAACAAGGCAAAATCTGGGCTGTCAGTGAAAATTTAATAGATGTCTAACCATAGCCCAAGAATAGACTAGTCATCAATCGTGGCTACGCACAGGCTACGCATAGAACGTGTCAAAGAAATGAAACCAAACGCCTTGTTATCACTGTTGACTTTGCTTACATGATGGAATATCATACATCTCGCAAGTTATTTTGGCAAAAACGACATGTAACCAAATTCAGGCTATTTTGGCTAGAAGTGGGTTACTCATTGACAGACTATATCAGGTATATAGTTAACCTAGACGGTGAAAAGACGGCTATTGCTTGCTGGGAAATCACCACCTTGTAAAATAGTTAGGATTTCTCATGAGATCGGGTTGAGCAGTTACTACTAGTACTACTTAGGGCCGAACGACTGAGGAAATAACTCTAATTAAAATGTCTCTGATTAAAATAGCAATTTATAATGCAATTTTGTATAGCGCTTCAGGTTATGCTTGTGTGTAGGGCTGTAGAATTTGACCCAAAAATCTATTATTTTGTCATATATTGTTTTTGTCATATGTAGTTAAAATACTATAGTAATAGTAATAATACTATTGTAATGTAAAATAAAAATCAAGTATTTTATCAATAATAATTTCATTTTACAACAGTAAAATTACACTTAAATTACACTTAATCTTAATTTCTTTGCTTTCAAACATTAAAACATATAGACATATTATTTTGACGGAAAAACGCAGGGAGACCGTAAAGCATCTCATCAACAGATATATAAACGATTTTCATTGCCATGGGAAGATGGTTGGCAAGTGTTGCGTTTTCAAATGCACATTATAAGCAACCCAAACTCACAGAACTTGCAGAGATGAAGTTCGCATTTAATGCAAAACAAGAGACACTGAATTCATGAGCTGCTCGCATGCAAATGAACACAGTTCCACGCTTTGCTCTAAAAAAACGCAGAGCAGCATTCATCCCAGTGGCAGCTACTCATTTTATTGAATAAACTGAATACATGGCAACATTTGAATAGTGTTCAAAGGTGAAAAATGTTTTTTCCATCAGAAAAGTGTACATCTAACAGTAGGGACTAACTTCCTGCTTTCTTTATCTTCTCGCCCTCCTCCATATATGGTGTTAATTGCACTCACTGCACTGTGTTAAAGTGAACTTTCTCATGTATATTATTAATGATCCAAATTTGAAAGATGGAAGGGAAGATTTTCAGTGAAAAATCTTCTGTTTGTAACCCCTCCGGTCCTACTCACCCCGCTCTGAGCGAACATGGGAGGCGGGTGCACTAACACGGACGCAGTCTCTAGCGTCAGTTGCTAGTGCGCCTCTTGAGATCAGGGGAGTGAGGTTTATCTGAACAGTTCTCACTAGCTGGCCTGCGTTACACTCATACCCCCTAAACCTCACTCCCATTCGGGTCATGGCACCAATTTTACCCCTCTGGTCCTACTCGTACTGCTCCGAGCAGGACTCGAACCGGCATCTCCGGCATGGGCGCGCTAACAAGGATGCTAAAGACTGCATTCTCTCAGTCACTAGTCCACCTCTTGAAATCAGGGGAGTGAGGTTTACCTGCACAGTTCTCACTAGCTGGCCTCCGTTACACTCACACCCCTAAATCTCACTCACGTCCGGGTCACGGCACCAATATAACCCTGGCGAACTGGTGTCTCCGGCATGGGAGTCGGCCACGCTAACAAGACCGCAGCCTATAGCATCAGTCGCTAGTGTGCTTCTTGAGATCAGGGGAGTGAGGTTTACCTGCACAGTTCTCACTAGCTGGCCTCCATACACTCACATCCCTAAATCTCACTCACGTCCGGGTCACGGCACCAATATAACCCAGGCGAACTGGTGTCTCCGGAACGGGAGTCAGCCGAGCTAACAAGACTGCAGCCTCTAGCGTCAGTCGCTAGTGTGCTTCTTGTGATCAGGGGAGTGAGGTTTACCTTCACAGCTCTCTCATGGGCTCCGTTACATGTCGCTCACACAAAGCTAAGCTATCATATGACTTCGGAAGACTTGGGACATGCAACACTAAGTTAGTACAGTGTAACTGCAGGCCTTGTTTATCTATTGCCTGAGCTGCCATGTTTCTTACATCCTCACCAAGTTTTACTTTATGTCTTATAATTGTTACTGCCCCAGCTGGAGGGGAGGAAGCTGATCCAAGACCAGCTGTTATAAGCGGATCCCGTCTCGATGTATGAGTGTGAGTTGGACCGCTTCTCCAGCACTCTGCGGGAGAGGGGGCGAGTAAGTGGACCCACAATTGTATTTTCTCTCTTGCCAGGGGGTCTCAATCTGGCAACCTGAGTGAGAGCTGTGTCTTCTGCCCAGCAGGGCGTTTATGGTGTTAGATTATAATTAATACAGGAATCTAATTCCACCTACTCTGTGTCAGAGTAAGATAATTATAGAGACGCTGATTGACGTCATCTGGCTCACTGTGGGCTGCAGAGAGAGAGAGGGTCAAATCTGTACTGTAGATGTGTGTGTGTGTGTGTGTGTGTGTGTGTGTGTGTGTGTGTGTGTGTGTGTGTGTGTGTGTGTGTGTGTGTGTGTGTGTGTGTGTGTGTGTGTGTGTGTGAGAGAAACAGGTGCAGGTAGAGAAGGAACAGAAAATATATAAATACTGAAACTCAACCCTTATACTAAACATGTGTGTATGCATGCATTCCTGCCAAGACTGTCACCCTAAAGCAGTGTTTGAATACCACATACAAGAGTTACAGCTTTGAGTACAGGAACCAGATATGAAGGACATTCTCTGGAGAAGGTGTCATGTGTTCTGGAAATTTCAGTATGTTTTATCATTTCATTAAAAAGGTTATTCCGAACATTCAAGAAATTAAAGAGGACCTATGCCCTTTTACAAAGTCTTGATATTGTTTTTTGTCTCTAATAGAATAGTTTGTCATGCATGAATGTTCAAAAACACCTTATTTTTCTCTCATTTGACATTGTTGACATAGTCTGTCAGTAATACTCAGGGGTGTGTTCCCCGTACGACGACGTAACTCGCTGCTTAACTACCGTAGTACGATGCATCTTTGAAGAAATCAACTAGCCAGTCACGACTGTTTCCCGAAACTGCGTATTGTCGTTCAACACGTTGGTTTTAAGGATGTCACGCAGGTGGTCGAGTAATAACTTGTTTTAATGAATCTGTTTGAGAACAAATTAATGCCAGATTTTTGGCTATAAATTACGGACATGGCATCTGAGGAATAATTCTCGTTTTTCTCAGGTATTTTGCTTTATTTCCAGATTCAATCATTGCTTTTTCAAACGTTACATGACAATGGCTTGTTCTTACGTAGTAGAGCACGTTTGCACATGCACACTCTTCGCAACCGCTTAAAATTTCTTGAAAAGCTAAAAGACGTAGATTACATTTTTATATATTCGAAATAAAGATATAGATGGTACTGAATGTCAGTTTGCTTATTTTGCACAAATCCACATGTCATGCCAACAAAAAAACTCTGCTTCTAACCACAGGTCGAGAGCTGTCGTTCCAACCACACAACTCTGAAAACTTGCGACAATAGTTGGCTAACGATGCACCCCTATTTAGTTCCTGTCTCTATGAAGCCCCTCCTTCCAAAAAGCACAGTGTGCTCTGATTGGCCCACTGGATCAATGTGTTGTGATTTGTCAACCGTATTTCAGAAATGTCACGCCCCTTACTAACTGCTTCAGATCCGTGGTGGACAAAACAGCCTCTCTTAGACATGGTGACGACACTCTACTCATGCAACATCATAAAACACGCATTATAATTAAAGAACAATATTAATACCAGGACATTTTTAACATGTTTTGTGCTAATGCTTTTAGATTCAGATTCAGATTCATTCTTTATTGTCCTCGGTAGAGGAAATTTGTTTTCACAGACTGCACCAGGAGCAACATTCAACACGCATAATATGCACATACCAAACAGAATACACATAATTTGTACACATAAATAGACATATTGCAAAATAATAAATTACGCATTCTGTGAATTCAACGCTCGTATAGCTGAAAGTACAAAACTGTAGCTGTCTGTATCCGCGGCCTGAGGGAAGAAGGGTGAAACATGAGTTGAGAGGGTGGCAGGGATTTTGTGTAATGGTGTTTGTTCTACAAATGGTAGCATTGTCAATGAGAGCCGACAAGTTGGGAGTGGGAAGACCAATTATTTTTGAGGAAGTGTTTCTATTAGTGAGAGAAAGCATAGTGAAATAGCAGATGGCACAATACAGGAGGATGGGTTTAATGATGCTACGGTACAAGAGAAGCAGGAGCTGTGGTTTGACTGAGAAAGTCCTACGTTTACATATGATAAATAGTCATGATGGTTTTACAATCAAATCGTTACAGGGTTGAATGTTACAGAGCTGGAGGTCAGTGCAAAAATGGATAGAAAGGTCTTAACTACCAAGTGTCATTAGTTACAGTCAATGTTATTGTGCTTTGGGTCAAGAATTTGTTCTCATAACAGGGTTGAACTATTGAAGAGATACTGATATAGTGGTAAAAAAAAACAAAAAACTTAAATATGCTGTCAGAAAAATCCAAACATTAGGGAGGGAATGAGGGAAATATCACTGTATTACAGGGTTGAAGAGAAAGAAACTCACAAAAAAAAACTTATATTGTGAAACTGACCAGCGTACAAATCTTTTTTTTTTTTTTTACTAAGTTGTAACAACATTATTATTGGAGTGTTTTACAAGAAAATACAATTTCAGTCTTTCTGATTTAAAAAAATCACGTTTAATTCAATGTGCTGCTGTTTCTTTTGTAATTATAAGTGAAATTTCCGAGTAAAAATTGTTTCAAAGTAAATTCTACACCAATTTCTTTCCAGTGTCATTTTATTTAACCAAATTTAGATACAACTCCATTTTTGTTTTTTAAATGTAATCAATTGAATTGTAAAAGCAATGAATAGGGGCTTATGAATTTGGTGGTATTCCAATGAAATCAAACTGGTCAAAAATAAAACTAATGGTTTGAGTGAATCTGATTGCATGCAGAGTTAAGTCTTTCAAACAATGTAGGTTCAATATCCTGTAGCACAAAAATGGCACAGTTTCTTGAGAGGCACTGGTGCAGGGGTCACATATGACATTAGGGGAAACGGGTACACAGGGCGATTCGGTCCTGGGCGATACTGTACGGTATACAGTCACAGACCCGTGTGTGTTTCAGTAAGTCAGGCGGCTCTCTAACCACTGGCATTACATCCAACACACAGATAGTGAGAGGGAGGCTTGTGGATCATGATATATGTTGCTTCTGTTAGTGTAAAGAACACACACACACACACATCAGCTTTCATTTCCTGAGCTGGGCTGAGTCCAGATGAAGCGCTGTCAAACTCTCTCTCTCTCTGATGGAGTGTTTTATTAAGTCACTGTCTGATATGTGCTCTGCACCGGCTCTACTGTGCAGGTCAGTATATTGTCCAGACAGTGATGTTACTGTAAGACTGATGTGCAGAATATTTCACTGTTATGGTCTTTTATTGTCATCCATTTGTTAAAGTGACTGCCCATGGGATAATGCATCTGTCTATATCTATCTAGACAGACCTCAAATATTGCTTGACTTACTTTCAAATATGAATTTGAAAATAGTTTTCAATAACTGACTTAAATGCATGAAAAAAATTGTAATTGTGTTAACAGTCTCTTTTCACAAATTATATCTTTAAATTATACTATTCCTTAATAAATTTCACAAAATTTTATTTATTTATTCTAAAAGGTTGCATTTTGTTTATTTGAGATAGATTAATTACACAATTTTACCACCTTAATAATGTCATGATGTACAGTAGTTTGTTTATAACTTAACTTACGTTTAGCTTTTTACTTCTGGTGATTGTATTTATGCTTCAAAATGTAAAGACTTGTGTTCATTTGTATATATTATCATGATGAACCAAACGTGTAAGAATTATAAACTTTTGAATCATAAACTTTTGACGCAGAGATTATTTTCTGCAAAAATTCAAAAGCCAATAGAAAAATCCTGTAGGGTTTCTGTCGAGGTGATGCTTATGGTTTTGCTTAGCAGTCATCACTGCAGCACTCTATTGGGGTGAAAATGTATATATATATATATATATATATATATATATATATATATATATATATATATATATATATATATTGTCATTTAGTTCAGTTTTAGAGTAAAATGTTGGGCCTGATATAGTAATGTATGTATAAGTATTATATAATTTCAGTTTTTTTAAGATTTCAAGAAGTGGTAATTATGGATGAGATGTATCAGATATACAGTAACTACAGTACAAAGCAGAGGATGAGATTAGAGTGTAACACGGTAAAATCAGGTATTTTCGTCATTTATTTTAGAGTATATTAACAAGGTATAAAGGTATTGTGAGAGAGACATGAATTAGTGTTGTTGATGATGATATGGTTGTGATAGATCATAATTGTGTATGGATGTCACGTTATATATGTGGACGATCATGTACTTGAGTGGTTTATATGGTGTGTGATGGTGAAAATGAGAATCAGCATCTGTGTTGTATATAGCCTGAGAAATGTCTTGGCTCAGCTCTTCGGTGTGATCTGTACACATGGGCATTGAGCTCGCTGTAGAGGAGAATGATGTCATGCGCTGATCGATGTCATGTCTCTCTCTCTCTCTCTCTCTGTCTTTTATGTGTAGTGTCCTTTGGTCAGTTCTCCAGAAAATTTCCGCCAATTCTGTATTTGATCTCTGAAGATGCATTTAATTACTACAATATACACTAAATAATTTAATGGTAAAGCACCTCACATATTCAGAGTAAAGAGAGGACGCAGATGCAGGTAATTCTCTGAGGACTGTTTTCAACCTTGATGATTCATGAATCAAGAGATTTAATTACTGTAAGATTCGCTTACAGGCTAATTTAAAGCTGAATATCAACAGCAAAAGCAAGTTTAATTATGAGCTCACACATATATCTGCCTCCACCGCTACAGGCTGGTTTTATACTCACTTAAGAGAGGCTTCAGAAAAATCCCAACAGCAAATAATAATTCTCAACATGTTTTTAATGCCTGCGGCTGTTGTATGATTTTTATATTAATGGCATGTTTGGGATTTAAATCTGTTAATCACAGAACATATTAAAATAAGCTAAGCCTAAGAAAATCACTGTAAAGTATTTGAAGGAATTACTGTAATTAAGTGTCATAAAATATGAAAACACCAGAGTGACAACGCAAACTATCCATAATTGTGTGTGTGTGTGTGTGTGTGTGTGTGTGTGTGTGTGTGTGTGTGTGTGTGTGTGTGTGTGTGTGTGTGTGTGTGTGTTATTTGAAGGATGTTTTTTTTTTGTTGTTTCTGTATAGCATCATCCAAGATACTTTTCCTTTCGGATTTACCCTGGAAACTGTATTGCTGATAAAAATGCTTGTGATCTTCCTCAGTTGCTTTTAATAAAAGTGTTTGACAGTTGATTAAATGCATATGTAAAACATCTCGGGTGGTGTAACTTATAATAATCACTGTGTAACTTGTAAAAGGACAACAAAACCAAAACAGGACAGACTAAAAAGTCCTGAACGGAGCCTCTTTTAAGCTACAGATGAAGTCCATTTGGCTGATTTGATCCTGTGGTGCTTTGATGTGTGTGTCCTGGTCTTCCTCGTTTGCTCCTCATAAGGACAAGCTAATTTCCTTTCATGTGCGAGACTGTAATCTGTCACATTCACACACACACACAAGCACACTGAGTGAGTTCTGATAGATGGCCTTTAAGCCCAGTGTCACAGACAAAGGCAAGGCACTGGGTGTGAGTTTGTGCGATTGTGTGTTTGAGTAGCCTATAACAATTTCATCCATAGTACTTGCTAAGGCAAACATCACTATTACTATTGCTCATATAAGGCCAAATTCCAGAAATTTCGTCATCAGAAGAGTGTGTGTACCAATGTGCATGTCTCAATTTGACATCATGTGTACTTGGTGGGTCCAACACTCACAGTAGGGCCTTGCTTTTACACTGTTAACATTTTTTTCTAAATTGTAAATAGAAGATTATTGAAGGACTTTTTTCAAGAACGTATTTGAGTCTTTCTACTTTAATTTTAGTCTGTGTTACTTGCAGTTACTTGCAATTATTTTAGAATTTGACTAGAAATATCCCCATTCCCTCCTAGTGTAACATATACTCAAAGAAGAAGATGGAAAATGCCATTAAAAACAACAGAAGATAAATGTGGAAACAATATGAATATGAAGGTACACTGCAGATCAAATGTCTTTTCAAGTCTCTTCTGCTCACCAAGGCTGCATTTATTTGATCAAACATACAGTAAAAACAGTAATACTGTGAAATATTATTACAATTTAAAGTGCCCCTATTATGCTATTTTAAAGGTTCATAGTTTTGTTTTGGAGTCTCCTACAATAGTTTTACATGCATTCAAGGTAAAAAAAATTTTTTAATTTTCTCATAATAGACATTGAACATCACCGCATTTCTCAGAGTCTGAAAACCGTTTGTTCGAAGATTCAAGCCTATCTAAACTCCTCCTTCCCGAGAGCCGATTCTGCTCTGATTGGTCAGATGACCCAGTCTGTTGTGATTATTCTACTCTCTTCTGATTGGTCAGATAGCTCAGTCTGTTGTGATTGGTCTACTCTGCTCTGATTGGTCAAATGGCTCAGTCTGTTGTGATTGGTCTACTCTGCTCTGATTGGTCAGATGACCCAGTCTGTTGTGATTATTCTACTCTCTTCTGATTGGTCAGATGGCTCAGTCTGTTGTGATTGGTCTACTCTGCTCTGATTGGTCAGATGGCTCAGTCTATTGTGATTGGTCTACTCTGCTCTGATTGGTCAGATGGCTCAGTCTGTTGTGATTGGTCTACTCTGCTCTGATTGGTCAGATGGCCAAGTCTGTTGTGATTGGTCTACTCTGCTCTGATTGGTCAAATCGCTCAGTCTTTTGTGATTGGTCTACTCTGCTCTGATTGGTCAAATGGCTCAGTCTGTTGTGATTGGTCTACTCAGCTCTGATTGGTCAGATGGCCAAGTCTGTTGTGATTGGTCTACTCTGCTCTGATTGGTCAGATGACCCAGTCTGTTGTGATTATTCTACTCTCTTCTGATTGGTCAGATGGCTCAGTCTGTTGTGATTGGTCTACTCTGCTCTGATTGGTCAAATGGCTCAGTCTGTTGTGATTGGTCTACTCTGCTCTGATTGGTCAGACGGCCAAGTGTGTTGTGATTGGTCTACTTTGCTCTGATTGGTCAAATGGCTCAGTCTGTTGTGATTTGTCTACTCTGCTCTGATTGGTCAGATGGCTCAGTCTGTTGTGATTGGTCTACTCTGCTCTGATTGGTCAAATGGCTCAGTCTGTTGTGATTGGTCTACTCTGCTCTGATTGGTCAAATGGCTCAGTCTGTTGTGATTTGTCTACTCTGCTCTGATTGGTCAGATGGCTCAGTCTGTTGTGATTGGTCTACTCTGCTCTGATTGGTCAGACGGCCAAGTCTGTTGTGATTGGTCTACTTTGCTCTGATTGGTCAAATGGCTCAGTCTGTTATGATTGGTCTACTCTGCTCTGATTGGTCAAATGGCTCAGTCTGTTGTGATTGGTCTACTCTGCTCTGATTGGTCAAATGGCTCAGTCTGTTGCGATTGGTCAACCGCTTTCGGTGCGTTTTGGAAACCAAACGTCCATTAGCATACCTGAATTTCAGCTCTTCCTCAACACTTGATACAGAAAACAGCGTCTTCTCGACATGAACAACAAGAATCAAACTCTTCCAGTCTCGGCTACAACTACAGTGTTTGAGGGTCAAAGTAGACGTTGTTCTCTGCCAAACAATGAAGGCCATAGGCTGACATTATGTTAATGTTTTTAAAATTTTACGTAGGTTTGTAACAGGAAGTGAGACTGATATCAGATCTGAGTCTCATTTTGTCAGTTCAGAATAACTTCTTTCTTTTAGGAAACACTAACTCTATTTATTGTCGAAACACACAACAATGCACAAATGCATGTAGAACAACAACTGAATGACTATGAACACCCACTCCTAATACACACACTCATACTGTCTCTCTCTCAGTGGTGGGCCTTGTGTTAACGACTGTTTCTCTTTCAGTAAGCCTGCCGCCCGCAGGCCCCTGAAACGCTTCATTATTCTCTTCTCTTCTGTTTCCTGTTATTGATACACTCTAGATTTCTCCGCTCCATTGATCTCATGCAGCTCTCAGATTAAACGAAACAACAGTGTGTGATGAGAACAAACCAAGAGCTGCCTGAGGACCTCACCGACTAAATCAACACGATCAAACCATCTATTCAAATCTATAAATAAAATGCTTGGGCTTGGGCAATAAGTTGATTTAGTGTACATCTGCCAATACTGGGAGGAAAGAAGCGACATGCCAATGGGACTGCAGACCATGCATATCTTCTGCATTCGGGCTGAATTCTGATGCGGTCATTGCCAGCCCATTTGGAGAGATGGCATCAACATTAGCCATTAGTTGTGCCCCATGGCAGGACAACAGAAGCACCATTTTCAGAACGAGCATCTCGCGGCCTCACGGCTCTGTTCCTTCATAATGAGGATTCAGAGGTTTAGGTTAATGAAGGCCTGGGCTGGCAAAACTGAAGCCCTAAAGCTCAGCACTGCTGTTTAAAAACCTGCTCACTTGATCAGAGAATTCTTTCGCAGAATATAATCACTATTCTTCTCGACCACAATGTCCTCTTGTTACACTTTTATTTTCCTCACACTTAGTCTTTGTGTGAGAAGCTACAGTAGCAATATTACCTGACAAAACTAGAGAGTTTATGTTATCAACTGCTGTCTACACTTCGCTCCTGTCCTGCCGAGTTTAGCTACAACCCTGATGAAAACTCAGCTGCAAGTTTATATGTCATAATTCTGAGGGATATAAACTCACAGTTGCAAGAAAAAAATCTGAATTGTGAGATTTAAACTCAGAATTGCGAGAATAAAGTCAGAATTATGACTTTATAACAAATGCACATTTATATCTCGCAATTCCACCTTTTTAAATTTATTTTTAGTTCTATCTTGCAGTTCTGAGAAAAAAAAAAGTCAGAATTGAAAGATTAAATGTTTATCAATTACCTTTTTTGTACTCTAAAAAGCCTGTTTTGTACTCACGACCGCACTAGCACGAAGTGGCTCACGACATAAATGACGTCATCGCGAGCCCCTATTTTGCACAGCATTTTTTTTAAACTTTGCGCGCGGCTCTGCTTCTGAAGATGCACGACTTCGAGGTGATTCTAGCCGAGTATGTCTGTATCTCCATCTTACCGGCACCCAGTTTAAGCTTGTCTGTAATTAATTGCTTACATTTACAAAATGAGCCTACAATAGCAAAACTAAGCCTTTACGTTTAAGATAAATGTTCATGAAACTAAATGAAAATGTTTAACAGATTGTTGTTTAATTTAGTTTTATACATGTTCTCGATATATTTTATTCTAATGTCACAAGTAATAATCTCAAGGTTTACTAGGTTTTACACGATTCTTCGGTTCTTTAGTAGCGTGGGTTTGGTGAAGTGTAATAAAAACAAACAATGGCTCGACAAACAAACATACTATCTTGACTATCTTCACAACTGCTCTATATAGTATGAATGTATGTAGTATGAATGTAATCTGGATGTACTATGTTGACATTAACATGTGACCCACTAGCATCAGTTGCGTCGGTTCAATGTCATCCATAACTCTTCTCCCGTGGCCTCATGGGACAGTAAAGTGACCATCATATGCACACTTCAGTATCTAGCCAGAAGTAATAGGTCATCCGGGGACTTTTTCTGTGCGTGAAGAATTTTTAGGATGACGAATACGAAAAAACGCATACGAAAATTTTGGAGTGTGCAAGGACCTTTACTCTGAGTCACCCGTCATTTCAAAAAACAGTACAATGGCAAACGCGTCAAGTATAAATGCCTCGTCCGTTTGGGGAAGAGCACATGTATAATTATCAGAGGCTCGTGGTGCGAAACCAGGCGAAAGTATAACACCACCTATTTCTAACGATTGGAATTTTATTTTGATCAAGCTCAATTGGATCGATTGAGATGTTTGATTTAATTAATCTGATTATAAACAGGTTATTTTGGTGTCTGTAAATGTAGCTAGTGTAGCATACTACATACTATTTATGTGTTTATCATGTCCAGCAAAATCACAGGTCCTGAAACAAACATTTTATGGGTGGGACTCGTCTTCCACAGGCCCGATGAGTCAGCTACAGCGCAGAGGACCTCATCAATGAGGAAGGCGAATGTTTCAGTTGTTCGCCCCGGTGTGGAGTAAGCACATTTTCTGTATGCATGTAATATCTGGATGATCTACTGCATTGCCAAAATGTGCGGTATAAAACAGAGCACATTGCATTGAATGCTGCGTACCACAATGCATTGCGCTAAACTTGACGAATGAACAGGAAGTAAGATCAACCAACATTTTTTCTGCTTGTGATCCTTCAGGGGGAAAAAAGAAGTGCATGTAATTCTATTGAACGTGCAATTGCAATGTACTTAAAATGTATATTTTAAACAAACCGTTCTCGTAGATAATTTCATATTATTGAAAGAAAAGGTAACTTAATTGTACTTAAAAAGAGTACTCTATCATGTTTCTTAACACATTTAGGCCTGGTTTCACAGACAGGGTTTAGATTAAGCCAGGATTAGAACTTAGTTCCATTAAGACATTTAAGTAGCTTTTATAAACCTGCCTTAAAAAAAAAACATTACTGGTGTGAATCTTGAGACAAAACAATGACACTGACAGATTTTAAGATATATTGCTTTCAGTTAAATCAGTTCAAACATGCAAACAATGCAAACATATTATATTTTAGTTACCGTAAATGCTAGTCAGTACATTCAGCTGTACACTTTAACCATATTTCAAAGACAATAGAAGTAATTATAAAATTACATATAACATTTTTTCTTAAGTCCTAATTACAGTTTTTTTTTTATTCGCTTTGGTACTATTTTCACAAGTAAGATGTACATTTTCAAAACTCTTAGTGCTGATATCACAACAGATCATCAAAAGTGCATTTTTTTCAAACATTTCATCATGTTTTCAATTGTGTTGGTACAATTCACAAAATCACAAAGTATCCTTTTCACAACACAAAATAAGTGTTTCATCTACATAAATGTTTCATTCACAGTAACTGCCTTTCATAAAGCTCTTACTATCAAACTTTTGATTTGCATCTCTTTTTGTTCAGTTTAATACATTTGTCTATTATTTAATCCAACTGATCTTAATGGTTAATCATTTGGTACACCTATAGATTTCTATAGATATTGATTCTATATACAGTTTCTATAGAACTTGTTTGCAATTTCAAATATGGATAACCAAATGTAATGAATTCTTTTTACATTAGTGATTTATAGATACTAACCACCACTGTGTTTAAAGTGTGTGTGTGTGAGAGAGATATGTGTGTGTGTGTGTGTGTGTGTGTGTGTGTGTGTGTGTGTGTGTGTGTGTGTGTGTGTGTGTGTGTGTGTGTGTGTGTGTGTGTGTGTGTGTGTGTGTGTGTGTGTGTGTGTGTGTGTGTGTGTGTGTGTGTGTGTGTGTGTGTGTGTGTGAGAGAGATACAGAGAAATTTGTGAAATTTGCAGAATAGAGTATAAGGGAGAGAAAACGGTCAGTGACTGTAAAACATTAGATTGATCAGAAATGCATCAGTAGAAGGGAGAGAGATGGCATAAAATACATCATTTTACATTACAGTATGTATGCCATGTGATTACCAGATTACCATGGTAGAGACTGACACATTACTGTAACTCAACCTTCATCTGTAAAGGTCCACTACAGTATAGATTCAGTCAAATGGTATAGAGTGAAATCATTTACTGTATTGCCAGCAAACTCTGTTCCAGCACAGATCCTCATGGCTTTGTCAGACTTCATCACAGCTTTTGATAACTCACTGCAGATACTATTACAAACATTATGGATTCAATTACATAGGTAGGTACATACATGGCAACTGTAGGCTAGCCTGTATTACTGTAATTATTTCAGCAACAAGGGTGATTTGAAACATGTGTCTTGCATTGTTTTCTGTTGAATGAACTGATTGTTAAAAGTACTAAATTGAAAAAAGATCATACGGTTGTGATTCTGTGATTAAACCAAACGTTATCATTACATATTACAATAATCTTGTGTTTGAAACAATGATTATGTGGACTGAAAAATGTATAACTGTAATGAAAGCATGGGATCATGTTTTGAAAGAATGACTAGCTGTGTTACAAGTGTGATCAGTTTGGATTTTTGTACTAAGAGTTTTGAAAATGTACACCTTATTTGTGAAAATAGTACCAAAGCGAATAAAAAAAACTGTAAGTCCAAAAAAGCCCTCTTCAACTATTTATTTTTTATTTCAAATTACATGCAATTAAGTGTCAGAAAATGGACATATGAATAAGACCATTAAAAAAGACAGGAGAGTTACCTCATACATAGCAATACAACCTGCAAACCTGCATAAATTATACAGTGTGTGTGTGTGTGTGTGTGTGTGTGTGTGTGTGTGTGTGTGTGTGTGTGTGTGTGTGTGCGTGCGTGCGTGCGTGCGTGCGTGCGTGTGTGTGTGTGCATGTGCATGTGCATGTGTGTGTGTGTGTGTTTGGCAGGAGGGGTATCTTATGCAAATAAGGCTGTTGGTTTTATCTTGTAAATTATGGGTTTGGTCTTCTTGTTTCCTTGCTTACATAAATCCCAGAGTGGTAAATCAATGCAGAGCACCAAACACAAAGCAGCGCAGAGGAGCTCATTTGAATTTTGTGTATGTGATAGTAATCAACATTTTTTGTTTTCATCTTGCGATGCTTTTATTGTATCTTGTTTGCATTTGCAAACAGTCAGAGAAATGCAAACTCATCACATACAGCTGTTTAGTGAAAACAGATTAATTCACAAATTCACACACTTCTGACATGTGCAGAAAACATGAAGCACAGAGAAACAGGGTGAGAGCTAGCTCTTTAGTATCGATACGTTTCGGTTGGCTGGAATTCCCAGCTGCAGCCAATCAAAACAAGCAAATCATTCTAGCCCCGAGCAGCTTTACATCACACATAAATCATGTGCTGCATCCCATAAAGCCCTGGCACTCACCTCAAAGCAGGGCCGGCCCATGGCAGGCGGAATAGGCAAATGCTAGGGGCGCCACTCAATAGGGGCGCCAAAATGAGTGAACGAGTGAATTTTTTTTTTTAGATTTTTTTTTACTAATACTATTTTAAAAACATTAATTCAAAATACTACAAAATAAATAAAAATAAAAAAACTCCACAAAAACTTAACTAAGTCCCCCGACTCCGGTCCGGCGCATCAATCTTCCCCGCCCAGCGAGTGCTTGAAGTGCGTCAGAAACAGAGCGCGCGCGATAAGTTTACTGTTGGTAATTTGTTGTGTAGCGTCGCCCCTCGCTGCATCCAATGTAGACAGCATTTCTTTCGTTTAAGGGCACTTGACACACTCAAGCACCCCGTAGAAACGGGCCTGGCAGCTCGCGCCAGGTCTAGACATGGTGAAAGTTACCTGATTGTGACGGATGGCCAAATTTACATGACATATTTTAGATTAGCATTATAGTCTGCAATAGATACAGTGCCAAACGGAAGAGAAGAGGATAAAAGGGGATAAAGACAGAGGTAATGTAATGAATGAACAGTTTATCTAATTGCATAGTAGTAAGATAATTTAATGGCAGTTATTTTTACCTTAAACTTTATGCTAACAGTTGTTCTGAGTTCTCCAGAGGCCCCAGACAGTGTGATTTGTAACAATCACGTCAGTTTTTTTAGACGCATTCACTATCACATTTATTAATTAATGTTTTACTCTACAGTTGTGCAGTTTTGAGGGGGATATATGGCATTTTTTTTATTTATTTGCCAAAATTATTAATGATATTTATATAGGCTACAGGTTTATTAAACGTAGCAACGTTTTATGTAAAATTAATTCATGGTGAAAACATGAAACGTGCCATAGTTTAGTGGAAGATTGCTGCCATCAACTGCAAAACAAACACTTTTGCTAGCCCTCAATGAATAGTTTGTGCATGAATGACATTTGGACGATGACATCACTGTTTTATCCAGAGCGGCTATATACTGAACAAAATTATAAACGCAACAAAACTGTAAAGCTGTAAATCTGCCTTGAAATAATCTATATTGTAAAAAGCGCTATAAAAATAAATGGGACTTGACTTGAATGCTAGATGTAATGCTCTTGCTATTTGTGTTTAGGCTGTAATGTGTATATATATATATACATATATAGGATAAATAATCATGAACACAATGACAGGGCGAAATGGGCTGTGATGCATGGGGCACCAGGTAAAATCTTGCCTAGGGCAGCAAATTGGCCCTGCCTCAAAGTTACAGTAAAACACATGGGTGCGCTTCACACGTTACCGGTGGGTTTGTGTACGAGGATTTCCCCTTGCTCCTGTGCTGAATACTGCATGTGTTTGAGAGAAAAGTGTAAGAAAGAGGTGATGGAAGGCTGTATTTAACTAGTTGTCAAGGTTTTTCTGGTTAGCATGACCCGGTTAACTACATTGTCTGGGTCTTAAAGCTTCTTTCTGCAATTAATAAAATTTATTCACAAAATTAAATAATTTAAATTAAATAATAATTAAATTAATTCACAATTTAACAATACATCATGTTAACTAAGCATTGCATATGAAGGATTATGGCTGGATATCAATTCCCTGCGGACATTACTTGATGATACAATCATCTTTACAATAAGCTTTTCTGTAAAACAGTAGTATTGCGGAAAGCGCTATACAAATAAACTTTAATTGAAATACGAAGTAATGCATTTTTCCTCTTCACTCATTATTTGTATGTGCCATATGTACACTCACCAGCCACTTTATTATGTGCTTGCTAACGCATGTATCTATTCAGCCATTCACATGCATGGCAGAAACTCAATGCATTAGACAAGACAAGTTCTTGAACTTCCAGAAGTTCAAACTGAGCGTCAGAATGGAGAAGAAAAGTGATTTAAGTGACTTTGAACATGCCATGGTCAAACGAGCTGGTCTGAGTGTTTCAGAAACTGCTGATCTACTGGGATTTTCACACACAACCTTCTCTAGGGTTTACAGAGAATTATCAGAAATAGAGGAAATATCCAGTGACTGTCGGTTCTGTGGGAGACAATGCCTTGTTGAGGTCAGAGGAGAATGACCAGACTCGTTCAGCTGATAGAAAGACAACAGTAACTCAAATGAGCACTCAATACAACTGAGATCTGCAGAAGAGCATCTCTGAACACTCAACACATCAAACCTTGAAGCAGAAGAACATCTCTGAACACACAACACATCAAACCGTGAAGCAGAAGAGCATCTCTGAACACACAACACACCAAACCTTGAAGCAGAAAAACATCTCTGAACAAACAACACATCAAACCTTGAAGCCGAAGAGCATCTCTGAACAAACAACACATCAAACCTTGAAGCAGAAGAGCATCTCTGAACACACAGCACACCAAACCTTGAAGCAGAAGAGCATCTCTGAACACACAACACATCAAACCTTGAAGCAGAAGAACATCTCTGAACACACAACACACCAAACCTTGAGGCAGAAGAGCATCTCTGAACATACAACACACCAAATCTTAAGCGGGAGAACATCTCTGAAAACACTTCACACCAAACCTTGAAGCAGAAGAGCATCTCTGAACACACAACACACCAAACCTTGAAGCAGAAGAGCATCTCTGAACACACAACACATCAAACCTTGAAGCAGAAGAACATCTCTGAACACACAACACACCAAACCTTGAAGCAGAAGAACATCTCTGAACACACAACACATCAAACCTTGAAGCAGAAGAACATCTCTGAACACACAACACATCAAACCTTGAAGCCGAAGAGCATCTCTGAACACACAACACATCAAACCTTGAAGCAGAAGAGCATCTCTGAACACACAACACACCAAACCTTGAAGCAGAAAAACATCTCTGAACACACAACACACCAAACCTGGAAGCAGAAGAGCATCTCTGAACACTCAACACATCAAACCTTGAAGCAGAAGAGCATCTCTGAACACACAACACATCAAACCTTGAAGCCGAAGAGCATGTCTGAACACGCAACACACCAAACCTTGAAGCAGAAGAACATCTCTGAACACACAACACATCAAACCTTGAAGCCGAAGAGCATCTCTGAACACACAACACATCAAACCTTGAAGCAGAAGAGCATCTCTGAACACACAACACATCAAACCTTGAAGCCGAAGAGCATCTCTGAACACACAACACACCAAACCTTGAAGCAGAAGAGCATCTCTGAACACACAACACACCAAACCTTGAAGCAGAAAAACATCTCTGAACACACAACACATCAAACCTTGAAGCCGAAGAGCATCTCTGAACACACAACACATCAAACCTTGAAGCAGAAGAGCATCTCTGAACACACAACACATCAAACCTTGAAGAGGAAGAGCTCCAGCAGCAGAAGACACACAACGGTGACTCTCCTTTCAGCTGAGAATAGCAAAAAGAGGCGACAATTCACACAAGCTCACCAAAACTGGACAATAGAAGAATGAAAAAGCATTGCCTGGTCTGATGAGTCTCAGTTTCTGCTGCAACATTCAGATGGTCAGGTCAGATTTTGGTGTAAGCACATGAAAGCATGGATCATCCAGTCTTGTATCAGCGGTTCAGGCGGCTGCTGGTGCTGTAATGGTGGGTTACATATTTTCTTGGCACACTTTGGGCCTATTAGTACCAATTGAGCTTTGTTTAAACCACAGTCTACATGAGTATTGTTGTTGACCATCTCCATCCCTTCTTGACCACAGTGTATCATCTTCTGATGGATCCAGCAGGATAACACACATGTCACAAATCTCAAATCATCTCTAACTGGTCTTGTGATCATGACAGCGAGTTCACTTAACTCAAACGGCCTCCAGTCACCAGATCTCAGTCAAGTATAGCAGATTGTGGATGTGGAGGAACGGGAGATTGATATCATGGATCATGTGCAACTTTGTGAAGATATTATGTCAATCTGGACCAGAATCTCTGAGGAATGTTTCCAGCACCTTGTTGAATGTGTGCCATGAAGATCTAAGGCAGTTCTGAAGACAAACGGGGGTCCAAAACGGTACTAGCAAGGTCTACCCAATAAAGTGGAGGTGAGTGTAAAAATAATATAGTAACACAGGAACACAAGGGTTAAAGGGTTGAATGTTTAATGAATGCAGCGAACATGGACCAAGTTCTTTATGATGGACTAATTGCCTGGAGCAATATCTTAGTAAATCTCTCTGTAATCTTGAATTATCCCACCACATCAGCATACAATCCATTCAAACAGGACGCCTCTCGCTCCAAACAACGAGCCACAGAAAATACACAGCCTTGATTAAACACAGCATACCACAGCATTAGACCGGAGTAACACGAACACATTACACACGCAACAAGCCCGCGTGTGAGGAGAGGACAGAGGTCAATGACTTCAGTCTGCTGCTACACACACGAGTATGTGCTTTACTTTTGTTTGGTTTTTCTGGATTCAGTCCAGTTGTATCAGATTTAAGTCATGCAATTAGTGTCGGAATAAAACAGTTCTGCATTTTGTTTTTCTTAGCTGAGCTGTATTAAATAGCTTGGAGGATTATCAAAGTGTTCTGTTATTAAAACATCGGCTTATAGCTGTGAATATTTGGCAGATGCTCTTCAAAATGAATACTGACTGAATAATATTTGTGCTGAAAGCATATCGGATCATCATGAACAACTGACAACAATTCAGCAAAAGACAAAGCAAATAACCTAAAACAGGCCGTATTTCTCTCCGGCGCCCCCTCAAACTGCAGAGAGTTTATGGAAGCTGCTCTTATCCAATTGTTAAGGTCTTTAATATAACATTCAATATCCTGGGTGAATTATTTTAATAGAATAAGTCATATTTCAGGTAGCCCGGCTTTCAGATGCTATCACAACCACACATTTGTCACCTGTCAAATTATTATCCACTGTCTGTCGCGTTCATTTGTCAAAAGGAAGCCGCTCGTAGACACCGACTATTTGAACCCAACGAAATCAGATTTGAATTTTGATTCAAATTTGGACTTCATATTTATGGTAATGTTAAGCTAATAAAACGCTGCAATTGTTATGGCCATTTATTTACAACTAAGAGTGTAGAAATGCTCGCATTTCTATAAATGGGTCTGGTCAGAAGGAAAGTAAGGCTGCTAACATACTGCATACTATGTAGTGTAGTGTATACGGTTTCACAAACTATTAAAAAAACAGTATGTGGAACAGCATGAAGATTGCACCAAAAAACTTTTCATGTGATTTTTTTCCCTTCATACTTTCAATGCAGATTTCAATCCATGCACCAAATTTGAATGATTTGGACTGACAGCCTGAACGTATCCTATTATTACAGTAAAAACAGATTTAAGTTATTTGGTATATTAAAGGTGCCATATGTTAAAATTGAGGTAAAAATATCCAAAAAATTAGCTACAGAAGAATGAGAAGAAATAAGTGCAATGATGTCATTAAAAAAATGACAAGTTATAGTGCTGCCGAGATATAAACCTGAATTAGCATGCTAAATTACTAGCCCCGGCCCGGCCGGTGTCTAATACCAGTTTTGGCCATGGGAGGCGGTATGCGGGCAACATACATAACCACCAGCCAAACTGCAACACACGAATAACTCGCACGGCTTGTATCTCTTTAATCTCTAAAAATCTCCAAATGCTCCACGTGAAACTGCGGTCTTACTATAGTGTAAATTGATTTGATTAATATGCGCGAGGGAGAGAGAGCAGGACCGCGCTCGTGTTGTTTGTAGACGTGAGAGTGCGCGCGCGCTCTCTCTCTGCTCGTAATGCGCCCTGTCAAGCGCAGCGGCAGCAGTCATTCTATTCTACATCCCTCACCGATCAAATTAGGCTTTGGCGGGACAAAGCGGACTATTTGACGGTTTTAGAAGATTAACAACCTGAAACTAAAAAAAAGACAAGAGTAGGCCAACTTTCTGGAGGTATACTGCCCCCATTTGGTATGGAATATGTGGAGTATGAATTGATTTTTTGATATAAGGCACCTTTAAACTTTTTTTTTTCAGTTAATGAAATTTCATAGATTTTTATTTATTTATTTATTTATTTATTTTTGTTATCTGAGAATTCCATTCATAAAGAAAAAGTGCATTTTGTGCACAGTATACACACATACGTCAAACAGTGCTAGTATGCCATTCCAAAATTACCTATAGACAGACCACACTGACCACATGGATTTTCACTTCAATCTTATTACATCTTATATTTTATGAATTGAAGTGTAAGTCGTGAAGCGTATTTCAGTAGCAGACATTATTCCTGGAGAATTTAACCTGGCAGGCTTCATAAAGCAAGCAGAACTTGGCCAAGCCCCAAAGAGACACACACAGAGAGAGAGAGAGAGTTACAGCAGGCATTTACCAGGTTTTTAACACTCTAATATTTCTGTGGTTCCCCCTGATCAATGTGGGAGAAAAGCATTTGTTATAACTCTACTTCGAGGGGTCCGGGTGAGTTACGGCGGACACATCATGCCCACATTAATCCCAGCGGTCTGATGGCTTTATGGAGCTCATTATCTGACCGACACTCAGACTGAGCGCTGTGTGCCACAAACTTTACAGCGCTGAGCAAACAGAGAGCCAGTGAGCGAAAGAAATACAGAAAAGGAGAAGAGAAATGTTGGGGCAGCTTCATCTTAGTGTTGGGCATGTGGACGCTGGATGGGAGTTATTGTTGGAAATAAGAGTGAGTGACTATTTTCAGAATAAACCACTTGCACATTGTGAAAATTACTGTTTTTAATCAGAAAAGTATTATGCAACAAATAGCATTTCAATTATGCTATAATACTGTCACATTCCTTGCATTAGTAAAAAAACAAAAACTTATTTTCTATTTTAAATGTATTATTTGTAAGAACGTGGGAACCAGGTATGCTTATTTTATACGCTTGATATTGACTAAGTTAACTAAAAAGTGTTTGATTTTAATTTCAACTAAGTTGTTTGATATAATATTTAATGTTTATATATATATATATATATATATATATATATATATATATATATATATATATATATATATTAAATGTATTAAATAGTAATGTCATCATTATAAATGTGAAATTACGAATATATTTAAATGTATGACATACACATTTCAGTAGAAATAACATTAAAGTATATGTTTTAGTGTACCATAAATGCTTGTCAGTATATTCAGCTGTAACCATATTTCAAAGACAATTTAATTATGAAATTAGGCATTAAGATGAAAAGACATCAGGTTATTCTATCTACAACACACACTTTGTGCACAGTATACATACTTACTGCAGAATAGTACAAGAAATACAGAAATACAGTGAAATGAATAACAAGACAGTGAGCTTAGTGCCAAAGTGGTTTGGACTGAACACACACAGTACCCGTGATATTATTTTTCACCCCCAATGGGAAGGAGGGTTGGGGTTACCAAACATGATGTGGATTTATACCAGCATGCGGATTTCACATCTTCTGAACATGCTGAATAATGATAACAAAGATGTTAGAGAGCTGGCCCGATCCTCCCTGTTCCTGGACCTACGGAGACGCAAGGTGGCGTTGGCCAGAGAGTCAGAGCCACACTTCCTTGGCTTTAAAAGAAAACCCAGCGGGAAACTTGAAACCCATTCTGCTGGCTTCGGTGTCTGGTCAGTCTGCAGTATCACAGGAGTATCACTGGTGTGGGTGCAGTCTGACTCTGAGACTGTGAGGGTCTCTGAGGACATCATTACTGACCCTCTGACCTCTGTCAGGGAAACGGTGGTCACAACCACACGCTAACATCCACAGGTGCCCGGCCAACTCTCCTGGACTTATGGTGCGTTCTATTATTTATCCGTGTCGGAGTTCCGACTAGGAATACAGACGTTGCCTAGCAACACGCACCAACACGCCCCCTTTCCTCGGATTTCCCAGCTTGGAAGTCGGACAACCGTGAATATTGAATGAAGCCTTGTTTCAAATGGGTGTTACTAACGTGGCTAGCGTTGCTAACAGAAGATAAACTAAAACGTGAAATATAGTGCAAATTTTAGAAGTTTAAATGGCTGTGTTTTGATAAGCGCCTGGTACTCGGCCAGTGCTACCATAGCAACAGCTTTCTGGGTGGCGTCCATGTTTTTTCTCTGACTCGGACACGCAAAACATACCAGAACGCTTGAAGTGTGGAAGTGACGTCATATCCGAGGCCCGAGTCGGTTCGTTGACAATAATAGAATGCAGGGTTACACCAACATCCTCAGAAACAACACTGGGCTGGACTGAAACTTCAGGGAAAAGGTGCGTGTCTCTCCTCTGCTGATCTCTCTGTTTCTCACTCATTTCTTAAGAATACTGCAATCAGTGAGGACATTGCTATTTTTACAGTAAAAGCCAGACTACAAGTTCTTCCAACCAGACTCAACCTTTCTATCTGGTTTCCTACAACTCAGGTAGCTCATTGTTTGCATAACACCACAGAACAGATCACTGAAACACAGCCACATATCTTGAATGGCTGCCATGCTTATAAAGGAATGAACATCGCACGCCACGACAGAATAGTGGACCTGAAGGACATATCAAGCCTTTTCTCATCTTCTGTAAAAATGTTCAAACATTCTTGTGTAAAACCATCCATGTTTCAGTATTGTAATAACTCTGAAACCTTTTCAAATCTGTCTGCTAATACACCAGATGTTGTTGTGATTAATGAGGAGATCAGTGAGGTGTTCGTTGTGGAGGTTGCATACCTTTGACTCTAGTATGGAGGAAGTTTTATGACTAAGATTATTAAATATAAACCACTCCTAAACATCATCTCAGAGTTAGGTTATCAGAGCCGACTGCTTGTGTTCATATTTGGCAGCTTAGGACACACACACAGGCTGGTTGTAAGAGGGCTAAACAGCTAGCAAAGAAGTGTGCTCTGTCTGCTATTATAGGCAGCCGTCATAACTGGCGGAGACGGTGTTACTTGTACCCATAACAACTGAGTGATGCTTAATATTGTGAAGATATTTGCCATTGTATGCCATTGGGCCATGATTATGTACATGTATTTGACTGCATCTACAGTATTTCTGTCCCTGTAGATCATTTCTTTTAAGTGGACTTAAATAGTTAAAATGTGTGTGTGTGTGTGTGTCTGTGTGTGTGTGTGTGTGTGTGTGTGTGTGTGTGTGTGTGTGTGTGTGTGTGTGTGTGTGTGTGTGTGTGTGTGTGTGTGTGTTTGCATGTGTAAGGCAATGATCAGGTCCCCGGACCCTCATGTGAGTCTGTTCATTATGAGTGTGTTAATGGGTTGCAGATGTGTGTGTTGTTGAGCTGTGTGTGTGTGTGTGTGTGGAGGCCCTCTGCAGGGTGAGTAGTGTCTAGTTGGGGAGGGGTAATTGTAAAGTGGGCGTGTCCGAATGGATCGAGTCCAGGCTCTGATTTGTGCATTTTCTCACTGGGGAGCAAAGATGCAGATTTACAAGCCTGCAGCACACTGAGCAAACGTATCTCTCTGCTCACACACACACACACACACACACACACACACACACACACACACACACACACACACACACACACACACACACACACAGGGCTAATGCCACACTGACATTCAAAGCTGTAATAGTGCTTACTTCCCCACTTCCAACTGGATACATTGTCTCCCCTGCATGCGTACTCACCAGTGTTATAATACTATGCTTTATGAAATTCAATTAGTAGTGAATAACTGTAGACTCTGCAGGTTTAGATTTACAATGGCCATCTTGACAGATTGATTGATTTGCAATTCAGTTGCACTTACAAAATGTCTGAATGCCATTAAATTAGATTACAAACATCAAAGCATGTGTCTGTATCTGGGCTCAAATACTGCAGGAACTTTTCACTCACTTCACTGTTTTTATCATTTTTGTTCAATGACTTTTAATCATCTGGCAGTGATTTTAGTGGATGTAAATAGTCCGTTCCTCTCAAGTTCACACAGGTTGACAGGTTAGCTGTCAGATCTACTGCTTATGCAACCTATTTTGTTTTGCCTGATTACCGTACTTTCTTGAAAGAAACAAACACTTTGTTTGTAATTTCGTTATCTACTGCAATGGTGTTAATTAGCATAACATTTTTTGAAAACGGTTTCAGATTTCAATATCTGAAATCACTGTCCTTGTTGGAACATTTATATTTTGAACTATTTTTTAAGGTTAACTTAATAACAGCTGATAAATTAAATAATTTAGTTCATGAATAACAGAAAATCTATTGAATTTAAAAATTCTTGTCAAGGCAACTACAGATTGTTTAGCATTTAGCAATGTGATGATACAAACCTTGTTTATTCACCTTTATGTTTGATTTTTAGTTTAATTTCAGTTTCTCCACTTCATTCTATGGGCATTATTTGCCTCTTAAAAATGGAGCCCAACATTTTACCCTGATAGGCAAATATTTAAAATGCATCTCTTGCAATGAAATGCACAAATCTTAAACATGGTCATGATCAACAAATGTCAATTCAGTAAAAATATGAACCATGTGACAGCTTTTTTTGAGTTACCACATTTTTTTAAGCTGCAATGTATTCTGGGAACTTTTATACTGATGACTCAATTTGGACAGTTAGGACAACAATGGCCAAGTTTTGAACAAAAAGCCTAATTGAGTATCTGTAAGGTCCACAAAACAACTTACAAACATGTTTAGAATATTGTCGTTCAGTTTGCACAAAATAATAAACTCACTCCTCACTCCAGTCGCTACTTTTTTACATTTGTTAGAATAACTTTTTGCAAGTTGCAGTGTATTACAAAGCTAAACAACAACAAACATATCTAAATATTTAAAGGTATAAAACAGCTCAAATAATAAGTAAACAATAAAATTATCAGGACAATTGTGAAATCTAATTCAGATGCCAGCCCTGAATGACATCTTCCTCTGCTTGATGCCTGCAGCCCTTCGTCTTCATCGGTGACGCCTCGCTGTGACGTGAAGCCTCAGGTCGAGCAACCACCAGCCTCGCCCGAGCGAGAGGATCCTGTGGCTCCGCCTCCAGCCTCTGATCCCTTCGCTTCACCTCGGCCCGTCGACCTGTCGGCTTCGATTGGCTCCTCCCACCCTCGAGTTGTTTCCTGTTGTTTCCTGTAGCTCCACCAGAGACCTTCGTCCCTCTGGCTCCACCGGGTTCCCTCGTCCCACCGGCTCCTCGGCTCCACCAGAGACCCTCGGCTCCACCGGGTTTCCTCGTCCCACCGGTTCCTCGGCTCCACCAGGTTCCCTCGTCCCACCGGCTCCTCGGCTCCACCAGAGACCCTCGCCCCTCCGGCTCCACGGGGTACCCTCATCCCTCTGGCTCCACCGGGTTCTCTCATCCCTCTGGCTCCACCGGGTTCCCTCGTCCCACCGGCTCCTCGGCTCCACCAGAGACCCTCGTCGCACCAGCTCCTTTGGCTCCACCAGAGACCCTCACCCCTCCGGCTCCACCAAAGACCCGCGTCACACCGGCTCCTCGGCTCCACCAGAGACCCTTGCCCCTCCGGCTCCACGGGGTTCCCTCATCCCACCGGCTCCTCGGCTCCACCAGAGACCCTCGTCACACCAGCTCCTCGGCTCCACCAGAGATCATTGCCCCTTCAGCTCCACGGGGTTCCTTCGTCCCACCGGCTCCTCGGCTCCACCAGAGACCCTTGCCCCTCCGGCTCCATGGGGTTCCCTCGTCCCACCGGCTCCTCAGCTCTACCAGAGACCCTCGTCACACCAGCTCCTCGGCTCCACTGGGTTCCCTCGTCCCACCGGCTCCTCGGCTCCACCAGAGACCTTCGTCACACCTACTCCTCGGCTCCTCGGCTCCACCGGGTTCCCTCATCCCACCTGCTCTACGGCTCCACCAGAGACCCTTGCCCCTCCGGCTCCACGGGGTTCCCTCGTCCCTCTGGCTCCTCGGCTCCACCAGAGACCCTCGCCCCTCCGGCTCCACGGGGTTCCCTCGTCCCACCGGCTCCTCGGCTCCACGGGGTTCCCTCGCCCCTCCAGCTCCACCAGGTTCCCTCGTATCTTTATATGTAATTTCACAATTTTATTGTCTTGAAATATGGTTAAAGTGTACTGATGAATGTGCTGACAGGTCATTTGTTTTGAAACTTGTATGTCATGAATTTAAATAGATTTGTATTTACACACATTACAATTTAGTAAGCCATTTAAAATACATTAACTTAAATATAATCAAATAACACACTACAGGTAAAATGATAACCAAGTGCTTTACATGTGCTGTAATGTTAGTCGACACATTAGAATAATTATTTAAAGCACGGTAAAAAATTACTAAAATATATAATGCAGAAAATGCATTATTTGCATTTATAAGTGCTTAAAATACACTTGCAAAAACTCTTAATTTGACATTATGCTCCTTAAATTAGACTTTTTAAAGACTTGTTAAGAAACTTGAAAGTGTACTCTGTTCAAATGGCTTTTCCCCCCATTAACCCTCTGGGGTCCAGAAACGCGCTGCGCGTTTTGCTCGATTTTTTTCACATAGCAGGAAAATAGACTTAAAATACTCTGTAATTTTTGGTCATTCAGACTTAAGAAATATAAAAAAATAAACTGTTGAATGTCTATTTTTTTATGTGTCCACTTACAATCGAAATAAAACATTGTGCTTTTGTAAAATAAAGAAAATAAACAGGGTGTGCTTTCTGTCTCTCCATCTCCGTTAACCTTTTTTCTGGAGCACGTCTCTAAACTTAAACAAAACTCAGCGAATACTATTCACCCAAGCATGAGCAATATATCTTTATAATCATTTAAGTTTGTACTTTTAAAATATCTAATTCAAAACTAAAATAAATATTCTCTGTTTATGTAATCTATAAAAAAAAGAGAGAGGTGTCAGCCGATCTCATTATCGTTCTCTCAGCTCATTATTCTGCTAATGTGACACGCCCATGGAGAGCGCGCGGTATTCAAACGCAAACGATCTAAGGCAAGCCATTCAAACATGCCAACGCCCACCAGCTGGTTTATAAAACACATAATGTTTAATAAAAACTTGTACTTTACCTCGTCTTGCTACCTGAGAGGAATAGTACTATCTAATAACCCTGGAAAATGTACCAGAAGTGCTGGTAGTTTCATTTAGAAGAGCAACGGATCCATCTGATGTAGTAAGTCATTTATTCTTAAGTGCTTTGTTCTAATCGCGATATTGAATAGTGTCTGTACACCGCAAAAAGACTGTTTAAATATGAATTGCGTGTCTGTGTGTAGGCTAAATGATGAATGAACGGCACAGGCTTGCGCGCGCTGTTTACTACAGTTATACAGCACGTATCTGTGCCGTTCATTCACTCTCGCACCTACATTAGTAAACGTTATTTTTACATGAACACATTCAAACTATATTGCTCTAGCCTACTAAGATGAGTAAAAATAGACTGAAATATGTTGAAATAAAATGTCTGTATAAGCAACAAACTGCAAATTAACATGTATATGCTAATATATCATACACAATATGTTATAGACTAAATATGAATGTTTAGACAAGATTTTGTGATTAGTTTTGGATAGATTATAAAGTTTTGAAAGACTACTGTCACATTAAATAGTTAAGCTTTTGTTCACCAATTTCTGCTCATATGTTCAATATACTATGGTATGATGTGTTGTCAAAAATAAAGTAGGTATATTGAATTATCAACTAAGATGTTATTATAGTGTTTGTTCCAATATTCAAACTAATGAATCCTTACCTTTTTTAATACGGATGATAAAATGTATACTTTTTACAAAGAAAGAATACACTTGAAATATTGTTAAAATTGTAATTGTTGTTGTAATTGTAACCTATTTCTAATTGGTTACAATTTCTAATTGTAAAATATGTATATATAGATAATTTATTTTGTCCTTGCATTCTTTGGGACCCTGTGACACACCTGTGTGAAAGGGCTAATTAATATGCAACTCATTATGTATGTGGCACATTATCCGGCCTTTGTCGTCTCAGGTGTGAACACGCCTCCACGCATATTGCCTTTCCAAACAAAAGGTGTCTTATAAAATTTAAATCAATGTATTGTTTTGTGTAAATGATTAGGCAGGATGATTTTCAGATCATTTTGAAGCAAAAACTCTAGGCAACAACGCCCATTAGTCAAAAGTCTTGTGGACACATATTTAGTATGTTTTGTGGCCTTATTTCAGACACTTTAAGTTTTAGTTTTTTCAATAACCATGCATAAACAATATTCTCTCAAAAATGCAAACATGTACATACATTTTGCTCACATATTATGGTAGCCCTGTTTGTGCTAAATAGAGTGTAATTACACCTTTGCCATTAACATGTTTATAAGCAACTGAAAAAAAGCACAAATGTCAGGGCATGTCAAAACATCTCAAGGACCCCAAAAACACCTTGGACCCCAGAGGGTTAAAATTACTGTATATCATAAATTATATTTGAAGTGCAAATTCAATACTGTTAAGTGCACTTCTTTGTCACAAGGGGTTCCTGCTGTATCATGCTGAGCACACACTAACTCAGAACAGGTTTCCTGTCTCGTAAGCGTTTGTGTCAAAGAGCCTCTCTGCTCTGTGACCTCACTTCCTCCCACATACACTCACAATCTCTGCAGTAGATAATCCATCTCATTACACTAAATGAAATTCATCCATAAGGTTGAGAGACATGCAGTAATAGTGTTATTGCTCTAAATTGTTAAAAGTAAAAAATGTGTATGTGCGATCACGTCCTCTGCGCTGGGCAATCTTCAGTCATCCGCTCTCTTTAGAGGCAGAGCCCTGCCGAGAGGCATTAAAGAGATAAATTGGTGACTTCCCTTCGGTGACAGAGTCCTCATGTGTCTTTGCTTGCATCCATTGATCAGAGTTTATTGTATTTGTGTTGTTGGATTATTAGGCTACACTGATACATACAAATTTAAGAGGAAATGCAACAAAGCCAAAAAGGAAACAATTATTGGCCATCGATGTGTCTGCATTTGTATGTTCTCTGACAGCACATATATTCTCCTATGAGATTTGGTTATTAAAATTAAAATGTTGCATTAGTACTATGAGTTGCAGATTGAATTGAAACTGCCATGATTCTGTAGCTTCAGCTCTGATGTTGAGGTTTAATCATGGCTGAAGGTGGATGTTTGAGACATGTATCTGGTGTATGGCTCATTTGTTGCTCATGGATCATGTCTAAGACAGCTCTGGGTCATAGAGAAGATTACAGGTGCACCTGTGTGATGAGTTCCCAAAGTTTCAGCATCCTTACCTGACTGACCTTAAAAACACAGCTGTTGCGATCTGCAGACACACACATGGATCCTCTACAGGTTTCACCTACATCTACACCCTTGTTGTTCCAGACCACTATGACTTTCTTTCTTCTGTGGAACAACAAAGGTCAATGAATGTTTGAAGGGTAAAGAATGTCCTGGCCACTAATTTTTTAATGATTAGAAATGGATGAGGAAGCACAGAGAATCAAAGTGGCCTGAAGTGCGCTTAATTGTATTCCACTTAAAGTAACACTATGTAGTTTTTCAACCTTCATAATATATTTCCAAGACCCTTGAGATGGTACATCGACTTACAATAGGTTGAATGACACGTCTGCCGTAGCCTGACGTGGTCTGTATCGCTTTTACTGGCACTATGTAACTTCGGGTTTCGGGTAGTAACCGGAGCACAAAAAGAACTACAAAATTCGACTGCTTTACGGCATACATAGTTTTTCTTCGTTGGTGATGTCTTTCATAAAATCATGCATCATACTCTACCTTGTCTGTGGCCATTGTTGATTCCAAAGCCGGTGCTGGATAAACAGAGAGCGTGCGCGTGCGACAGTAGGCTGCGGTAGGCTAAATTATTTACGACAGCGGTAATGGACAATTCCGCTTCCAACCTGTAGGGCGACCGCAGAGGAAAAGTTCATTGGTGTTGCTTTAATTGTGTTGAGTGTACACTTATAATCTTTTACATCTTAAAAGTATACCGCTGTAAAAAAAAAGAAAAAAAATTGCATTTAATTGTATTTAATGTTAACTTGTAACTGTAAATAATGTAATATTAATGCATACTCAAAAATAGTACACTTTCATGACTATGTTTCTTAAGTACATTTTTAAAAAGGACACTGTAATAATGTCTAAAAGTTTAACTTTAAAGTAATTTTAAATCATTGTTTAATTATCTTTAATTCAAGTGAATACAATATTTTTATAAAAAGAAATTCTAAAATTCTTTATAAAAGTCAATATTATGAAATTACATATAAAGATGTACAGTAAAGTCCTACTTAAGTGGGTCAAAAACACTAAAGTTCAACTAATTGCATTTAATACATTTTGTTATTATATTACACTATAATACATTTTGGTTATACTTTTATTTTAAGTAATGAGTAATATTAACTACACTTGTTATAGGGTTAGGGTTAGGAGTAGATTATGCACAGTTTATAGTAGTTACTACAGTAACTAAATGTAACGTGTAACAAGGACATTGTAAAATAAAGTGTTACCTACATTTTCATTTAATTGCAATTAACATGCAGTTACGTGTCTTAATCATTACATTCAGTTCAAAGTATGATAAAGTGTACTTTTTCATAAGGGCTGCTTTGCTGATAGTGTGTGAAATATCCAACCAAATCAAATTCTTGTTTCTATATTAAATTATAGTGG
The DNA here is from genome assembly GCA_026230005.1 of Gila orcuttii. Lineage (NCBI taxonomy): Eukaryota > Metazoa > Chordata > Actinopteri > Cypriniformes > Leuciscidae > Gila > Gila orcuttii. The sequence goes on along the minus strand of JAPDVR010000007.1, from coordinate 11,500,207 downwards.
ACAAAATGAACATTTAGCACATATACACACTGAAAATACAACCTTCTATTTCAGGAAAAATAGACAAAATAAAAATATTTTTGACTCATCATGCACTCAGAGGTGTACAAATACATAAACAGCTGCAGAAATAAAACATGTCATACTGTCTCCTATGAAGCTTTGAAAGAAAGTTGTGTCTGAATGAAACCCGGCGTTTATAGAGACATTAAACTAGATTGGTCTGGATTCTAATTAATGTCAGTAGAAGCAATATGCAATGCAATATGCATAAAGAATCTGAATGATTAAAATGAGACTATTGCGACTGGTACTGGCTATATTTTTATAATGAAAGGTGCTCAGGGCTGGTTTGATTGTGATCAAATTAATTGCATTGGGTTTATAATTATTGGGTCATTCATTTAAAGGTTTCTTCCACAAAAAGATCAATATTATCTGGAATCTGGAGCCATTAAATGTTTGAGCTCGAGGTGGGGTTTCGATTCCAAACGCACTTCCATTGTGGAGAGCTGCCAAATATCCCTGTGGAAAGAAGCCACACAAACACACACACAGGAAGTGACCCAGACATCCTCAATTTCCCTGTCCGAGTGCTTCTTCGTAGACATACAGTGTTGTACATGTAGAGAGGCATTTACACAACGCACAAACTATCTGTTCCCCCCAAAACGCACACAAACACACACAAACACACACATATTCACACACACACAAACACACACAGATTCACACACACACAAACACACACACACACACACACACACACACACACACACACACACAAATTCACACAAATTCACACACACACACACACACACACAAACACACATACAAACAAACAAACAAACACCCACACACACACACACACACACACACACTCACATACGCAAACACACACACACACACACACAAACACACATACAAACAAACAAACAAACACCCACACACACACTCACATACGCAAACACACACACACACACACACACACGCACTCACACACACTCACACGCACACACACACACACACACACACACACACACAAACACACATACAAACAAACAAACACCCACACACACACACACACACTCACATACGCAAACAAAAACACACACAAACACACTCACACACACACACACGCACACGCACACACACACACGCACACACACACACTCACTCACACACACTCACACGCACACACACACACACACACACACACAAACACACATACAAACAAACAAACACACACCCACACACACACACACACACACACACACTCACATACGCAAACAAACACACACACACACACACACACACTCACACACACACACACGCACACGCACACACACACACGCACACACACGCACACACACACACACACACACACACACACACACACACACACACACACTGCTGTTCCTGCATAGAGGTGATTTGCTCTCCTGAGATCCAGCCATGCCATTTGCAGTACATAAATTTGATCCTACTGGCTAGTAAAGGTTGTCCTTTGTTCTGCCTTCAGCAGGGAATTGCTGTAAGCACTTATCACTGATCAATGCACACACACATGCACAGAAAGTCATATAGTCTGGATCTGATTTATTCATCAAATTGAAAGTATGATACTGACTATGCATATTATTGTAAAAAAAAAAAAAATCATTTAAAAAAACGGTGTATTTACAGTATATTCATATTCTGCTGGCCACATTATACTACTTTGTGTCTACATTACAGTATATATATATATATATATATATATATATATATATATATATATATATATATATATATATATATATGTGTATACGCGCAAAGATGCATTCATTTGATAAAAGTGACATTTGTGATGTTACAAAATGTTTCAAATAAATACTGTTCTTTTGAACTTTCTATTCATCAAAAAATCTTGAAAAAAAAACACAAAACAAAAATATTAAGCAGCACAACTGTTTACACCATTGAAAATGATAGGAAATGTTTTAATTAAAGCTCCAGTAGGTAGCTTTTGTAAACAAATATTTGTTAAAACTGTCATTATGTCCTCACAGTAGAATATGAGACAGATAATCTGTGGAAAAAATCGAGCTCCTCTGGCTCCTCCCTGTGGTCCTATTGCCATTTGCAGAAATACACCGCTCCCGGTCAGAAACAACCAATCAGAGCCAGGAGGAATGTCTTAGCAGTGTCAATCACGCTCGTGTACGCGCTGATCACCCCTCTCTTGCACAGCGCGAGCGCGTACCGTCGTTCGTGACTCTCCTGTTCGAACGCGTTCATCCAAATGAACGAATCTTTTTTCGAGTCATTTCGTTCATTCAACGAACGAAATGATTCGAAAAAGATTTGTTCATTTTGATGAACGAGTTCAAACAGGAGAGTCACGAACGTGCATCACAGAACAGAGCAAGGCGAGCATTTGTGCTTATAAAACTTAAAGTTTTTTATTTATTTTTGAAATGACCGATCGTTTCGCTAGATAAGACCCTTATTCATCGTCTGGTATCGTTTAAAGCCCTTTGAAGCTGCACTGAAACTGTCATTTGGTCCTTGAAACGTTTGTGTCCTATTGAAGTCCATTATATGGAGAAAAAGCCTGGAATGTTTTCATCAAAAACCTTAACCCCTTAACTGTCACCCCCCCTTTTTTCGCATAGACATAAAAATCATTATCCAAACTTAAATGGTTGTAATTCAAGAATGCTTTGGAATATAGACCTATGGTTGGTCTTGTTTTTTTCCAGACATTTTCCAGATTATTGTAGAAGTGTAGAAATGATTAAAAATGAAACAGAAAAAAAGTTATATAAGTTTAAGTTTATGAAATTATTTAATGTAAAAATATAATTATTAATATTTTATGAAAACAAACTGAGGTTTCTACCAATCTTTCATAATTTTTAATGTTTATTGCTATTTCAAAATAAAAGCCTAAACACGCCTAATGAATATGAAATATTCTTGTTGCAAATTGATAAATTACTGCTCATCTGTAATTTATTTTAGAAAACAGCCACCATATATGAAAACTAGAGATTTTAAGCTTTCAAATGATATATAGTTTGTCAATATTACTTTAGGTTTTTACTAAGATATTATTGTTTTAAATATATAGTGACAAACGTCCCACCTGTGGGACGGTGACACTTCAGGGGTTAATTTCTTTTCGACTGAAGAAAGAAAGACATGGACATCTTGGATGACATGGGGGTGAGTAAATTATCAGCAAAAGTTTTTTTTAAAAGTGAACTAATCCTTTAACGTTATCTTACTAGCTATTTATAACTTATAGAAAGAGTGCAACGTTATAAAGTTACATGTATTGCAAAATACATAATGATTTGAGGACCAAGTTTGTAGTCAAAGTATGGGCAGGCCATAGTCAATGTAAAGCATATCGTTGATGTTTCGTCCCTATTAGTGAATGTTCCATAACTGTATATAATCTGCCGTCATCGGTGGTCCTGTTTACTAGTCTGCGCGTTCACGGCAGGCTCCGCTGTGGGGGAGGAGCTGTGGAGGGAGGGCTGTAGCGCAGCAGAGAGCAAGGGGGTTGGACCTGGAAGTTGTGCTTGTTCAAATTTTCAGGCTAAGTCAACATTTTCTCAAAACTCCCTACTGCAACTTTAATTACAGAAATAAATTACATTAAATAATCTATTTTAAAAATACAGTTTTTAATTGTAATAATATTTCACAATATATCTGTTTTTCTGTATTTTGGATCAAATAAATTCAGCCTGTATTTTTGATATGAATAAATTGACCATCTCCAAACTTTTAAACAGTGTATATTTTAATAAATAATACGTTTACAAATGTTTGTACTATTATATTGCCACATATAGCGTAAAAAGTTAAATTAAATTGAGTAAATGAAATTTAAATTCTCCAAGTAACACGAAGCAACCAATAGTCTTCTGTAACTCTATTGCATTGGCTGTATGAACTCGTTTTGGAGCAGCTGGAGTTTGTTTATTAAGCGTACAGTCAAAGGGAACACTAATCAAGAACATTGGTAAAAAACAAAAGTATTTACACTATTGCCCCACAATGAAGCACAATATGTTTGTTTGTTTTTTCCAACGTTAATTTCTTTTGCCAAAATTGATTTTACATTCAATAAACACATTCATTTTTCAGGGAATTAATTTTTCAGGGAATGGTTGCAGTTGGATCTGCTGTATGCTTACAGTAAGATTAAAATATTAATAAGATTCAGATCTAAGTGTGAATTACCATATTATTACACAAATGTATTCTTTTGGGAAGACGCTTCATTCAAGGTGACATTGCGATGCGCACATTAGGCTATGGCACTATGCAGAATACGACTTTATGAGATTCATTCAACCTGCCGTTTATCAGACGGCTTAAATAAACAGGAGCGTTCAAGCGGGACAGGCGCTCGACGTGTCAACAGAAAGCGGGTCTCCTCTTTGCATATTTCCACATGCCTCTCGGCTTCCACAGGAGATGATATTTACATAAGTAGCTGCTTACTTTTGTCCGCTGACCTCTGAGAGGTTATTTATGACCCGAAGCTCATCTTTTAATTCAAGATCTGTATTTTTGGTGATTTGAGAGCACTGACATGCTAATGCACTGCTTTAGCTCCTGGCTATTTTTCACTGCGACGTTGAATATTCAAAAGATGTGCTTAAGAAAAGAGAGAGTGCGATAGAGTCGGGGTACGAGAGGAGGGGGTGGAGAGAGTTAACATTAATTAATATTCCACGCAGTAAAAATGAAAGCGAGACCAAGGCTAATTTTATGGGACAATTAATCATGGCTCTCAGTAATTACACCCGGGAGTTTACAAATGATTTTTTAGGGGCCGATAGAAGAAGAAAGAGAGATAATACACAGCCATCAGACGCTGCGAACTCCCCCAAACTCACCAATTAAAGGTGTCTGCAGCTGCTGCAATTGTGCGTCGAGGGAAAGGCAATGAGAGGCAGGGAGAATGAAGATGACAGGGTTTAAAAAACACCTGAGGGTGCTGTGCAATGGAGGAAAGGCAGGCTAGAGCAGGTCCGGGCCCGTCCAGGTGCACGCTGGGTAAAAATAACAGGCCTCACAACACAGCACTGCTTCAATGGGGACGTGTCACATGACAATGCAGGCATCTAGAGCAGCCCTGCTTCCTGCTGCAGTGGCACAACACACACACACACACAGCTGACACAAACCCGGTCCCGTTGAGGTCCCAGTCTCACATATGAGAACTGGAGAAAAATAGCATTGTTCAGGGTTAGTCTAGACAGGAGGATTTGATAATCCTTCCAAAGAAACTTTAGTGTTAGAGACCTTATTGTAAAGAGAAAATAATTAGGGAACTTAATGTGCTGTTTTACACCAAAATAGCTAATACCTTAACTTAACAACTACCTTACTAACTATTAATAAGCAGTAATTGATACAAAAATTGTTAGTAAGATGCATCGTTGAAGAAATCAACTAGCAAGTCACGACTGTTTCCCAAAACCGTATTGTCTCAAATTTGTCGTTCGACCATGTTGGTTATTAATATCTTGTAGGTGGTGGAGAAATAACTACTTTTAATGAATCCGTTTGAGATTTTTTGCTGTAAATTACGGACATGGCATCTGAGGAATAATTCTCATTTTTCTCAGTTATTTCGCTTTATTTCCAGATTCAATAATAGGCTCGTTCTTACATACTAGAGTACGTTCACAAATGCACACTCTCCAAAAACGGTGCTTTAAATCTCTTGACACACTAAAAGACAAAAATGACATTTGTATATATTCGAAATAAAAGATATAGATTTTACTGCTTGCTTATTTTTCTCATGTCATTCAAACAAGAAAGTCTGCTTGTTACCACAGATCGAGAGCTGTCGTTCCAACCACACAACTTCCCGATGCTGTTTGCAAATGTTCGTTGGAAATGATAGCTTTTAGTGAATGTTCTACCAGGAAAATAATCTAATGCCACGTCTAATGCCTGGCCAATCAATGCTTGACACTTGGGATATATAGACACTGAACTCTCCGTTTTACTTTCGCAGGTGATGATGCTGACGTTCCCCACCACCACCAGACTGATCCCTGTCCATCCATCACCATCCCGGCCTTCATCTTCAGGCAGGATCAGCCGAATATGCATCCCCCAGGATCTGGACTAATGACAGGACTTACGCCAAAGAACTTTTCTATACATCTAGACATGAATCATTGTAGCTCACTATCATCTGTTAATACTTTATGGAATAAATACCATGTAAAATTGGTAACACTTTAGTTTAGGGTCCAATTCTTACTATTTACCATATTCTACATCCCTTAATCCTGGCCAATACCTAAACTTAACAACTACCTTAATAACTATTAATGAGGAAAAGTCATAGTTAATAGTTAGTTTGTAGTGAAAAGTGAACCCTAATCTAAAGTGTGACCTAAACATTCACCTGTCCTCTGAGTCTTTCTGGTAGAACTGTGGTTTCGGCAAACGCAGACTCGTTGAACTATGCCGATAATGACAGAACTTGCAACCATAGTTGGCAAACGATGCTTTCGGGAAACACACCCCTGATTGGCTGTCTTTAAGCAAGTCTTTTTTACCTGGAAGCAGGCTTTCAATGTGTGGGCCAGTGCATTGAAACATATACAGTATACTTGCATAAAGTATGTTTTGAAGACATTGATTCAGAACTCTCTTTTTTCTCTCCCCAAAGCTTTTCAAATATGTCAATATTTAGAGAGCTGCAGATCAGTTTTCATCACCCTGGTTCCCTCGACAGAAATGCAATAGTATTTTTTCATTGGCTTTTGGATTATTGCAGAAAATTAGCTATTTGACCAACAATTCTTACAAGTTTTGTTCTTCATAATAATCTCATAACACAACTTTTTGGATTTTTAAAGTAAAAATACAATCAGCAGAAGTAAAACTCTACATGTAGCCTATAAACGAACTATACCATGGTCCCACTTCAGCGTCACCACCATATTTATTCTTTATTTAAATCTTTATTTAAAACTTACGTGTTGGGAAATGTTGAGTTAGAATATTTTGCAAGAGCGTGATTACAATCAATGAGGCTGTGAAAGTGGACTAGTGAGTTAGTGAGGATACTTTTTTAGACAACCGCCTTTTCAAGACAAGTAGAAATCACAACAGGGTATTACTGATGTGATTTATGCCATAGAATAAAATGTGAAAATATACTGTGCTTGTGTGAACCTCAGACCTTATTTCAGGCTTCAAAAACCCATAAAAAAAAAACTTGACTCTTGAAAACATTGACTTCAGGATGATGGGACTCGTTTCTGAGTTTATGCCTACAAATATACATGATCCCTGCTGTAGTCTATGAAGGAGCGGTGGAGGAAACACGCGGAGGGGATTTCAGCGTGAACTCAGGACTCCAGTTCAATTCTCCAGTTTAAAGTCCACAACCATATTTCATGGGCTGAGATCTCACAGATATAACGTGGTATTTCAGAACCTATTGTTTGTTTGTTTGTTTCTTCGAGGAGATCTAAAAAAACAGGAAACTTTATTAAATGCTCATAAAGGTGTAGTGTCATTATAAAACAGACAACTATAATTTGGTTGTTTTTGTCTTCAGTGTAATTCAGGAAAATGTTAAACGACTAAACCTTTTTTTTGGTTTCTTCTTTTTATACTTACCTCATGGATATTTGTAGTTGCACTGATATTTTTACTCAAAATTGAGGTTTTTATCTCAGTTCTTGATATGTAACCTTACTACTTGCTACTTGCAAGGTAATTGTCTCAAATGTAGCTGATGTATTGCACCTGCAGCAGAAGCTTGAGTTGAAACGCTGTGGAAAACACGCTGTGTCGCTTGAAGAGGTTGATTATTGGTCCCTTCCTTTTCTCTGGCCTGTTTATTTTATAAGATTATGTGTGTATGTCCAACCAAACTCAGTTTTTGGCCGCTGTAGCCACCAGAAGTCGTGCAGTGAAGCTGAGTTAGTCTTTGCTAACACAATCCCACCGGTTGACCTTCCTCCATCCGGAGTGGATGCGGGCTCCGATAGCGGATGATTGGCAGCAGAAGTAAATGCAAGGGGCGCCCAGCATTTCAGAGAGTAAACGCGCCGCGCCAACTCTGACATAACCTGATCTTGCCCTGACGAGACTCACACACAGTCATACATCAGTGCCAGACAGCCGGCACAACCGTACACACACACTCACACACACAGTGGAGCATTGAGTGTGAACACATTTAAAACAGCCTAATGTAACCCTTATAACAACTAACAGCTGCTGAAAACATATATTATAGGATAATGGATGGATGGATGGATGGATGGATGCACCTCCGTTTTGGGGTCACGGTTCAAAATGAGTTTGTAACAAGAACAAGCAACAAATCCTCAATGTTAGGTTTCTTTTCATTTATTTCAGTTATTCGTCTATCTATCTATCTATCTATCTATCTATCTATCTATCTATCTATCTATCTATCTATCTATCTATCTATCTATCTATCTATCTATCTATCTATCTATCTATCTATCTATCTATCTATCTATCTATCTATCAATCTATCTATCTATCTACAGAACCATAATAAATTTGTGTTGAGAAAGACAGTGTAAAGAGATCTTAGGTGCAAAACCATTCTAATATCAGTATATTAAAGTAATCTCCTCTTCAGACATAATAATGGCTTTCCAAAAAGTGTGATGAGTTTGAGACTGGCTTTTGATTCATTACACTATCAAAGCCTTTACAAGACGAGTCAGGTTACTGAGTTTGTTGTTTTTAGTAATGAAAGTTATTATGCTCTCTCATAATAGTATAAAGAAATGAAAATATATGGAAACATAATGAAGCCTACTGCAGTCATCTTTGTCATTTAAAAAAAGGGGTTCAATACTATTACAACAATCAGATGAATCATATTTTATTCTCAGATTGCTGGGCTTGAATGCAATGCATTTCAATGAATGGAAACGATTTGCATCTTTACGCTTCCATTTGTAGGAATGTGACGATATCAAGAGCCAATCAGCATAGAACAATCCATTACAATGACATGTTTCTGAGGTCACTTAAAATTACTTTTTCATAGGATTGAATTTTGTTTTGCATATTGTTTGTCTAGCGCACTCAAGGACAAACTAATTCCTTCTGTGATTGGTCTTGCATGTGTCTGAATATGTGCACATTCATGAGTTTGACCTACCTTGTCACCGTTCAACTAAACACCAGGAAAACACATTTGAATCACATTACCAGATGAAAGTGGAGACAAAGCTTGTATGTGCCACGCATTGGTTCTGTGGTCTCTCTCTAAGAGAGTCAGCTGCTCCAAACCCAAGTTACACTGTCTTGTAAGATACTATAAGAAAGCATTGCATATATACTTTGTGGATAACCCTTGTGAAAAAGAAGTGTGCTTAATTTGGTATTGAATGTGCCCTTTTAGAGTACTTCAACCTTAAAAGTATATTTTCTTAAAACGAATTGCTGATAACATAATGTTGATCAAATATAAGCCACTTAAGCATACTAAAAGAGATCAACTGGTTCTTAAGACAATTAAGTAGTAAAAAGTGCACTTTATAATAATGTCAAAATAAAAGTTTTTCTTTTGAAGTGCATTTTAAATCATTGTTTAAATAATTTTGTAGTGCTTTAAAGTACACTTATTTTTATGTTGACTAACACACTTAAGCACATGTAAAGTACTTGATTATAAGTTTAACTGTAGTGTGTTATTTGATATTTAAAGTTAATACATTTTAAATGTACTAAATTGTAATTGTAACATCTTTGCAAATGTGTTATTACAAATATTTTACATGTTTCAATAGAAATTAAATTAAAGGATATTTTAGTTTACCATGAATGCATGTCAGTGCTTTCAGCAGTACACTTTAAGCTAATTATGAAATTATTGTTTACACTTAAATTTGAGGGGAAAAAAGGTTAAATTCTAAATATTAACTTGTTGCTTATTAACATGCATATTACTAGGATATTGGCTGTTTATTAGAACTTAAAAATAACATATTAATGTTATATTTTGCATGCCCATATTCTACATCCCTTAATCTACCCAATACCTAAACTTAACAACTACCTTAATAACTATTAATAAGCAGTAATTAGGAGTTTACTGAGGCAGAAGATAATAGTTAGTTTATAGTGAGAATTGGACCTTAATCTAAAGTGTGACTGAAAATACATATAAAGATGTACTAAAGTCCTACTTATGAGGGTCAAAAAGCATTATAAAGTTCAGCTAATGGCATTCAATTTAAATGTTATTTACATTTTTATTTATTTGCATTGCAGTCTCTGAAAATACACTGTAAAATCTAACATTGTTCTTACTAACTATTGTTTAGTTAACTTTAATTAATCTCCGGCAATGTGTTGAATTTACTGAAAAAAAATTAGTAATCTGTACTGTTTGCATGCTATGCCTTCATTACTCAGAAAACCCTTTTAAACATTACTTGACTGGTTTGAGTACCATTTTGCCAAAGCAAAAAAAAAAAAAAAAAAAGAAAAAAAAAGCAGGCGGGGCAAATGGTTTTTGATGCGGGGCAATTCTTAATAGACTTTTCACTAATTTCTTCCACTTCTGCAGTCATCATTCTTCTTAGTTGCATACGCTCATTTTTCAGTCTTGTTGAATGTTATTGTCAATACAACTAAACATTTTGGGAGAACTTTTCCTAAAATTTCCTAAAATCAACCTAAAATTCCTCACCATTATTGTGACTAGTGTTCCCTTTGGTTGGGCACTTGGAACTTCATTTATATCATTCTGATTCTCTTCCAATTGATGCAGTGATGCAACATGAAATCACAGTTATTTGATTTCAAAGGAAATGAAGTAATAAATATTATATATAAACAGTATTTATACTTAAATTATTTCCATGTTCTTAATGAATGTATTTATGATGTATAACATGATTATGTTAAATAATTATCTTTTTACATTTTAATTGCAAACACTTATAGCATAAACTTTTAATTGGGTTGATATAATCCCTCTATATTTGTGACAATATCTTGCACTTTTGCTTGAGTCACACACAGACTTCAACATTCAGCATGCAAACCACAACAATGGTAACAAGCTTTTTTTAAATTACTTTAATTAATTAGACCATTGCAATTTTATTTGCTGTCTCTTGTCAGTATAACCCCAATAACGATGGCAAATACAATTTTAATGGTTAAATAAAGCCAAAAATGGTAAAACAAAGCAATTAATTTATTCATGCCGCAATTTACTCTGGGAGTACACTTCCTCAGATCACAGATAGAATTAAGTTGACAGAACTTAAATAGATTAAGTAAGAAGTTATGCTTACTTACTTAAATTAAGGCAACGAGTTTGCACAATTTAATTAAGTAAACTGAACTAATTAGTTTTTACGGTGTAATACATTCAGTTCACACTTAGGTATATTCGGCTACACTTAATTTCAATGGTAATACTCTAATGAGAGTTAGTTGACATGTAGGAGTAAATTGGACCATCGAAGTAATGTTACCGTATATTCTTTTTAAAGTGCGTTATTTCCGAAATAAGTAGGCTACTCTTTTTAAAGGTATGCTGAAATATACGTCTTTTTCCCAAAGAAAGGCAATGCCAGAATGCACTATGACAACATTTTTTAATCCAAAATGGTGGAAGGAGTCAAGAGAAATGTAGATAACAGTGTATTTAAGATGATACTGGCTGAATGTGTAGTGATATATGATTCAAGCTAGAAAGAGATTCGTAGGCCTTAGGCGGTGAACATGACATCTTTATAACTGAAGTAATTTAATTGTGACACCATAAATCACACTGTTGCTCTCTTTGTTTTAGTCCTCAGTGATACTGCAATCCAATTAAACTAATTGCAAGTTCTGTGTTTTTATTTTATTCTGTAATTGGACATTAGAACCTGGGAGCATATATCTTGGAGAGTAATTATTCATTTGAAACACCTCTTAATATGCTAATGTCTTAAATTAAACTGCTGTCGCCGTGGCAGTAACTGGAACAATAAAGAATATTGATTTAGATAGATTCTTGTCCAATCTAGGATATTATGTATCCTGGTGTGGGTATAGCGATCATTAAACAGGGAGGGAAAGACCTCAGACCAAAGGTGTTTTTGCACCGGGTAGTCACTTATAGGAACTAGCCAGCAGGACGGTCCTCGAAAACTATTTTGCCATTTTCCTGGTTGCATTCGGACTGGCAGTGATGTAAGCATTCACTTACGTCCTGGATGACATCGGTAATACTGACAGAGAACTAACTCAAACCCAAACATGCTAACAACACATCTACATCATTCATTATGGATAAAAGTTTCTGTGAAATGAATAAATGTCTGGTTGTTGTGCGGGACTTTTATTTTGACAGCGCAGTGACTTTTCTTTTGATGGCACTAAGCCTGAGCAGACAGCTCTCCCATTCTCCGTCTTCATTAGTTTACAATATATTTAGCAGTCCTATCAAATATGTTTTTAGTTAGAACTGTTAAAGGGATAGTTCACTAGTGTAATAGCGTAGTGCGTATGTGTTGTACGTCACACGCATCACACACATGACCAGCGTCGGCCAATAGTGAGCCTACGTGTGACGTATTACTTCGCGATCACACTACGTTAACTGACTAGAGGCCCACAGAGAAGGAAATGAATAGTTGAAATAAAGTTGTTATTTTTGTTTGTTTTTGCGCACAAAAAGTATTCTCGTCGCTTGATAAACTTAAGATTGAGCCACTGAAGTCACTTGGACTATTTTAACGATGTCTTTAATAACTTTTTGGGGAACAAGTTTCAATCCCTTAGAAGCCTATGGAGGAGTGATCCAGCTCTCAGATTTAATCAAAAATATCTTAATTCGTGTTCTGAAGATGAACGAAGGTCTTACGGGGTTGAAACAACATGAGGGTGAGTAAATACTGACAGAATTTTCATTTTTGGGTGAACTATCCCTTTAAACAAAGAAAGTTAACAGTATACGAAAAAGTATTATAGCGTTTTCCGTGTGCTTGATGCCCAATGTTGCAAGCTGAGCAGAAATATATAAACATGTTTCACTTGGTCGCGTTGGATTTCCTCCTTAAGGCGAAGTTCTTTTTTGTTCTTTCGAAAAGTTTAGTCGAAAATGTAAATACGTGCTGTGCGCTTTCCTCTCAATAACAAAATAAACACACTAAAATTGAGAAAACAGCAAGCATTTTTTTCAATAAAGCATAAGAAAAGCATCTGATCATAGCTAGGTTGATATATTTGCATGAGCTCTGCAATTCGGCACTCACTTTTATTTATATAGCACTTTATACAATCGATTGCTTAATATCAAGCAGCTTTACCATATTAACCCTCTGAGGTCTAAGGTGTTTTCTGGGTCCTGGAGGTGTTCTGACATGCTCTGACATTTGTGCTTTTTTCAGTTATTTATAAACATGTTAATGGCAAAGGTGTAAATTCACTCTATATAGCACAAACGGGGCTACCGTAATATGTGAGCAACATGTATGTACATGTTTGTATTTTTAAGATAATAATGTTTATGCGTGGTTTGTGAAAAAACAAAAAACAAATGTCACTGAAATAAGGTCATAAAACCCATAGTGATTATTTCTTCACAAGACTTTTGAAAATTGTATCACGTAGCCTAGAATATTTGCTCCAAAACTATGTGAAAATCATCCTGCATACTCATTTAGATATGACAATATATTGATTTAAAATTTGTATGACATGTTTTGTGTGAGAAAGCTTTATGCGAAGGGGCGTGGATCTCTCATTAATATGAATGCATTTTACACCTGAGAAAGACAAAGACCCTCCCCTAATGGCCCTATTAGGTGCTATCAGGCCCTATCATCATGAGAACCCTTGCACAAAGAATGAGGAGAAATTAAAAAAAGAATGGCTTTTAGATTGTCTGGATTTATTTACAACACAACATTATCCAAAGATACACAACAAAGGACAAAAAGCACATTAGTAAACACACTGATGTAAAGACAAAGACTTAAACAGTCACACACCTTTGTGCCATTTCTGAAACATAGTAGCCTACATACCTGTCCTGTCCAAGGTGTTTGACTTTTCATTTTACCATGTTCATGTACAGAGACTCATGTGAATGTTGAAGTCAGCAGGACTCATCCAGTGGCATCTGGTCCCTTTCTAAAAAATAAATAAATAAACACCTGTAAACATGTTGATATCAAGACAAACTATAGGGCTGCACGATTCTGGGAATACATTTTAGATTTTTCACTCACACACACACACACACACACACACACACACACACACACACACACACTGCCGTTCAAACGTTTGGGGTCGGTATGTTTTTTAATGTTTTTAAAAGAAGTCACGTATGCTCACCAAGGCTGCATTTATTTGAGTAAAAATACAAAACAAACCCAGTAATATTGTGAAATAATATTTCAATGTTAATCAGCTGTTTTCTATGTAAATATATAGTACAGTGTAATTTATTCCTGTGATCATTACTCCAGTCTTCAGTGTCACATGATCCTTCAGAAATCAGTATAATATGATGATTTGATGCTCAAGAAACATTTTTCATTATCATCAATGTTGAAAACAGTTATTTACATTTTTATTTCAGGATTCTTTGATGAATAGAAAGTTCAAAAGAACAGCATTTATCTGAAAAATAATCTAATCATAAGTGACTTCTTTTAAAAACATTAAAAATCTTACCGACCCCAAACTTTTGAACGGCAGTGTATATATGTATATGTATTTTGTAAATATATATAGGAACACCTAGTTTGTTGTGCCTTGTATATAGGCATGTGTAGGGCTGCATAAAATAATAACAATAGCCTAGATAGCAGGCAGCCTATAAATCGTTAAAAATGAACACTTTTCAGTAACACTACACTAGACAAACATATATTGTTTATCATATGTTACTTAAAATATTTCTATTCGTTATGAAATGAGATGAGTTTGTCGTGAAACCTAATGTGTGGCGTGTTTTGCTTTTCAAACACACAGGGTGACTCAGACCCAAACTCAGCGCGTGCAGCGATCGAGCCGCTCCAAACTATGAAACATTGTTGTTACATTATACATCTACGTTTGAGCAGATATCCACAAACACAGTATTTAACAGTAAACACAGGTCTAAACATTAAAATATTCACCATATTAGAATAAACACTCATACTAGCATAGGCCTACTTGTATCTCATTTCATAACATTTTAGGCTGCACCAGTTTGAGTTTAGTAGCTACAATGTAAAGTTTATGCAACAATAAAACACTTACTAATATGTCTCTTACCTAAAAAATTGTTCTCATAATAAAAATGTGTCCTTAGGTAAATCCAAGGTAAATCCACAGCACAAACAGTCTTCCAAACTGATGAAAAGTAGAGAAATACTGGAGTCGCTGTCGCTGATTATTTGTTTAGAGCTGATGAGGGCGTTAACAGCTCTGCGTTCCTTCACGTGGATCATTTGAATGAGAACAACTGCGCGCGTGGGGGTGTGGTCAAATTAAAGTTAATGAGCTCGGGCTGGAGAAACTGTACATGACGTTGCTTTCATACGGATTTCTTAAACCGAGAATATTTGTTTTTGATATGATTTACTTCATTTAAAAAAGGAGACTTCGAACTTTGTAAAGACATTACTTTCATGTGTGGGTGGCAAGTATTGGCTGAGTTAAAGATCATTTTCTGTCGCGTTTCAGAATGAACTTCACATTGAGAGAGAAGACAGAACGTGCATCATATTTTTTTTTTCTTTATTTTACGAAAAACACCACTTTTTGTTTTTATTATTAGTGTACACAAAAAAAGAAGACATTTAACAGTTTTTAAAAATGTAAAACACTTGTCTGTATGACAAAAATCGACGGAGTTATTTGAGTTTCTTTTGCACTGATAAGAAAAAAAGCGAGACTATCGCGCCGGCGCGATAGCCGACCTCAGAGGGTTAAACATGAAAAACAGTGTCAGTGTCTCATTTCATCAGAAGTACAACTTAATTTTCTATTGTAAAGCAGCTCCTCCAGTGTGTTTTATGTTTTCACTGACGGACCATGAAAGACTGAACCGGACAATTGAAGTGGAAAAGATTTCCACGTGAAAGAAGGCGGAGCCTCCGTGTACACCTACCTATTACATCATAGCCATGGACGAATTTGTTTTTGCCTGGTTTTGTTTGAAATGACGTCACATCAGTTCGTTCTTCGATTTGTCGGTTCATCTATTGCTGTTTTCCATGTTCAGGGACTCAATATGCTATTAACTGTGTTTACACAGCTTTTTACAAATGGTGGGTGCAGGTGTTTCACATGAGTACGGCCGTTCAATGTACACTTACGTCTCTGGTAGTTCCTATTGTGCTGGGTTGGACATAGTCTCGCGTAGCTAGATTTCAGGCTGACGGCAGAAGGTCTGGACTCCATAGCAGTTTTCATTGGCCCATTACCAACCAGAGGTCGTCTGACTGACATGTAAAGCAACCAATCACAGTTTGTTTTGATCCACGTTATGTTTAGGGGTGTGAAAATGTAATATTTTAAGGAGTTTTGAAAATCCAGCGTTCAGTTGATCTTGATCAGCGCTCATTATCACAGTTGTAAACACGACGGCGTTCTTCTTCCATGAGGGGGTTTGGCATCATGGCCTCTGTTTCCAGGCGGACCGTTGAAGAATGCAACACACGACTCCCGGAAACCCTGTAGAGTTAAATTAATCAGATGATGACTTCGAAACTCCTGAATTGTTTCTAGTTAAGTGTGCCTTATGCATTATGGGCATGACATCTGAGGCTGAGACTAGGTTAGACCCTACTCTGAAGTAGTAGCTAATTTAGCTCCCCCAAAAGGCGCTCCTGTAACTAAAATCGTTCCCAGTTCCTGTGGTGTGATAGTTATAGGAACTATGAATAAGTTCCTCCAGTGCGAAAGCCGCTCAATAGAAGAAAGGAACTATAACCTTAAAGTACTGTGCTGGTACCATAATAATGTGATGGTATCAGATGATGGTAAATTCTGACATAAGCCATGATACTAAATACCATAATCAATTGTATAACACTTTTCTACTCAAATAACAAGTTAAAGTTTAAATTAAATATCAAACTTCAAGGAATCAAAATCAAAGCTTTAATTGCCTAAATGCAATGGGGGCGCATTGTTTTGTGGCATATAGAATTGCTCACAGCTCTGTGTACATTTTGCAAATGTAATTGGTTGTTCTGGATATTTGATAGCAATAGTAAGAGTAGTATGCTATCTTATAATAATACCAATCCTCTCTTTGCTAAATTGCCTCTCAAAGCTTCCCAAAATGTCAAATACAAGAACATTAAAACATACACATGAATTCAAACCCATCCCTGCTCCGATCATTAAAACTCCCACCTGGAACTGGAGAGTTGCCATGGTAACATATATCCAATTATGTGAGGTCAGCAAGCATTGTCTGTATTTCCAGAGAGAGAGAGAGAGAGAGAGAGAGAGAGAGAGAGAGAGAAAGAGAGAGAGAGAGGGGTGATGAGAGAGAGACATGAGTATAGCAAATACAAATGTGCAAATACTTGCATGTGCTTTACGTTCTGTAAATGTTATGTTTTGTGGAAACCGTCAGAATGCTACTCAAGTACTGAACTTCACATTAGCATTGCCACAGAGACGCCAGACAAAATTAGCTGTTGATTAGCACAACAATGTGAGACAGAAAAGGAGAGAGAGAAAGGCTGGCGCCAAAGAGGAGGAAATGTTCCAGTGCTGCGATTTACTGCTGGATCTCAACAGCCTACAATCCCCACTGGAGCCAATTTACACACACACAGGACAGGACACACACACACACAGTGTCTGCAACAGTCAATAATGGAAATTGGATGCCCCTCTACATCGCCATGGCGACACCCCCATCTCCCTCATTAAAGCACCTTGAAAGTTTTAGGCCAATCCATGATCCTGATAGATTTCCAATGGAGCCAAGATCTTCACATTGCCAAGGAATTTTAGACAGGTTACCTGTGTTTCAGAATTAAAGACACTTTTATCCCTTTTATACCCCTTTTATTTTATTAAAGGGACTTTTATGCCTCTTTTTACAAGATGTTATATAAGTCTCAGTGTCCCCAGAATGTGTCTGTGAAGTTTCAGCTCAAAATATCCCACAGGTCATTAATTTTTGAGTACAAACATGCTGTTTTCATGCATGTATCTTTAAATGCAAATGAGCTGCTGGTTCTCCCCACCCAGCTTTCTAGAAGAGGGTGGAGTCTGTACAGATCGTGCCTCAGATACTCTGATAAAAACGCCTCGGTTACGACTGTAACCTCGGTTCCCTGAAGAGGGAACGAGACGTTGCGTCGATTGACGCTAAGGGAACGCTTTGCGTGTTGATGTATTGAAGCACATGTAAAATCAGTCCAATGGCGTGACGGGACGTCAGAAGCGGGTGACGTCATGAACCAGGAAGTATATAAGCTGGTTCAAACCCAAACGCGACAGCTTCGTAGGGTCTGAAAAAGTCGCTTACAGGCACGTAGGAGATATGGCAGGTGACGCAACGTCTCGTTCCCTCTTCAGGGAACCGAGGTTACAGTCATAACCGAGGCGTTCCCTTTCAAGGGAACTTGCGTCGTTTGACGCTAAGGGAACGTCTATACCAACGCCACCATAGCGAAAAGTGAAATAGGACGAGCAGTACTAGGATGAACAGCACTAGCACCCGGGACCCTGGTGTAGAGTCCAAGTCCAGAGAATAGAACCTAACGAATGTGTGAGGTGAGGACCAGCCCACCGCATCACAAACGTCTTGAAGAGGTACTCCTGACAATAAGGCCTTAGAGGCCGCCATACTCCTTGTTGAGTGAGACCACACCGCCAAAGGTGAAGGCTCTCCGGTCGACTCATAAGCAAGTGAGATAGTCTCGACCACCCACTTGCTGTTTTGGACCCCTTGTTTGGGGGTCCAAAACAGACAAACAACTGTTCGGATTTATGCCACAGGACAGCTCTGTGGACATAAGCATCCAAAGCCCTAACCGGGCATAGCAAATTGTGCTTTTCCTGGTCCGCCTCCTGGAACGGAGGAGGACAGAAGGCCTGCAGCACTATAGATCGGGCCACATTAGTGGGGACCTTGGGAACATAACCCGGCCTAGTATGAAGGAACGCTTTAACCATGCCGGGCGCAAATTCCAGGCACGAGGGTGCAACCGACAGCGCCTGAAGATCTCCTATTCTCTTGAGAGACGAAATAGCGAGGAGGAACAGAGTTTTCAAAGTCAGAAATCTGGCAGGAACCTCCTCCAGGGGCTCAAAGGGAGCCTGGGAAAAGGCCTTGGAGGACAATCGCCAGGTCCCAAGTCGGAACCCTCGTGCGTGCAGCAGGCCTCAGCCTCAAAGTGCCACATAGGAAACGAGATACCAAGGGGTCTTTACCCAAAGACATTCCACCCAAAGGAGTGTGGTAAGCACCTAAGGCTGCCACAAAAACCTTTAAAGTGGACGGGGATAGACCTGCAGTGAACCGCTCCTGCAGGAACTCCAGCACTGTACCAACTGGGCAGTTAACTGGGTCCAGCTGATGGTCACTACACCATGAAGTGAAAACCTTCCACTTCAGGGCATAAAGTTTCCTTGTGGAGGGAGCTCTGGATTGTAGAATGGTCTCCACAACCTAAGTTGAGAGACCTGACCCTATGAGCTGGGCCTCCTCAGAGGCCAAGCCCACAGGTTCCACAGTTCGAGACGAGGGTGAAATATAGAGCCCTCTGCTTGGGACAGAGAGTCTCTCCTGACGGGAAGCTCCATAGGAGGCCCGTAAAGGAGAGACAATAGATCTGGGAACCGTACTCTGCCCGGCCACCACGGGGCTAAAAGAAGTAGGCACAGATGGTCCCTGCGAACTCTCTCCAGAACTCCCGGGAGCAAAGCGATCGGGGGAAAAGCATACAAACGTAGCCTCTGCCACGTCTGTACCAACACATCCAGTCCGAGAGGAGCTGGATGCGTGAGGGAGAACCAGAGTGGACAGTGAGACGTCTCTCGAGACGCAAACAGATCCACTTGAGCCTGGCCGAACTCCCTCCATATCTGTTCCACCACCCCGGGGTGGAACATCTAATCCCCAGGCCTCAGCCCCTGTCTCGACAGGATGTCTGCTCCTAGATGACTTATATAGGTGACCACCGATGTGCTGTCTGTGTGGACCCACACATGGTGGCCCCTGAGGTCTGGTAGGCCCTAAGTCGAGCGAGCTTCCAGGATCGCTACCCAGCCCGTGAGGGAGGCTTCTGTCGTTAGCATCCTGCGACGACAAGAAGCTCTCAACATGAGGACCTGGGACAGGAACCAAGGTTTCTTCCACATAACCAGGGCACGTAAGCATCACCGCGTAACCATGATCATGCGAAAGGGGTTGCCCCTGGGGGAAAACCCCTTACCCTGAACTGGGTGTCCTTCCAGGATCGCTCCCCCAGCCCGTGAAGGAGGCATCTGTCGTTAGCATCCTGCGACGACAAGAAGCTCTCAACACAGGGACCTGAGACAGGAACCAAGGTTTCTTCCACATAACCAGGGCACGTAGGCATCGCCATGTAACCCTGATCATGCGAAAGGGGTTGCCCCTCGGGGAAAACCCTTTGGTCCTGAGCCACCACTGCGAGGGTCTCATGTACAGCAGGCCAAACGGTATCACGCTGGACACTGCTGCCAGAATTCTACTAGAGGTTTTTGTTAAGCAATCAGCCCATCGCCCTGTAACGGCGAACCGGCAGGGAACGACTGAACTGACTGCTCTAGAACCCTCCTCGGAGGGGGCGGGCATCCCAGGGCCACTACGTTTCTGGGTGGCACCTGAGATATGTGCTCGCTGGAGACCGCTGCGCCCTGTAACACACGAGGTGGCAGGGTTAGCATAACGGTCCCCCGAGGGCACCGAAGGGAGACGGGCACCGTAAAATGAGGTGTTAACCGCTCTGCTTCGGTGGGGAACTGCCCTCGATGGCCTGCGAGGGAGAAGTTTTTGGAAGGCAGCCGTTTCTTGTATGGCTGACTCCTGAACCCTCTTGACGACCGTGTTCACTGCGTCGCCGAAGAGGCCAGATAAAGAGATTCTTAAGGAAAATCCATAAAAAATATTTTCTCATTTTCTTTAATATTGCTCAAATTGAGCCAGAAATGTCTCTCAGTGGTCACCAGGGCCGCCATAGACCGGCCGATAGAAATAGCCGTCTCCTTGGCGACCCTGAGAGACAAATCTGTTGCTCGACGCAGTTCGTAAACTGCGTTCGGGCCAATAGCCCCTCCTAACATTTCAGCCTGGTAAGCCTGCAGCAGCGACATTGTGTGAAGACATGCTGCAGCCTGACCAGCTGCTGAATAAGCCTTACCCACCAAAGCTGAAGTTACTCTAACTGGCTTGGTGGGTAATAATGTGGCTTTAATGGAAGATGCAGATTCAGGGGAGAGATAGCTCGCGAGCGTCTCTTCCACCTTCCGCATTTCCCCATATCCGGGCTCTTTATATTGTGAAATAGAAGAGTAGTGTAATGATTGTGCACTGTACATTCTATATGACACAGGTTTCTTCCACGATCTCGACACCTTAGTGTGGAGATCGGGAAAAAACGGAAGGCTCAGGCGTTGAGATTGTGAACGAGAGGACAGGAAGCGTTCGTCTAGTTTGCTTTTTAAACGAACGTCCTGCTTATCTGCCGGCCAATCGATATGTAATCTTTCGACCGCTCTCGTTACAACCTCAACGAGCTCCTCAAAAGCATGAGACTGAGGATAGCTGTAGTGTTTGTGCCTGTACCGGGGTGGAAGAAACCGCAGCGCGTGCTTCCGAACCCTGATACGAGGCATTAGATCTGTCAGGTGAAGTCAGAGATAAGGCAGAGTCCGTCTCTAACCCCGCTGACAGATCCATTTGCGAACCCCAAGTCTGAAGTCTTCGCTGTGCCTCAGCAGCAGCGGGACCTGACCCTTGGGGAACACGAGCCTGGGCGTCCTCGTTAAAAAACGCCAGGCGGGATCGGAGTGTCCGCAAGGGAAGCACAATACAGTGCCCTCGAGCGCTGACCGTGCATGCTCCTCTCCCAAACAAACAACACATAAAGTGTGTGTGTGTCCACCCATTAAATAACGCGGGCAGAGGTGCACACACACTCTAAACTGCTGCTTGCTCGCCATAGTCTATAAATATATATATATAACAGACACCACCAAATAAAAAGGACAATGTCACATAGAGCGCTTGTGAAGACACAGAAAGCTGTCGCGGCTGGGTTTGAACCGGCTTATATCCTTCCTTGTTCATGACATCACCCATTGGACTGATTTTACATGTGCTTCAATACATCAACACGCAAAGCGTTCCCTTAGCGTCAATCGACTAAAGGAGGGAACTAAAACATTTCTGATTATCATAAATGTTGAAAACAGTTGTGCTGCTTCATATTTTTGTAAATATCTTTACTGTCAATTTTTTATCCAATTTAATGCATCAATGCTGAATAAAATGATTAAGTTCTTTCAACTACAACAAAAAAAACTTTTCATGCATATCATGTCATTGTCACAGTTCAGGACATCGGTTTGCATCATCGGCTTCTCCCTGTTGTCTGTGTTTGTCCTGTCATTTTCTGCAGCTTGTGACCTGGGCTCTCAGTGCTGATTCTGTGCAGCTGCGCACAGATCACAAGCTGATTTCCCACACCTGTCGTTTGTTCCCTTTTCCTTTATATTCTCTGCTGTGTCTGCCCCTGTTTGTCAGTAGATCGTTTAAGGTTTAGTCTCCTGTGGATCTGTACTGGTTGTGTTTCATGTCTTACCTTGTTCACCACTGTGCCCAGGACACTTAGATGAGGAGTGACAGCTGATCGTTTCCTGGCTGTTCTCTCTCTCGTCTCATTCCCCGTCCAAGGTGGGCGCTGCTTCAGAGGTGGTCTTCTCAACCTGTGTCCAATGAGCTTTACGGACAGCTTTGGAGATTCCTCACTTCATCTTACGATTTGAGCACTTGTGTCACTAGCCTTGGAGGTTGTATTTCCCAAGGTTCTCATAAACTCTGTTCACCGTACCTCTGTGTTTGAGTCCTCTGTTCAGATCCCCTGACAGTCGTACCCATATCAGATTACAACATTCTACAAAAGAAAAAGAACAAACAAAGAATTTAAATTTCATACATGGCACAAGCTGATTCAACGTTGAAATAGTCTAGTTGAGTGCTCAATGTAACCCGGTTCCTCTGGACCCTCCACGGTGAACGTGATTTCACCAAGTACCACATGTTCCTGGATCCACATCTTTGTTGATCCTCGAACAACTTTCAGATCAACCAATCAGATTTGAGATGCAACTTTACAGTTTATGTCAAGTTTAGGCTTAGAACCAGGGTAAGGTGCTTCAACATCAGTGTTATTGACCTATCATTTTCCTCTGATTTAAGGGAAAGGTTATGGGTAGGGTTAGGTTTAGGTTTAGGGGTAGGGATAGGGTAAGGACTAAATTTTGGGACAGGAATGTTATTCAAGGATCAACAAATTATGTTGATCCAGGAATATGTCTTACTTGGCAAAATCACGGTAACCAACCCTCCACCTCCCCCAGCACCACTTGTCTAGATCTGCTATGGGGTATTATGTATGTACTTGTGAAACAGCAGCAGCATTTCTGTCTTTGCCTTCACAGTAGCAAGACTCCTTTTTTATTCTACAGCAGCATGCATAGCAGATCTATTACGCTAAGACCAAATGCATTTACATCGTCATAGCCATTAGCACGCAAAAACTACAGAGAGTTGCCATGACTGAATTGTTTGTATAATATTCTGAAATGAATACAAAAAAATATAATATTTGTATCTACTAATGACTATAAATCAGTAGTGGTATATTGTAGCTACGTGTTTTGCAATGTTTCATGGGATGTTCCTTCATTCCACTATAAAATATCAAAATCAACCTTACACGCCGTCAAGAAGTCTGAGATCAGGTGAAAAAAATCTGTTACAAGTCCCTCAATGCAGACTTAAACGTAGAGGGGATCAAGCTTTTTCTGTGGTTGGGCCTCGGCTATGGAACAATTTGCCCTTGGACGTTCGGATAGCCCCTACTGTGAATTGCTTTAAGTCAATTTTAAAAACGCACTTGTTCTCTTTGGCCTACAAATAAGGTGCATGTATATGTGCATATGTGTACATATATGTGTGTGTATCTATGTGTGTGTGTGTGTGTGTATGTGTATTTATAAGCACATATGTATGTGTGTGTACGTGTCACGATCACCGTCCTGCACTACATTCCCCAGAATCCTCTGACACACCTGCATTCACTCTCTGCTCAATTACCAGTCACACCTGTTCCTAATCAGTCACCTCGTTACCCAGCCCTATAAAACACTCACGCACACCCCAGTCATGGTCAAGCCTCCAACAGGAGAAGACCATTACCACGATCCCCTGAAGTTTCCAAGTCTGCCAAGAAGATCCGTCACGTAACTATACCCACCTCTGAAAATACTCACCTTTGTCTCCCTGCCTCCAGTATTCCTGCCTGGTTCCCCGTTTCCCGAGTCCTGCCATCTAAACCAAGTGATCCACGTGTCCACCGAGATTTCCTTGTTCCTCCCTGGATCGGACACAGAACAGTATTCATCTCACTGTAAATAAACTCACATTTGCTTTCACTTATCTCCGCCTCTGGGTCTTGTATCCTGACAGAAGGCTTGACCCTAACCGACAAAGATGAATTACGAACTCTGTGTTCCACAAGATGGCCGGTCTCTAGAGGATTATGCAGGGATTTATCTTCATCTTTTCCAGAACCTGAAATTGAATGAGGAAGCTCTCACATATGAGTTCTGGAGTGGGCTGGATGATATTCTCGCCCAGCAACTGCTGTTGGGAGATCTCCACCTCCCTTTGGTGGAATTCATGGACCGCACGCTGTGGGTGTGTGGGTCTTCATTCACCGTGGGAGATATCCAGCACGATCTCCACATTCAGCCCAAAATCCACGTCAGCCCCGCCAAGCCTGCTTTCCACGTTGGTCATCCCAAGCCTGCACGCCACATCACGGCAACCTTCAACCCAGCCATCAGGTCAGTTCATGGACTTCCAGGATCGATTTCCAGCCTGGCCGATCTCCCGCTGATGTCACTGCGTGGTTCCAGATGGGCCATCAAGCCAAAGTCTCGTCCCACAGAGCCTTCCCCGCTGATCCCGTTCAGTCCAGCGCCCTCTTGCTCTCGGAAACAGAGGAAGAGGAAGAGGACTTCATGCACCACACAGTGCCCAAAGACCAGTCCTGAGTTTCCTTCGCCACTGATTCAACCAAGCCCAGATCTTCAAGTTGCGCCCACAGAGCCAGAGCCAGTCTTCGAGCGAGAGCCAGAGCCAGTCTTCGAGCGAGAGCCAGAGCCAGTCTTCGAGCGAGAGCCAGAGCCAGTCTTCGAGCGAGAGCCAGAGCCAGTCTTCGAGCGAGAGCCAGAGCCAGTCTTCGAGCCAGAGCCAGAGCCAGTCTTCGAGCGAGAGCCAGAGCCAGTCTTCGAGCGAGAGCCAGAGCCAGTCTTCGAGCGAGAGCCAGAGCCAGTCTACGAGCAAGAGCCTGAGCCCGTCACCTGCCCGCCAGAGACTGAACACGCCACACTTGAGTCTGCTCTGGAGGACACAGCGCTCTTTGTGGTGTCCATAGCTGTTTTGTGTGTGTGGGCAACACACACATCAGCTACAGCCCATGAATCCAGTTCCCAGTCCCATGATGTGCTGGTTCCGTCCAGTTCCGAGTCCCATGATGTGCTGGTTCCGTCCAGTTCCGAGTCCCATGATGTGCTGGTTCCGTCCAGTTCCGAGTCCCATGATGTGCTGGTTCCGTCCAGTTCCGAGTCCCATGATGTGCTGTTTCCGTCCAGTTCCGAGTCCCATGATGTGCTGGTTCCGTCCAGTTCCGAGTCCCATGATGTGCTGGTTCCAACCAGTTCCGAGTCCCATGATGTGCTGGTTCCGTCCAGTTCCGAGTCCCATGTTGTGCTGGTTCCGTCCAGTTCCGAGTTCCATGATGTGCTGGTTCCGTCCAGTTCCGAGCCCGCTGATCCTGCACCAGAGCCCACTGATCCTGCACCAGTCCTGCCCAGCCCAAGACCCTCTTTGCTGCCTGATCCCCCCTTTCTTTTCAATTTCCCCATTAAAATTTTGGGGGGGCGCATACCCGAGGGGTCCTCACCGCCATGGCCACCCGAAGGGTCCTCACCGCCATGGCCACCCGAGGGGTCTTCGCCGCCATGGCCACCCGAAGGGTCTTCACCGCCATGGCCACCCGAGGGGTCCTTACCATCATGGACGTCCGAGGGTCCCACAGCTCCGCCCTGGACGTCCGAGGGTCCGACAGCTCCGCCCTGGACGCCCGAGGGTCCGACAGCTCCGCCCTGGACGCCCAAGGGTCCGACAGCTCCGCCCTGGACGTCCGAGGGTCCGACAGCTCCGCCCTGGACGCCCGAGGGTCCCACAGCTCCGCCGCGGCCACGCCCACAGTCTGTTCCGTCACGGCCACGCCCACAGTCTGTTCCGTCACGGCCACGTCCACAGCCTGCTCCGCCGTGGCCACGCCCACAGTCTGTTCCGTCACGGCCACGCCCACAGCCTGCTCCGCCGTGGCCACACTCACAGCCTGCTCCATCACGGCCACGCCCACAGCCTGCTCCGCCGTGGCCACACCCGCAGCCGTTTCCACCTTGGTCCCACGAGCTGCCAGCTCTGCCCTGGAGGCTTCCTGTCCTGTGCAACCACGCCCTCGTCAGCCTCCAGGGCGCCCACCCTCCCACCCCTTTGGATGTTATACGGCGCGAGGACGCGCCTTCGGAGAGGGGGGGGTAATGTCACAATCACCGTCCTGCACTACATTCCCCAGAATCCTCTGACACACCTGCATTCACTCTCTGCTCAATTACCAGTCACACCTGTTTACCACGAAGACCATTACCACGATCCCCTGAAGTTTCCAAGTCTGCCAAGAAGATCCGTCACGTAACTATACCCACCTCTGAAAATACTCACCTTTGTCTCCCTGCCTCCAGTATTCCTGCCTGGTTCCCCGTTTCCCGAGTCCTGCCATCTAAACCAAGTGATCCACGTGTCCACCGAGATTTCCTTGTTCCTCCCTGGATCGGACACAGAACAGTATTCATCTCACTGTAAATAAACTCACGTTTGCTTTCACTTATCTCCGCCTCTGGGTCTTGTATCCTGACAGTACGTGTGCGTTTGGGTATATATATATATATACTTATATATTCCTTTCTGTCTATTTTTATATTTCTCTCCTTTGAGTATGATACTAGTATTAAACCTGTTACTGTCTTTTCTGTTTTTATTTTCTATTACTGATAATCTCTGAGACTGCTTGGACGTCTACAGTTTTAAGCTGTTCTTAACCTTTTTGTACTGTTCTATGATGTGCTACTACTCATGGTGCTGGTGTCTTCTAATTTTGTAGTTCTGTAAAGCACTTTGGTCAGTCAGTGACTGCTATAAAATGTGCTATATAAATAAAATGAACTTGAACTTGAAAATATGATAAGAACACTGTTTCGTATCATTGTCTTTTTTCCCCTGATTTTCAAATCAAGAGAATCATATGGAGCTCATGGTTTTTAATCTTTATTGAAGATTATGGAGAAATTGAATGGGGAAAATTATACCGTAACTAAGAATGCTGGAAAAGTGGGTGGTCACTTTTGCATCTATATTCTTTTTGGTGCTGCTAATGGAGTAGAAACACACTGCACCTTTAAAAACATAATGAACAAAACTAGAACAGATACAGGATACAGTAGTGGCAGGCTCAGATGTGGGGACGAAATCATCCTCGACAGGCAGTGTGAGCACTGATGCCATCACATACAAGCATTACTGCTAAATTATGGCTCCATCATCAGCGGCGCAGTGACAGCTTCATAAACTTAGATTTAATCAGATGGGGGAAATTTAAGCATTATATGAGATAATATACGGCTGAGTGGTGATATATCTGCAGAACCGGCCACCCACGACTCCTATCAGAAATCATTATGTCCTCTCGCTGGACACCGCAGCAGCATTAACACCTAAACATGAACTTCATCCTAGAAACACTGTAAGAAGCGGGAGACAAAGAGAGCGATCGACACAGAACAAGAGAGAGTGTGTGTGTGTGTGTGTGTGTGTGTGTGTGTGTGTGTGTGTGTGTGTGTGTGTGTTGTGTGTGTGTGTGTGTGTGTGTGTGTGTGTGTGTGTGTGTGTGTGTGTGTCTGTGTCTGTGTGTGTGTGTGTGTGTGTGTGTGTGTGTGTGTGTGTGTGTGTGTGTGTGTGTGTGTGTGTCTGTGTCTGTGTCTGTGTGTGTGTGTGTGTGTGTGTGTGTGTGTGTGTGTGTGTGTGTGTGTGTGTGTGCATTAATTAATTCAGGTTGAGACCAGTCTGTGCAAATTGGAGCGTGATGGAGACACTGGCCCGTGTGCTGCTGGGGTCAATGTCATCCCTTTGTTTTTGTCTTCTAATGCAATCAATGAAGTTCTTCCACTATCTATTGAAAGTCAAAGTGGACGTATCTGCCGAGCGGCTGAGGGCTCTGTCAGATAGGAGAATCAAGCCCATATTTCTTACAGTCATGTTGTGCCCGCGCTCACTCTCATCTGTGTGCGCTCGCTCCTAATATACAAAAGGATCTATTGAAATATGCATGAGGGCCATGATGGCAGCTCTAAAAATACTCTCAGATGGGGAATACATCGACAGCCCTGTCATTGAGCTCTCCTTGAGATACAACATCACACCTGATCCAGCGAGAGTGATTTTTCTCCCTTATTCCCAGCACTCTCTCTGTCAGTAACACTCTGTTGTACATGAATGCATAGGGTACACACACTTGTCAGTAGTCACACATGAACACACAGTGGCTCTGTTCCAAATACTTCAATGCTGCTGGCCATGTAGGCAGCTGTCTTCTGTAAGGAACCTTATAAAATCACAAACAGTCAAAAAAATATTATTATATTATCTGCACAGTTTTTTTTTATATACTTTTAAGATTTTAAGCACAAATTCAATGCAATTAAGTGTACTTCATTTTCACAAGGTACTGGATAGAAAATTTCACTGAGCTTGTTCAGTTCACTGATTCAGAAATAATGTCATGGTTTAATGATTGTATTTATGAAATAAGTACATGTAAATACCACCACAATCTCATAATTACCCGTGGGAAAATTCATTGAGCACCAACTTTCTAACTTTTCATGATAGAAGCTAGTTGCAGCACAGTAATTTATAATTTATAGTTGAATTTACTTTGCACTCATCATGTACTGTTGACGAAGAATTGCTTGCAAGTAAATTCAATTAATTTAGTCTATGAGGTGACAGATTAACATGATCAAACTATGTTATATACAATACGATATATATATATATATAGAGAGAGAGAGAGAGAGAGAGAGAGAGAGAGAGAGAGAGAGACTATATATTTGTATACTGTATATAGTCATAAAGTATATAGTCACATATATATATTAAAAAAAATTCTAAATTGATTTCTCTAAATTGTAAGAAAGAACTTAAGTAGGAATTTCCCAGAAAAGATTTATATTTTGCCCATAATTCTGGCTATTATGTGGCATCTTAACATGCTTCAGGAGCAGCTCACTATAGTTTGAGCCACTCGCTCTCGTACAGACGCTCTCAAGTCCCCCGTCAGATGGACTCTGTTAAAGGTGAGAGGCTCTGCGAGCTCCCCTACAGCGCAAGCTGAGTTTCGGCTCCGGTAACACCTCTGTAATTGGGCTGATTTTTCCGGAACCAGTGTGAAATATGCCTGTGTGAGTTTAATAAGTTCCAGAGTGTGTGTCTGTGTATGCAGCTATTCCCATGGTGCAACTGAGAGTTCACCAACATTTATCACCTCCGTATCCAGCAACACTCAGCTTAAAGCAGACTAATGCCTTCCTGCTCCTGTGGCCCCTCAGTTGCCCGCACATCCAGGCCAACAAATAGGCCTCTAATAGTTATCTATGGAGCCCCAAATATGCCTCTAATAGTTATCTATGGACCCCCTCGCACCCAATGAAAAGTCACATTCATTTCGTTGCTCTTTCCAGTTCAGGGCAAGTAGATCAATTGAGGCAGACTACACATTCAGCAGGTTTACACAAACTATCAGCTGTAAAGTTGAGCTTGAGTGATTATCTGGCTTTGCCTGACGTCACTCTGAACTCATTACAGCACCCGTACTGAAAACTACAACCTTGGCACATGACTATGCGTGCTAATGGCCCTCAGATTGATTTTTAATTAGAAACACTTTTAGATCAGGGCCAATCACATTTGCCTGTTTTTGCATAACTAATCTGCAGGAGACAATTTATTCGTGGGAAGCGAAGGGAGGCTGAAAGTTTAAGACTGAACTCATCTTCAAGAGACAATATGATCATTTTCACCTTCAGGCCAAATCTGGACCTTATCCAGTGAGGAAAGAAGAGAATTAATGCTTCTCTGGCCCAGAAAATATGTGCTCATTTAAAGGACAAGAGATCCGAGAGATGTTTCTATTATTGTGACGTGGTTTGTAGATTACAAGATACTGGAAATGTCAGATTGACTGGTATTATCCTTCCTGAAAAAATAATCAGGTAAAGACACTCAAGACATTTTGCATGTAAAGACATGCAAAGACAAGTATTTTAACTGTACTTTTAGATAATGTAATACTAATAAAATAAAACGCCTCGGTTACGACTGTAACCTCGGTTCCCTGAAGAGGGAACGAGACACTGTGCCAATTGACACTAAGGGAATGTGATGACGTATTGAAGCACAGGTAAAATCAATATAATGGTGTGCCGGAAAATCAGAGGCGGGTGACGTCATGAACCAGGAAACTAGAAAGCCTGCCCTAAACAGGCTTATTTTGAGGGCTTTGAATAGTCGCTGACAGGCACATAGGAGATATGGCAAGGTGACGCAGCGTCTTGTTCCCTCTTCAGGGAACCGAGGTTACAGTTGTAACCTAGGCGTTCCCTTTCAAGGTAACTCGCGCTGCATCGATTGACGTCTATACCAACGCCACCATAGCGGCAAGTGTATGTCCAGTGTGAAATCGCGAGGAGCAGCACTAGGACGAGAGCACCTGGGACCCTGGTGTAGAGTTCAAAGTTCAAAGAGTAGAACCTTACAAATGTGTCGTCGCTGGTTCAGCCCAGTTCAAAGTCTTCTTCATCATTGCTGATTCAGTCCAGTCCCAAGTCATCTTAGTCTCCGCTGGTTCAGCCCAACACCAAGTCTTCGTTGTCCAGCACCAAGTCTCCTTCATCGCTATTGGCTCTGCCCAGCTCTAAGTCTCCTTGGGGTCCCGCACAGCCTCCCTCTCCCTCCTCCTCCGCTGTCTAATTCATCCAGCTCCTCAGCCTTGTCTCTGCTGTCTCCCTTCAGCCCCTCGGCTCCTCCAATGGTTCTGCCGAGCTGCACGGATCCACCTGGGGTTTCCCAGCCATCAGCTCTACCTTGACCTGTGGATCCCACAGCTCCACCTCAAACCTTCAAGCCCCGTACTCCACCTCAGCCCTCCGACACATTGGCTCCACCTTGGCTCAATGCTCCCTCGGCTCCACCATGGTGTATCATGGTGTATCATGAGGTATATGTATCATCATATACCTCAGGCTTGACAAGGCTCTCTCGTCCCTCTGGCACCACATTGGACTTCCAAGTCATTAGCAGCGCCTTGATCCTCCACTCCTCTGGCTTTGCTAAGCTCCTCCTTCTCTCCTGTTCCACCATCATCGCCAGTTCCCTCGACTCTATCCAGGTCTGCCAAGCCCACATCTACACCTCGGTTAAACTCGGTTAAATGGTTGTTTCTCTGGAGGCTGAGAGTCTCTTTGAGAAGATCAGGTTATCAATAAAGGAAGGAGACTCAGTAACACTCATTTATTACAGTAAACAAGTAACAAATCCAATTACAGGACACTTAGAGATGCTTCACACTACAACGCTGGAGCAAAAGGCTACTACTATGTGGCACTCAGTAGTGTGCTACAATAAACTGCCCAGTTTTGCCAGATTTAGCCACATTGTGCTTGCTTATCTACTAAGGGTGTCGCAATATACCGGTGTTGATGATAATCGTGATATTCAAAGCATGAAATATTGACATCGTGTTAATTTAGAGTGTGCCAATATACCGGTATTGGCGATAACCACGATGTTTAAAATGAATAGGACTGTTATGATAACATGACACGTAAATACTCCAGCGC
Source organism: Gila orcuttii (assembly GCA_026230005.1). Classification (NCBI taxonomy): domain Eukaryota; kingdom Metazoa; phylum Chordata; class Actinopteri; order Cypriniformes; family Leuciscidae; genus Gila; species Gila orcuttii. Next base: position 11,467,921 of record JAPDVR010000007.1, on the reverse strand, counting down.
GAGTACATGGTTGAGCTCTCAGATGGCTGTATTGCACCCGCTGACACCTATAAAACAAGAAGACGCAGCCCGGGCCGCGCAGCTCCTCTGAGGAGAATGTCGTCTTCGAGAGAGTGAAACACTCTGTCTACACCCGAAAAAAAGTAAGCTCGCCTGTATGGGAGTTCTTCGGCTCAAAAGAAAACAGCACTTTAAAGGCTGTTCATACATTTAATAAAGGGTGATTATTAAGAGCCATCTTATTTTTGTATTTGTATTTCCACTTGATTTTTTTTGTTTGTACCCTTATGTTTGTAATAAGGGTACCCCCCCCCCCATATAGATATAGATATAGATATAGATATCCCGATATATCGATATCGTGAATTATTTTGGCCACAATAACCGTGTTGTGAAAAATCTAACATCGTGACAGCCCTATTATCTACTAATGTTCAATTTTAATAAGTCCATCTTTAGGATTAAATAAAGGAAAAAATACAATTTAACTAAAAAAGATATTAAAGATGATTAAATTATATTTCATGAATTGCATTTCATTAGATATGTATAGTTATATATTTGGAAAAATATTGCCAAATTCAATAGTTATAATAGAATAGTATAATAATATATTTATATAATCAGAATAGCATATTGTGGCGAGCAGGTCGAGGTCGAGGTCCGTGGGAGGACGGCGTGAGGCCGGTCTCGTACGGAGGAGCGGAAGCATAAAAGGAAGAGCGACGACAGTGAAGATCGAGAGAGGACAGGCCTGGACTTGTGTTTTGTTTTGTTTTGTTTCGTTATATGTGAAAGCAGACACCAGGAGGCGGAGGAGCGTCGAGCCGTCCTCCAACGGATGTCCAGTACCATTCCATGGCACCGCGAGTGAGTCTCTCAGCTGGTTGAGGACTGAGCGGCAGTGTGTCCGCGAACCGGGCCATAGAATTTTCTTTTTTTTCTCTCCCCTCTCTCGTCTCTCGTCTCTGGGGTGGGGCCTGCGAGGGGCGATGGGGGTATGTGGCGAGCAGGACGAGCTTGAGGGCCGTGAGAGGACGGCGCGAGGACGGTGCCATGATTACTGATTTTATGTATATATATATATATATATATATATATATATATATATATATATATAATTTAATAGTTCCTTTATGTTTTATGCTTTCAAAAGAGTAAGTTGACTGCAATTTAACTACTTTAACACTAATTTAGTGTTTAGTGTTAAAATTTGCAAGTACTTTTGCAAGCTACAGTTTCAAAGTGGCTTCACCAAGCATTTCCTTCTAGTATACCTGTGTGCACCTTTGAAGTCACACAAGCACAATCATTGTATGAGGAGCAATGAAATCACATTGTTATTCGTTGGATTTAAACATGTGGATTTAATATTTATTGGTTTAACGTGTGTTTAGCCTTAATATCTTAATTAGTAATCTAAATCTAGATCTAAATATTTACCTCACATACAAATTAGTGATGCCCCAGGGCAACATCAACAAATGGCAAATGTAGTTTCAAACCAAATGATATGAGCCTGTGCAAATGGAAGACATTAACCAAATTCAGATTGGTATACTTCCACCTGCAATTTGTGCTTTATCACCAGCACAACACCAGTTGTATGTTGCCCAAGGTAATTATTTGTAACTACTAATCTTCAGCACACATTGTTACATAACAAGATATGCAGGCTACTCACCGCTCACTTTTTTTGTAGCATTTCAAGTTTGTTGATTCCATTGTAATGTTTTACTTTACTTTTCTGTAGATTTTACAAATCTACTAGCTTTACAAATTTTTTTACATTTAAGGAAATTATTCCTTTTTTTTTTTTTGTGCACCATATAGCAGTTTTGTTCTGTTATGTGGACTTTTATTTTGACATTCTGTTCCGTTTCCTTTAGTCCATGTTTTGTTTATTTTTCCTATTGATTATATCCCTGTTAGTTTATATGGTTTCCTATGATTTGCGCCTGTGTCTAGTTTAGTTTCCTTTGTTTGCCCTATGTATTTATAGGTCTCTAGGCCTCGTTTACACTGTCAGTGAAATGTGACCCAATTCCGATGTTTTGCTCATATGTGACGGATCGGAGGTGTTCTATGACCGTGTAAACAAGAAAAAAACGCATGCATTCGGATATTTCGAGATCGGTTTCAGGCCTCGTTCATATGTGGAAATAAATCAGATATAAATCAGATATGTGCCAATGTGACTGTCATGTAAACAGGCAGATCTGGATTTTCTGAGGCATTAGGCTACGTCTCTGCGGTAAGACGCGTCTGCAAAGGGACGGATGGCACTACGAAAAATTGTGTCGTTGTAGGAGAGGAATGTGGACAAACGTTGACACAACATATCAAAGGTTGGCTTGCTCATCCTAAAATTTCGGACCCACTGCTCCTCGTTAAAGCCCACCACAATCACATGATAATGCGTATCTGTAGCACGAATTTTATTTCTCGTGCCATTTACGCCAAAAATAGTTTTTGCGTGCATATGATATGCATTTTATGGCATGTAATACGCACGCACTCCACACCCGTAATCCTACCCAAGGGGTTTACAGTGTGTATCATATGCACGCAAAAACAATTTTTGCCGTATAAATGGCACGAGAAATACATTTCGTGCTATAGATACGCACTTTCATGAGATCGTGTTGTATGTTGCCACCAGTCCTGACATCTCTCTCGCACACAATAACTGAAGCATATGCGCAGGCTGCAATGATGGCCTTTTTCATCCTCCACAACCTCAAAATCATGCTGATGTTTGGCGAATTTCGTAGGCTATATATCGCAAAGCTAGCATCAAACATATTTCGTGTTCGTCCATCTGTGCAAGAACCCCTTTAAGCATGCGCGATGTTTCAGATCTATGTCAAGTGTAAACACGTGAATCATATATGGGTCACAATTGAAAGAACGTGTAAACGGACGGTCAAAAAATCGGATATAGGCAACAAATCAGAATTGGGCATCAAGACCTGCAGTGTAAACGAGGCCTTAGATTTCAGTTGTGTTTGTCGGTTGTCGTTGACGCATAGCATGGTTTTCTGTTCTGCTTCTTGCTCCAGTGTTTTCCTAAGTGTTTTTGTGGATAAATAAGTATATCACACAAACCATCAGAATCGTGTGTTTGTGATTCAATAACAGAAACAGTGTCACAGATCAACTATAAAGAGGAAGAGGTCAGTTCAGAGCAGGACAGTACAAGGTCCCTCACAAGTGACTCTTGACAGAGTATAGGAACACAGCTCAGATTAATCCTAATGGTCGATAAGGTGCTGAGACCCTGTTTCAATGGGGTAATGATAGGGAGTAATAAATGTGCTCCCTGATTCCTCTTCAGTGTCTCCTCACAAAGGCCAGAGCGGTTTTAATTGAAAGGGAGTGGGAGGACGAGGGACAGACGGAGCAGATAGAGATAGATTCTGAAGTGTCATAGTGAATGTACCGGGAGAGACTAGAGCTATTCTATCCATCACATCTGAATACATTCAATTAACTCCCACTGAATGTACAGTAGCAGGTTTCTCCTCTTTGCACAGGTCTTCACCGTCTCCCTCTCTCACTCCACTGCTCTCTTAATTCAATAAAAATGCAAATATGGACAGTCAGGAGTAGAGGAGAAACGAGAAGAAACATTTTATAGCCCCACTATCAGACTAATGACCACTGGGCAATTTTCTTCAGAAAGCAGTGAAATACATTAGCATATAATCTCCTGAGATTATGAATGTGTGAATCTAATGAATTTAGCCTAAACGAAACATTTGGATTAATCATGTGTATAGAGTTTTATATTTGGAGGTGAAAATTAAGTTGAATCTTGAAATGAAGAGAAATTAAATTATATAGATTAATATTTTTCTAAAACCTTGTCGGATACTAAATTTGATGTAAACAACTCCTTTCAAAAATTAAATTATGTGTATATATATATATATATATATGTGTATTATGATTATGATTATGTATACAGTATGTATATATCATAGCAATGTATTCATGTTTTTTGTATTCCTTGTTCCTTTATTTTAAATGGTAATAATAACAAAGATATATTTTATAACCATAGACTAAATTCAGTACATCAAATTATAGTTATGCCTATTAATACTTTTATTCAGAAAGAATGTATTACATTGATCAAAAGTGACAGTAAACATTTATAATGTTACAAAAGATTTCTGTTTCAAATAAATTTAGATTAGGGTCTAATTCTCACTATTAACTAACTATTATCTTCTGCCTCAATAAACTCCTAATAACTGCTTATTAATAGTTAGTAAGGTAGTTGTAATGTTTATGTATTGGATAGGATTAAGGGATATAGAATCATGCAGAATAAGACATTAATATGTGATTTATAAGTACGAATAAACAGCCAATATCCTAGTAATAAGCTGATAAGCAACTAGTTAATAGAGAGGATCGGACCCTAAACTAAAATGTTACCGTATTTTCTATTCCTCAAAGAATCCTGAAGAAAAATGTACCAGTTGCCACAAAAATGTGAACATTACAACAGTATCACATTTAAATACTTTATATATTGTATACTATTGTTAAAAAAAAACACTAACAAAAGATATTTTGTTCTTCGTGTACTATAGAGACTGAGACATTGGAGATGCAGTGAAATCCCACCGTGTGTTGGATCTCTATGCTGTAAAATCCTTAATGTTGGAACACCTGGGCTGAGGTCACGTGACTGTGTTGCCAGGGCAATGAGAACAATGAGAGTTCACCCATAGCCCATTTGTTATAATGCGTTGATTCTCACCCATAGTTCGGCCGGCGTCCCCTGAGTGTCGTTATCGGGCGGTGAGCCATTGACCTCTGATGACTACTGGAAAACCTTAGTCTTAAGCAGAGTAATCAAGGGAGAGTCATTGATTGACTCTGTTCCCCTAGTGGGCATCTGGCCAAGTGGCTGCTGATTATTCAACTCATCAAATCTTTATTAGTACACAAAGCACAGTCACATCGCCAATCTTTAATTATTCAGCACAGAGTGTTTATCCGTTTTGTAACTATCACCATGTGGTGTTTATAGAAATAGTGGCTTATTGCTAAAACAGAGCTTCTTGTATTCCCAGCCACACAATTTCACCATCCAGCTAGGATCATCAACAGCGATCAAAACAGTGATCCAATCAGCCAAAAATATTGTTTTACGTGGTTTACTGTCTTTGATGACCAGCTGAACATTGCAATGACATGATCATGCAGGTTTCCTTTACACAACAACAGGAAGATTAGGCCCTTCCTAACTCAGCATGCAGCACAACTTCTTGTCCTTGTCATTTCTAAACTGGACGATTGCAATGCTTTTCTGGCTGGACTTCCAATCAAACCTCTCTTTCAAAAAGGGAAACCGAAAGTAGGACTGCAAATGCAAACCATAAAACCAAAGCAGCGCTTGCTTACCATTTTAAAATATCACTCATGTTGATCACTCCAGGCCGCTCATGTTGTTATGAAAAAATATTTGCGCAATGCTCAGGTAAGATGACACAAAATTAGAACAGCCTTCTGTCTGTGCCATCTTTGCTCGCTTTCCTCACTTTTGCTTTTATTCTCATGCACTATTCGTTCAATTGAACAGCCAATCAGAGCGATCGCTTTCCCCCTACAGCCTGACGCCAACATGCTCAATCAGGCGAACTGCTGCCGACGTGAGCCCAACTAGAGCAGACGTGTGGAAAACACCACAAAAACTATCACTCAATCACATTTATTTATAAAGCACATTTAAACATGTTCGCCAAAGTGTTTTACACACCAAGACCTAACACATTCATATAATCTAGGATTATAAAACCAAGTATAAGACAAATAAAAAATTACTCAAGATTAAGTACAGTTGAATGCAAGTGAGTCTTTAAATTAGATTTAAACGCATCAAGAGTGGCAGAGGATCTAATATGGAGAGGTAAGCTCTAATCTACCATAAGCGAGGAGCTGCAACAGAAAATGCCCTATATCCTTTGGATTTTAGACAAGACTTAGGAATAGTTAACTGAAACCTTTGTACAGATCTTAATGGTCTAGACTTTAGAGGATGTATGTTGCTGAAGAAGTTCACTAATATAACTGGGTGCCAACCCATTTAAACCCTTAAAAACTAATAAGAACATCTTATACTGAATTATAAATTTGACTGGATGCCAATGTCCCTAAAATGTCATATCACATTGCAAAAACATGTGATATACTTGCATATTTCCTAGTCCCAGTCAAAAGCAGCAGCATTTTGAACCAACTGCAGTTGTGAAATTGAGGCATGAGAAACCCTATAATACAATGAGTAATAATAGTCTAATCTGGATGTAATAAAAGCATGCATAACAACTTCCAAATCCTTATAAGACAAAAAGGTTTCAATTTATATGCTTATCAGACTTCAACTCAGCATCAAAAATAAAACCAAGACTCCTTGCTTGATTATATATCTTGGATTAAAAGAGGCCTTATTGATTGATTATATGTTTGGTTGAACTCAGAGGGCCAAACACTATCACTTCAATCTTTGATTCATTCAGGTGGAGAAAATTGGCTGTCATCCAATCCTTAAAACAACCAAAACAGGACTGTAGAGCCAAATTATCCTCCACCTTTATAAGGAGATAAAGCGGAGTGTCATCAGCGTAAAGATGATAATATACATTACGTTTCTGACAAATATCAGCAAAAGGAAGCATGTTGATGGAAAATAAGACTGGACCCAATATCGATCCTTGAGGAACCCGTATTTTATTAAAGCAGAAGAGGATGGAAAATTTCACAGAAAAAGTTCTCCCAGAAAGTAACAAGGCAAACAAATTAAAAGCATTTCCTCAAATCCATGAATCTTAAATGCTTCATAAGAATATTGTTTAATATCGTGTCAAATGCAGCTGTCAAATTAATTAAAAGCAAAATTGCACACTTTCCTGGATCGATAGCCAGAAACAGAAACTAGATTAATAAACAATGGCCTGACGTTGGCTGTTAGCTCGGTGTGTCACGGCCGTTAAATCCCTCCCTGCTGTAGCTTGTACTATTCTGAACAATGTTTGAAATTTTGTATTGTACTTCTTGTGTTATTTCCCCCTTAAGATGAATTAGTTGTTATATTGCTCATTTATAAGTCACTTTGGATAAAAGTGTCTGCTAAATGAATAAGTGTAATGAAATGCAATGTTTCTATCTTAGTTTCACTACAGGGTCTGAATCAGGGATGTGAGAACCAGACCAGTCTTAGAGTGTTTTCACACCAGGCATGTTTTCTGCATGGGTTTCGAATCAGGGTGCGATTATTCCCGGAGCCCCCCGCAGTGTTGTTCTGGATTCAGATTCACTTCATTGTATCAAACCCCGGTGCATTTGTGTTCATCTTACACAACAGCAAATTCATAAGTCAACACTATTGTAGGATGTAGGTGTCCGGTCCCGTGAATCAAATAATAACAGGGAAAGGCTTAATTCTGAATCTACATAGTAGTAGTACTTTATTGTTTAGCCTTAGCTGAAAATTGTTCTTTGGTCTCGCCAGTTAATCACAAAACAATTAACAATACACAACATCCACCCAATACATCTAACAATACACAACATCCACACAATCAAAGCTTAAAATATTCACATTTCCTACTCTATTTCCTTTTCACATTCCCTACTTATTCAAAAGACTTATTGCATTTGGTACAAAAGTTTGTTTATATATTGCTTTAATCGCTTTTTGGTGTTGTATAACGACAACATGATTGTAATAATTTAAAAACATTGCTGAGTATTTTCTCCTTAAAACTGCAGTGAATCAAAGACAGTTTAAAAAACACGGTTTAAAATCACTGGTGTTTCTGATGTCACAAACTACCTTGTAACCAATCAGATCAACGTGTGATCATCAACGAGTGGATCTCTGAGCTGCTGTGAGTGAGTGGAGGCGGGGCTCATTTGCATATTCATAGAACTGTGTAGTTACAGATAGGTGTGTTGGATCAGGGTTGCAGGGAGGTAGATCTCAGGAACAGGATCCGGCACACCTGGTCTATGTGTACACGTCACTGAACGCATGCAATCAGGCTCTTTTGAATCAACCATTCTGTTTGCACTAACTACTCAGTAACATGATGTTACTGCATGCTCACTCTTGCTCATATCCAAGGCAATTCATCATAACCGTCATCCCCTACATGTGTTTTGTTGAACTAATGACGTCATTATTGGTTAAAATCGCACGTTACTTTATTTCCTGAACAAGTCTGAGTTTCTTTACATTCATGCAAATTGTGCCACAGTTACAGTCTAACCATACTCAGATCACGTCCTACAGGTAGTCTCAGTGCTGTGGTGCACTCCACAGTCCGCATGACAGCTTTCACATCAATTTTTCATGCAAACCGTGCTCTGTTTCAAACTAAACTGGCAGTGAGAAAGCACCTTTAATGCCAGAACCACAGTTTTCTGGGTTTTTGTCTGCTCTCTAGTAAGCTGCTCTTTGCTTGTCCTAAATGTGTCACCAATAGCAGTTGCATTTTCATACCATATTTCGTACCATTCATACGAGTCCATATAGAACATACCTCAGACCAAGGAGGTCTATCATCCCTAGAGAGAGCTAACCATTGGCATCCCCATGTATCTCAACGGCTGCTGCTAGGCTGGCACAGGACGCCCCATCTATGCTCATGGGCAATTCATTCACCTGATCCAGGTATGCTATGAGACTAGTCACTCTGAAGTCAAAGGAAAAAGATATCCAGACAAGCTAACATTGCTGATTGGCTAGAACAGTGGTTTTCAATCCTGGTCCTGGAGACCCACCGCTTTACATATACCCCCACACTCTTATCTGACACACTCCTAATGAGCAGATAATCTGAATCTGGTGTGTTAAATAATAGAGACATACAACATGTGCAGAGCGGTGGGTCCCCATGAGCCCTTCAAAAACCCAGACTCGATCTGGTAAAACATGGCAATATATTTGCGATTTATGTGTTGTCAGAATACATTGTCAAAAGATGCTTTTTGTAGCCACACCGGTGTAGATATGTTATCTACCGTGCTAACCAGCCAAAACTTCACTTCTTTGCCTCAAAAGACTTTTTGAACTTAGTTTTCACACCAAGCAAATGCACCAATCTTTGATAGGAAACAGACTGAAGTCCACACCAAACACTCTAGTGTGAAAGTGGCCTAAAAACAACAAGTGAGTCGATCCAAACAGATTCTTTCAAAGCATTTTCCGATTTCCATGCGAGTGTATATGATGACTCTACAGCACATCTGTCTGCGTCCGTGCCCGAAATCAATCTGGCTGCTTGCCTTATTTGATGGTGAAATAACCTCTTCCCCTTTACTTGATTGCATGTGGTTATTAGAAGTTGAAAATATGGCACAAGTAATTACAAACCTCATCCATAATACACTTAAACCGCATCACTGCTAGCCGAGAGCTGAGTCTATCGCGGAGCTTCCCGGATCTCTGAGCGGTGATGATGAGTGATTGTGTGTTTTAACCCTCTGAATTTCTTAGGGAGCTTGCGCTACGGTTGCACTTATTGAAAGCAGAACGGGTAGACGAGTAATTAAAGCCCTGCAAACGGCAACGAGGATGAGCCCCAACCGCTCGACTGAGGCCACAGCATGAAAAATTGCCCCTCCAAGATTTCAATTAATCAGTTGTATTTGGCGTAATGCTGTTTGACGTTGGCAGCGTAAACGTCCTCCGGGAGGGTCTGTCCTCCGACCGGCCATTCTCATCGGATTGCGTGTGCATAAATGTGCCGATCACATGCCAATGACCACACGCGTGATTTTAAGCATATGTAAGTGCCAAATCCGACAATCTCTTTTGCTTGATCAAGGCTCTCTCCTTGGGCCGAGTTGATTATGAAGGCCACACAGCACAGCACCAGGACCTGATTAACCTTCTAGTGACTCTCCGGCGTACGGCGGTGGACACAAACACCCCCTCACCCCCTTCCCGTCTCCCTGTGATAAATGAAACAATGGAGGAATCCAATGGCCCAGCAATTACCAAACACCTTGGACACACTCACATTTTTCAGCTCTGTCAGGGGCTTGTCTTGTGCGGTGGGTTTTCGCCTGATCTCCGGCGGCTCTTCGCTCTTCCTAACTTTGTTTTTTCTGATGTAGATTAGATCTGCCACCCCATTACAGATTCATTTTCCTAATTTTTCATGTCTGCACCGCGCCCCATCTGTGGCTGGCTGATAATTGTGAGGACCAGCCCTGGTGATTAGCATCAGCAGAATTAATTACAGCCGCCATTAAGGCTGCAGGTTGCACTCGGTGATCAAGAGAAATGAACTTCCTCCCAAGCCTCTAAATCATCTCACCTTTGGCCCCTTTGACAGAGGCACGCCCCACTCTCACCTCCTAAACACAACACGAAACGCACACAAACATACACACAGGACCTCACACTTGGCGCATCCATGGCAAGCACGTCAGCTAAACGCTACACACGCGAGTGCGTTCGCACCCGGAGCTCATTAGGGGTGTACTCGTGTGTATTGGCTCCAGCGCGGTGCGTGTCGAGTGAGGGTTTGAGTTTGGGCCCCTCTACAAGTTGGGAGCAGGGCCCTGTTGTTATGAACACAGATGATGATGATGATGATGATGATGATGATGATGATGGCTGTATTGATGAGCCAACCACCAAAAAACAGCACTTAGAATATTAATTATAAAATACAGCTAGCTTGCATATTGTCAAAATTTACTTGCATTGTTTCAGGGTAAATAAACATGTATTCACTGTATTAATGAAACAAGGCGTGTGAAATTAATGTGGGAAAAAATACTTTTCACACTTTATATTGGGTGTTTTTAACTACTAAGTACTTAAATTAACAATAATAATTGTTAGGTAATGCACTTGAGCTGATATTGAGGTGATATAGGTGAGGTTAGCACGGGTTTGGTGGTGTGGGTCGATTTAAGGGTTAACAGGTCAGAGAAGGTCAACAGTGTCATTACAAAAAAAAAAGTGTCATTACAACAAAAAAATGATTACAGCTGTAATTACATTGTAACTACATTACATTGCATGTATTTTAAATATATAAGTACAGTGTAAAAAAACATGCATTTATACAATAAGTGCATTGTGTCAAATTAATAATTTAAATGTTAGTACATAGTAGTTAAAGTACATAGACACTTAATGGGGAAAAGTACGGTGGCCGAGAGAGCTCAATGCGCCCCAGCTGAAGAAAACACATGCAAATAGAAAAACACCAGGAAATCAGTTTGACAACACATGTGCTACAAATACTCACAACGCACATATGACCATGATGTTAAAATAAACAGAAAACTCACCTTTCAAGTCATCGAGACGAGTAGACATTGAACAATAAGCATGTTCAGCCAGGTTCGTCACTTGTCGGGGTCCCCTTGAAATATTTCTATTGTAGTATTATCTGTATTTGGTTGCATTGTGAGTATTTGCAGCACGTTTTCATAATTTGCTGGTGTTTTTTTTTCTATTTGCATGTGTTTTCTTTAGTTGCAGTGAGTTGAGCTCTCTCAGCCACTGTAGAAAAGTATTTTCCCCACATTAATTTCACACGTCTAGTATAAATATGTGGCCCTTTCATTACTACAGTGTATACTTTTTTTATTTACCCCCAAAGAATGGAAGTGAATTGTGACAACATGCCCCATAGTTGTAACATTCAGCTAAATTACACTTATATGCAGACGATACAATTATTTACACAACAGCATCTTCTTTAAATCAAGCCTTGCAGCAATTACAGAATGCTTTTCAAGTACTGCAGCATTCACTGACGCAGTTACAATTAGTTTTAAATTCGAAAAAGACAAAATACATGATTTTTAGTCGTGGTCGCTCTAAGGAAACTGAAATGTCAATTACAACATTAAATGGTACACCTCTAGAAAGAGTTAGTTCTTATAAGTACTTAGGCGTATGGATGGATGAAAGATTAGCTTTGAAAGATTTGACATACACATTGACAGGTTGTTGAAGAAGTTTAGGCCAAAATTAGGTTTCTTCTATCGTTTAAAAAATTGTTTTCCATATGAGGCCCGAAAGAAAAAAGTAGAGAGTACATTTTTATCTATCATTGACTACGGTGATATTTTATACATGCACGCAGCTTCTTCACTACTTAGGAAATTAGACACTGTGTATCACTTTGTTTCTGGTGCAGAGTCACGGACGCATCATTGTATCTTATATGATACTTTAGCTTGGTCATCTCTGCATCAAAGGAGAAAGCTACATATGTATTTATTTATTGCAAAAGCTCTTTTAGGTAAATTGCCCTCTTATATATCAAGTCTTTTAATTTACTACACAAATAGTTACCACACTAGGTCTGGCTCTTATATTCGGCTAAAAGTCCCAAGGGTATTGTCAGAATCTGGTAAAGGTGCCTTCTCTTTTTATGCTCCTTGGGTTTGGAATGAATTGCAAAATGTACTTAATTTAGATGCACTTCCAACTCTTACCACTTTTAAACTTCTCTTGCATACTGTTTTAAAGGACACTTGTAATTGTTTTTCTTGATTCGCTTCTATTTGCTTTGGTCTGAAATGTGTAAAATGTGGAATTGTTATACTGTGATTCTCGTGTGTGAAACTTAATGTGCTGCCGTCTTGACCAGGTCTCTCTGGAAGAAGAGATAGTAATATCTCAATGTGATTCTCCTGGATAAAATAAAGGAAATAATAATAATACTAATAATAATAATAACAGTAACATATTACAGCTTAAAATGTTATCTGAACTAAAATATTTAGTCAATAAAAAACGATTATTAACTTTTTTCATATAAAACAATGCCATTTTTGTTAGTATTTAAAAATATATTTTTTTGTAATTTAGTACATTTAAAATAAATTAACTTTAAATGTAATATTGAATGAAGTATAATCAATATTTTGCGTGTGCATTAGTATGTTAGTCAACACATCAAAATAAATGTTGGTCTACTTCTAAAGCTGATTAATTTAAAATGTCCTTTAAAGTAAAACTTTCACTTAGAAAGTGCACTTTTTACACAATTGATGCTTAGGTCACATGACAATGACAACAGGGGGGATGTGGCCTAGTACGTCCAGATTTCATTCATACTCTCAGAGTTATAGTTTAGTTTCATTGTGTTTTTGTTCATGTGTTTTGGTTTCTTGTTAGTTTCCTTGGTTTCTCATGAGTCAATGATTACATTCACCTGTCGTCTAATTAGTTCCCTTGTATTCTCTGTGTATAAGTTTTGTTCCGTTTTTTTGTTGATGATTGTTAATATTATGTGTGGAAAGAGTCAATGTTTCTCCTGAGAATCTCCTACATATTTCTGTTGTTGGATTCAAGACGATTTAAGGCCCGTTCACTCCAAGAACGAAAACTATAAAGATAACTATAATGATAACTATATTAGCGGATTAGTGTAGCTAGATAACTAGCGGACGATATCGTTCTGTTTACTCTAATCGTGTATATTTGGCTTGTCTTCCGCTTTAAATGCTCAAGCTCATTAAAGCAGGATGGATTCTGATTGGCTGTCAATGTTTTTATCGTTCATCAGCCGGATAAAGCCGTTCTGAAAGTGATTCCAACAATATTGTTTTTCCATGCCGTTATCGTTATAGCTGTGGTGTGAACTCTGCTATTCTTTAATATTGAGAACGATTTTTAAAACTATATCTTTACGGTTATCTTTATAGTTATCGTCCTTGATGTGAACGGGCCTTTAGACTGAATCCTGGTATTCTTCGTGTTGGATTACCACTCGACACATACACATAATACACACTTACATTCTGTACTTATAAAACATACTTTTTAAAGGTCACAAAGTCCATTCTTCATCAAATGTAGTAGCCTACCTACTCAGATAATATGCAATTATGGATGTTGCTATTGGCCCATCATTAGGCTGTTTATGATTGCCAAAGCATCTAGTGCATAAATGAAAAATTCACATTATGCGCAGACACAGTTTATCGGTATACGGTTATACCGTATATCAGCTATTTTACAATGACTTCAAATGTGACTCATTCAATCAGAATTAAAAATGGCACTATCGGTTTTATTATAAGGACCCCCAAAAAAAGCAGAGGTGAAAAGGTGAAAGTATTAAGAATTAATTGCTTAATTTTTTATTTATTGTTTAAGCTGTTGAAAAACAAATTCACAGTGACAGTCATTCAAATGATAAATGAATCTGAATGACGTAGCGGCTGTAATAGAGTTGCAGAATCTGTAAGGTACAGTGTGTGTGTGTGTGTGTGTGTGTGTGTGTGTGTGTGTGTGTGTGTGTGTGTGTGTGTGTGTGTGTGTGTGTGTGTGTGTGTGTGTGTGTGTGTGTGTGTGTGTGTGTGTGTGTGTGTGTGTGTGTGTTAATGGCACGGCCCCTGGGCCCCGCTGAGAGCTCTATGGAGCCGGTGTGGAGTAAGATAAGCAAATTGCGGCTGGATCACACTGACTTGTCAAGGTTAAGCAGAGAGACACAGCAGCAGCTGCAACTCTGATTACTGAATTACACACACACACACTCATTCTCTGGCCTTCTTCTCACACTCACACTGACAGAAAATGGTTCGGCACAGCAATCCACGGGAGCCTAATCGTCACTGGTGGGTGTTATCATTAAAATGAATGTGATTTAGTTGTTCGGGGGGCTGAGCGCCTCTGAAATCTCTGCCAGAGTATTGAGAGAGAAGTACAATAAAACACACATGTGTGATTAGTGTCAGCAAAGGACTTTATAAAGCTGCATCACACATTTCATAATACACACACTGACACACAGTAGAGAATTAAACCAGTGCCAGTATTACACTGCCTGAACAAGGTGGAGAAAATAATAGAAACACGTCAAAATAAGGCCGCAAATAGAGTAAAATAATTTAGAATTAGCTCAAATTGGCCTCTTAATACATAATATAATATAATATAATATAATATAATATAATATACTATAATATAATATAATATATGAATTCAAACTATAGTACATTCAGTTTAAATGCATTCATTTTGTCAAAAATAAGTCAGATGGCCTTTTCCATTATTGCTGTTTCACACATACATTAATTTTGATACTTCAGCTCTAAATATAAATTTAAACATGTGCAAATGACTTTCTTTTTTTTGCAAAAGCTTTCTGAATAAATTTGCTGATTATTTAGTAGGAGGGATTTCTCCATTGTTTCCTGATAGATTTATGTATTAAATATATATATATATATATATATATATAATAATATAATTACATGAATCATAATATACAGTATATAATTAATTTGGTGTTAACTCTGGCAATCCTAATAGTAATAAATTAATATAAAAGTGTGCCATTCTTTCTCTTCTGAGTATTTTTTGCCTTTATCATCCCAGCTCAGAATTGTGCATTATGGGATACAGAACCTACTTCAATGAGAAAATGACATTGCATAAAACGAATTAGTTTGAGTATCATTAAGGTGATGTTTAAATTGCATAATATGCATATGTCATATGACGAGCTGTTTTTCACCTCACCTTAAATCTCATTCAAGCTAATACAGACACTTTGTGAATCAGTTTGACTGAATTATTAAAAAGAAACATTTCCAGAGATTGATTTGTTCATGGACTGGCCATTACTGCATATTACTTCGTCACGAAACTACTCTTTAATGTGTTCAGCGAACTGTAAGGGGGGATAATCGTGATGTAAGCGCCTGGTTCTGTGAAGCGTCCTCATATTCCCCAGCCGTTCGGATCATCCGGAGCGATCATCAATCCAAATGACTCCCAGGAGAAAGCTGCCAATGAGCTTATGGATCCCCAACCAATCCTAACAGTTTCCAAATGAATTGTTGATGGAACAATCTATTATTGGTGATTGTTTTTTGTTGTTTTTTTTCAAACACTGTATAAAAAAAATTAAATAAAAAAAAATCAACTACATATTTTCCAGTGTACAACACTTCCTTTTTGAGTCACAAATACAAAGAATTGTGAATTATTTGAAACTGCAAAAAAAAAAAACATGTTTCCCCCCAAATATTGTCCTACTATAGTCAAACACAGTTATCAATAAGCAGTAATTAGGAGTTTATTGAGGGAAAACTCCTATATAATAGTGAATATGTGTATCCTAATCTGCTGTCAAATCGATTAATCGTGATTAATCGCGTCTAACATACAAGTGTGTGTGTGTGTGTGTGTGTGTGTGTGTGTGTGTGTGTGTGTGTGTGTGTGTGTGTGTGTGTGTGTGTGTGTGTGTGCATATATACTGTATAATGTAAACACATGTATTATATAAACACAAGCTTAGATGCGATTAATCGTGATTGATTGATTTGTTATATATACATTTATAAAGTTTATGTCCCAATCAGCCAATCCCCCAAAAAATAACATTTATAAAGCTTTTAGAATGGGTGACAGAATGCTGAATGTGTATTAAATGTAATTTATCGGATCATATCGTTTTCTTGGAAGTCTTTGGAATATAATGCCTTAATTGGACTGTTTTATGATTTTTTATGGTGTGTTTTGTCTAGAGTGACCAGACGTCCCGAAATCTAAGCTGTTGTCCCGAATCCCAAATCCGGCCCTAATTGTACCGAAAATTATACTAAGCAAAATCTTGAGTAGTTATTGTTTGATAAAACATTAAAAACTGTCCGTGGAGGTTGAGCCCCCTCATTGGCTGCAGCATATTCTCTTTTTTTTTTTTTTTTTTTTTTGAAGTTCCACCAACATACCGTAGGCGCGAATTTAGATACGCATTGATAAGCTAATTTTCCTTAATTCATTTCGTTGACATGTCTGGTGTATCGAAACCCAACACGCTGCTTTTTTGTGGCAGACTAAAGACTAATGACAGACTGTTGATCTTTGAATAAAAATATGTTTGGTTCAGGTTCGAAATTCATTATCTTTTATATAGGCTATATTGTAGTCTAATATAATTTCAGTCAATCTGATCTGGTCACCCTAGTTTTTTCCTTTTTGAACTTTAGAAACAGCTCCAGGTCACTGTACGCTTCCTTTGTATGGAAAAGAGCAACGTTCTTCAAAACTTCTCTTTTTGCACACAGAAGAAAGTCAGATGGGTTTGCAACAGCATAGGTGAGTAAATGATGACAACATTTTCATTCTTAGGTGTATTTTTATCCTTTCAAGCAGACATAAAGGGTATTAAAGACTTTATGTGCAACTAAGAAAAAAATGTAAAATGATACTATATGACTGACAACTCTATGTGCATGCCCTGCTTTTTGTCTCTCTCTTTCTATTGCCCTCTCCCTCCCTATTGTTATCAGTCTTCTCTCCAG